>JAGIQG010000020.1:1154059-1572518 GCA_024679065.1 Sphyrna mokarran
CATTGGAGCAGCACGGAGAGGCAGCGAGTTGGGAGAGCGAGAAGTTCGATTGTTAAGTAGTTTTTTAACTTTTCTCTTTGTTTAAAACAGCGAGCGGGAGTAGTTTTTGCCGTTTTTTATTTAAACTAACTTGTAACCGGAAGTCGTCACTAGGAGGCTGCCGGTAGTTGTAGTTTTTAAGCTATATAAGTACTAACCTCTGGGTATCGGCCTCATTGTTCCATTGGAGCAGCACGGAGAGGCAGCGATTTGGGAGAGCGAGAAGTTCGATTGTTAAGTAGTTTTTTAACTTTTCTCTTTGTTTAAAACAGCGAGCGGGAGTAGTTTTTGCCGTTTTTTATTTAAACTAACTTGTAACCGGAAGTCGTCACTAGGAGGCTGCCGGTAGTTGTAGTTTTTCTCTCTGACTCTATAAATTGGTCCAGAGAGGAAACCCGATACTCTACACAGGTAGAGTATCCCACCCTCCCCCCTCCTCTAACCTAATAATAATAGTGTGTGTGTAGTTTTTTTTTCTCTCCTGCAAATTAAAGTAACAGTGATGGCAGTGCAGGTAGTACATTGCACCTCCTGCGGTATGTATGAGGTGAGGGACACCAGTAGTGTTCCTGCTGATTATACCTGCAGGAAGTGTGCACATTTGCAGCTCCTTGAGGATCGTGTTAAGGAGCTGGAGCTGGAATTAGAGGAGCTCAGGGTAATTCGAGAGGTTGAGGAGGATATAGGCAGGAGTAACAAAGAGATTGTAACTCCTATAAGTGATAATTGGGTAACTATTAGGAGGAGGGGTAAGAAGCAATCGGGGAGACAATCCCCTGGGGCTGTTCCCCTCCAAAATAAATTTTCTGTCTTGGAGGCTACAGTTGAGGAAGAATCAACTGGAGCTGACCAAAGGGAGCAGGTCTCTGGGGGTGAGCCTGCTGAGAATGCTCAGGTGGGTGGGGGGAATAAGAGATTAGGCCTAGTTATAGGAGACTCCATAGTTAGAGGGACAGATAGGAGGGTAAATAGTAATAAACAGGACTCAGGGCTGGTGTGTTGCCTCCCAGGGGCTGGGGTCCAGGATGTTGCAGATCGGGTTTTTAGGATTCTTAAGGGTGAGGGGAGTCAGCCCCAAGTCATTGTTCATGTGGGGACACATGATGTAGGTAGGACAAGGGAAGGGGATATTAAACAGAAATTTATGGAGTTAGGGTGGAAGCTTAGGTCCATAACAGGCAGAGTGGTTATCTCTGGACTCTTGCCTGTGCCAAGAGATAGTTTAGAGATGAACAGAGAAAGGGATAGTTTGAACTCATGGCTGCGTGGATGGTGCAGGAGGGAGGGGTTCAGGTTCCTTAACAATTGGGACTCATTCTGGGATAGGTGGGACCTCTTCAAGAGAGATGGTCTACACCTGAACCAGAGGGGGACTAATATCTTGGGGGGAAAATTTGCTAAGGCTATGATGGGGGCTTTAAACTGATTCGGGGGGGGGGTGGGATCCTAAGTAGTTGGGGTGCTGAGAGGGATGAGAGTAAGGGGGTTATAGAGGAGAGTTGTAAAACACAGCGGCGTACGGGTGGGGTGGGGCATGGTTTGAGATGCGTATACTTTAATGCAAGGAGTATTCGCAATAAGGGGGAGGAACTTGCAGCTTGGACCAGTACCTGGAACTTCGATGTTGTGGCCATTTCAGAGACTTGGGTAGAGCAGGGACAGGAATGGATGTTGCAGGTTCCGGGGTACAAATGCTTTAGTCGGAGTAGAGAAGGGGGTAGAAGGGGGGGAGGAGTGGCGTTACTGGTCAAAGACTGTATCACGGTGATCGAAAAGAAGTTTGATGAGGACTTGTCTGTTGAGGTAGTATGGGCTGAGATTAGAAACAGGAGAGGAGAGGTCACCCTGTTGGGAGTCTTTTACAGACCTCCTAATAGTTCTAGAGAGGTTGAGGAAAGGATTGCGAAGTCAATTCTGATTAGGAGTGAAAGTAGTAGGGTAATTGTGATGGGGGACTTTAACTTTGCTAATATTGATTGGAATAGCTATAGCTCTAGCTCGTTAGAGGGGTCAGTTTTCGTACAGAGTGTGCAGGAAGGTTTTTTGACTCAGTATGTAGAGAGGCCAACTAGAGGTGAGGCTACATTGGATTTGGTGCTGGGCAATGAGCCAGACCAGGTGTTAGGCTTGGAAGTTAGTGAACATTTTGGTGATAGTGACCACAATTCGGTTACGTTCACCTTAGTGATGGACAGGGATAGGCATGAAGCTGGGGGCTGTAGTTATAGCTGGGGGAAGGGTAATTATGAGGCCATCAGGAGAGAATTAGGGTGCATAGATTGGACTAGGGAACTACAGGGACTGGGAACATCTGAATGTGGTGCTTATTCAAGGAGCAGCTGCTGCGAGTCCTTGATAAGTATGTCCCTGTCAGGCAGGGAGGAAATGGACGAGTAAGAGAGCCTTGTGTACGAAAAGAGTTGATTTGCTGGTTAAGAAGAAAAAGGAGGCTTATGTCAGGATGAGGCTTGAAGGCTCAGGTAGTGCAATGGATAGCTATAGATTAGCCAGGAAGGAGGTAAAAAGTGAATTGAGGAGAGCTAAGAGGGGACACGAGAAGATGTTGGCTGATAGGATTAAGGAGAATCCTAAAGCTTTCTTTCGATATGTTAAGAATAGAAGATTGGTTAGGGCAAGATTAGGGCCAGTCATAGACAGCAGTGGGAAGTTGTGCGTGGAGCCTGAAGAGGATGGTGAGGCACTGAATAAATATTTCTCTTCGGTATTCACGCAGAGTGCATGGAATGTAGCTATGGAGAGCACTGAGGTACAGGGTTCAAAATTGGGAAGTATTGTAGTAGATAGGGAGGATGTTTTAGAAATTCTCGAGGGTTTGAAGTTGGATAAGTCCCCTGGGCCGGACGGGATTTACCCTAGGATTCTCTGGGAGGCAAGAGAGGAGATTGCAGAGCCTCTGGCTCTGATCTTCAGGTCCTCGTTGGTTACGGGTGTGGTTCCGGAGGACTGGGGATGGCGAATGTGGTCCCATTGTTTAAGAAGGGGAAGAGAGACCTTCCTGGGAATTATAGGCCAGTGAGTCTTACTTCTGTTGTGGGCAAGGTATTGGAGAGAATTATTAGGGATAGGATTTATAGTTATTTAGAGAGAAATGAATTGATTGGGGATAGTCAGCATGGTTTCGTGAAGGGTAGGTCATGCCTTACTAACCTCATTGAGTTTTTTGAGAAAGTGACCAAAGAGGTGGATGGGGGTAAGGCGGTTGATGTAGTATATATGGACTTTAGTAAGGCGTTTGATAAGGTGGCCCATGGAAGACTTCTACAGAAAATGCAGATGTGTGGAATAGAGGGTGATTTAGCTAATTGGATTAGGAATTGGCTGGCAGATAGAAGACAAGGGTGGTGGTGATGGGAGATATTCATCGTGGAGTTCGGTGACGAGTGGTGTGCCTCAGGGGTCTGTTTTGGGGCCCCTGCTGTTTGTAATTTTTATAAATGATCTGGATGAGGGTATTGAGGGATGGATCAGTAAATTTGCAGATGATACTAAAGTTGGTGGTGTGGTAGATAGTGAAGAGGGGTGTTTTAGTTTACAGAGTGACTTGGACAAGTTGCAGAGCTGGGCCGAGAGGTGGCAAATGGAGTTTAATGTGAAAAAGTGTGAGGTAATGCACTTTGGCAGGAACAATAAATGTGTAGAGTATAGGGCTAATGGTAGGGCTCTTAATAGTGTTGAGGAACAGAAGGATCTTGGTGTATGTGTCAATAGATCCCTGAAAGTAGGCAGTCAAGTGGATAAAGTTGTTAAGAAGGCATATGGAGTCTTAGCTTTTATTGGTAGGGGGATTGAATTTAGGAGCCGAGCATCATGTTGCAGCTGTACAAAACTCTAGTGCGGCCGCACTTGGAGTATTGTGTGCAGTTCTGGTCGCCACATTATAAGAAAGATGTGGAGGCATTGGAGAGGGTACAGAGGAGGTTTACTAGGATGTTGCCTGGTATGGAGGGCAGGTCCTATGAAGAGAGGTTGAAGGATTTGAGGTTGTTTTCGTTAGAAAGGAGGCGGCTAAGAGGGGATCTTATTGAAGCATATAAGATGATTAGAGGTTTGGATAGGGTGGACAGTGATAGCCTTTTTCCTAGGATGGAGAAAGCTAGCACGAGGGGACACAGCTTTAAATTAAGGGGTATGAGTTATAGGACGGATATCAGAGGTAGGTTCTTTACTCAAAGAGTGATTAGGGAGTGGAATGCCCTGCCTGCAGCTGTTGTAGATGCGCCAAGTTTGGTGGCGTTTAAGAGGTTAGTTGATAAGTATATGGATGAGAAGGGAATGGTTTAGTTTGGAGGGGCATTGCTTTTTATTTTGGTCGGCACAACATCGAAGGCCGAAGGGCCTGTTCTGTGCTGTATTGTTCTATGTTCTATGACTCACCGGTCTATAATTCCCAGGAAAGTCTCAGTTCCCCTTCTTGAACAATGGGACCCCATTCGCTATCCTCCAGTCTTCTGGCACTATACCTGTAACCAACGACGACCTGAAGATCAGAGCCAGAGGCTCTGCAATCGCCTCTCTCACCTCCCAGAGAATCCTAGGGTAAATCCCGTCCGGCCCAGGGGACTTATATAACTTCAAACCCTCAAGAATATCTAGCACATCCTCCTTATCTACTTCAATACTTTCCAGTTTGCAACCCTGTATCCCAGTGTTCTCCACAACTACATTTACATCTCCCTGCGTGAATACCGAAGTGAAATATTTGTTCAGTGCCTCTCCAATCTCTTCAGGCTCCACGCACAACTTCCCACTGCTGTCCATGACTGGCCCTAATCTTGCCCTAACCAATCTTCTATTCTTAACATATCTAAAGAACGCTTTAGGATTCTCCTTAATCCTATCAGCCAAAGTCTTCTCGTGTCCTCTCTTAGCTCTCCTCAACTCACTCTTTAGCTCCCTCCTGGCTAATCTATAGCTATCCATTGCACTAACTGAGCCTTCAAGCCTCATCCTGACATAAGCCTCCTTTTTCCTTTTAACCAGTGAATTAACTTTTTTAGTACACCATGGTTCCCTTACTCGACCATTTCCTCCTTGCCTGACAGGGAAATATTTATCAAGGACTCGCAGTAGCTGTAGAATCCATCTGACATCTAACTGCTCAACCTATTAACCTGTCGATTCTCCACAGATTGTGTCAGGCCTGCTGAGATTTTCCAGCATTTTCTGTTTTTGTTATTAACCTGCCTCTATTCCCTGAAGTTACATATCGTATTTGCTACACATATATGCACCTTTCCATTTGCACCCATTGGTCCCATGTCAAGCTGTGATTACTTTCAAATATTGAGAAGAATATTTGGGCATCATGGCGGCACAGTGGTTAACACTATTGTCTTATAGCGCCAGGGACCCAGGTTCAAATCCTGCCTCGTGTCACTATCTGTGGGGAATATGGCAACTGAAGGATTTTCACAGTAACTTCATTGCAGTGTTAATGTAAGCCGACTTGTGACTAATATATAAACTTTACTTTAGGTTGATTGGACACGCTAAATTTCCCCTTAGTGTCAGAATAAATATGTGGGGTTACGGAGATAGCGCTTGGGTGGGATCAGTGTAGGCTCAACGGGTCAAATGGCCTTCTTCTTCACTGTAAGGATTAATGGCTGACAGGAAACCAAGAGTAGAAACAAACAATCTTTTTGCAAATGGCTGTCAGTGACTCGTGAGAAACTGCAGGGATCAGTTTTAGAACCCTATCTAATCAAAATATATATTAATGATTTAGATGAGTGAACTAAATGAAAATCTTCAAATATGCAGATGACACAAAGCTGGATGGGACAGTGTGCTGTGAAAATGATGCAGAGATGCTTCCATGTGATTTGGACAAGTTGAGTGAGCAAATGCACGGCAGATACTATAGAAATCACAGAATCGTAGAATCCTTACAGTGAAGAAGAAGGCCATTTGACCCGTTGAGCCTGCACTGATCCCACCCAAGCGTTATCTCCGTAACCCCACATGTTTATTCTGACACTAAGGGGAAATTTAGCGTAGGACTTTATCGACAGCCTTTTGAAATCCAAATAAACCACATTCACTGGCTTCCCTTCATCACTTCTACTGGTTACTTCCTCAGAGAATTCCTATAGGTTTGTCGAGCATGCTTTTATTTTTGTAACTCTATGCTAACTCGGTCCGAATCTGCCTGAAGGAGACAATCTACCTCTAAATGGCAGTATCTGGCAAGCAAATCCAGGTTTCGACCCGAAAGGATCCTACGTTGCTGAAACTATGTCGCGGTGTCCTAAGTGGTAGACCACAAATGTGTCCTTTAGAGGATTTGGAACCTTCTCTTTCTAAATACCAGGAGTTGAGTATAGAAGATGTCTTCATCTTATGGGGAGCCCAAGTGATTATTCTGCATCCAGGTCTGCGACCAATATTTCAAGAATTGTGCAATGGCCATCTGAAGATTTCTAAGATGGAAATGCTGTCACAGAATTATGCCTGCTGGCCTGGCAGAGACAGTGGTGTTGAAAACTTGGTCAAGTGCTCAAGATTCGCCCGAAAACCAGAAGACCACACCAGCATCCTTGGTAAACCCATGGCTGGGGAGACCCTGTACGCAAATACATACAGACTTCACAGGGCCATTTATGGACTCCATATTTTTAAGTCTCATCAACACCCATCTAATTGGATCATCATGTACATGATGGCCTGTACTTAGAACGGAGAAACTCTGGCAATCTTTTAGTACACACAATATATCTAAGGTTCTTGTGGAAGACAATAAGAAGACATTTACCAATGGGGAATTTCAGATGTTGGGTACTAACAGAGTAAGGATATCTGCATGGCATGCTACCATCCAGACATTCAAAAGTGGCATGAAGAAACCAAATCACAGGTTCTCCAGAAACAAAATTTGCACATTTCCTTTTAATTCTGCCTCGTATGACAATGAGATCAGTCCTGGCAGAGATATTGATGGGCTGTTGCTTTATCCTAGGCTTAGCCTGATGTTCCCAAATTTGGCCAGCAACTTGAGAGTTAAACCAAGAAGCCAGAAAAAGGGCCAGCCATGATAGTCAGAGACTGGATAGAGACTTCAGGCTGGGAGATACGGTCCATGTGAGAAAACTTAGTGATGGCTCTCAGTGAATTTCAAGAGTTTTTCTTGAAAAAATATGATCAATGTTTTATAACCAGGAAGAAGACCTTAAAGAAGCAGATAAATCACCTTCATTGCAGGAAAACTATTGTCCCTATCTGTCACCCTCTAAAAACTGAACCATTAAGATTCTGACTTGGACATAGAGACAGAGGCAGTGGACACCCAATCAGAGGTTGCCACCAACGACGAGTCCCCAGTAGTTGCTCTTTGTGGAACAGATGTTCAACTATGCTTACACATCTCCATTAGCGATGGAGATAAGGTTACGGAAAAAGAGATGGAGAAGGCGGAGGAGTGGTAGATAGTGAAGAGGGGTGTTCTAGTTTGCAGAGAGACTTGGACAAGTTGCAGAGCTGGGCCGAGAGGTGGCAAATGGAGTTTAATGTGGAAAAGTGTGAGGTAATTCAATTTGGCAGGAATAACAAATGTGTAGAGTATAGGGCTAATGGTAGGACTCTTAATAGGGTTGATGAACAGAGGGATCTTGGTGTATGTGTGCATAGATCCCTGAAAGTTGGCAATCAAGTCGATAAGGTTGTTAAGAAGGCATACGGAGTCTTAGCTTTTATTGGTAGGGGGATTGAATTTCGGAGCCGCAACGTCATGTTGCAACTGTACAAAACTCTAGTGCGGCCGCACTTGGAGTATTGTGTACAGTTCTGGTCCCCACATTATAAGAAAGATGTGGAGGCATTGGAGAGGGTACAGAGGAGGTTTACCAGGATGTTGCCTGGTATGGAGGGCAGGTCTTATGAAGAGAGGCTGAGGGATTTGAGGTTGTTTTCGTTAGAAAGGAGGCGGCTAAGAGGAGACCTTATTGAAACATATAAGATGATTAGAGGTTTAGATAGGGTGGACAGTGATAGCCTTTTTCCTAGGATGGAGAAAGCTAGCACGAGGGGACATAGCTTTAAATTAAGGGGTGGTAGTTATAGGACGGATGTCAGAGGTAGGCTCTTTACCCAGAGGGTGGTAAGGGTATGGAATGCCCTGCCTGCTTCAGTTGTAGATGCGCCAAGTTTGGTGGCGTTTAAGAGGTTAGTAGATAAGTTTATGGATGAAAGGGGAATGGTTTAGGTTAGAGGGTCACTGCTTGTTCCTAATTGGTCGGCGCAACATCAAAGGGCTTGTTCGGCGCTGTAATATTCTATGTTCTAAGGCCCCAGCATCATGGGACTGAGGGGAAATCCTTGGACTGGAGTGATGGGGGCAGAGTTATGATTAGCCCTATGAGGTCCTTGGAAGTTGATTGCTGCCCATGTGGGGCTTGTTGAGTACCTCTCATGACTTCTCCAACTAAAATATGTTTCTTGATCGTTTTATAAGGCAGGCCCAGGACTGGACCCGTTGGACTGTAGTCCCACACAGGGACTAATGTGTGTACACCACAATAGTGGTTTTACTTTGCATTGTGTAATATCTGACACATTTGGATGCTTTTGAAAGGTGGAGGCTAGGAAGGTTAATCTTAAGAGTAGTCAAATGATGAGGGTACAGTATTTGTTTGAGGAATTCAGCTGTGGCACAGCTGAGAATGGGTGGATGCAAAGCAGTGTTACAGAACTGCAAGTTACTGATTTTTATGAATTCCTCTATCAGATGATGTTATGGATGTTGTTAAAATAAGGGATAGAGGAATATCATTAAAACATATTAAGTATTTACCTGAAGGTCAGAGGCTGAATGCCCGTGACCACTGAAGTGACTGCTCAACAATCACCAGGCAAGACTATTGGCGAGCACTTCAGTGGTCACGGGCATTCGGCCTCTGGTCTTCAGGTAAATGTTCTTGAAGGTGGCCTTCACCACATACGACAGCACAGAATCGCTGAGCAGAAACTAATAGCCAAGTTCTGCACACGTAAAGATGGTCTCAACCGGGATCTTGGATTCATGTCACACTATCTGTAACCTCCATAACTTGTCTGGGATTGCAACATCTCACTTACTGTCCTGTCTGGAGACAATACACGTCTCTTTAACTTATGCTTAATGTTATCTCCACTCACATTGTCTGCACCTTTAAGAATTGATTGGCTGTAAAGACTCGCATTCTAATCAGTATTCCGTAAACCATGTGTGCCTTTATATGCTCTGTTTGAGACCAGAACTCTCCACTCACTTGATGAAGGGGCAAACCCCAAAAGCTTGTGGGTTTACTATCAAATAAACTTGACAGACTTTAACCTGTGAGACTTCTTACTAGGCAAGCAGCATAGCATTCCATTGTGTGTTGGTTCAATGATAAAACTTTCTTAAACAAACCAAGATTAATCGAGATGGTTGTAGTTAAAATGTTAACAACTGTTTTGATATCAACGTACCTGGATAATGAACGAAAGATAACTTAACTTGGAAATGTATCCTCATAATGATTTCAGGATATACGGCTTCGTCTGCTTCTATGTTTAATAGATCACAATTTCTTCTAGAAACCAATATTATATTTCTTGGACTAGTTTGCCTTGGACAGTCATGAAGAAGTGTGCTCCAAGATAATTTATAAAACTTTACCTAGCTTTGCACAATGTATTATTTGTGTTATTTCAGAGTGGACATTGATAACTGGAAATTTAGGACAAAATGTTTCCCTTTATAAAGCCACACTAAATTAATTTCTAGGCTCTTATTCTGCATTTTCCTGTAAATTCTTCAAACAAAATGAGTTATCTTTAAGCAAAGATTCAATTATTTTAGTTATTCGACTTTAGTAGAATTACTTTTTTTAATATATTCATTAGTGGGACATGGGTGTTGCTGGCTGGCCAGCATTTATTGCCTTTCCCTAGTTCTATTCTGTTTGCTGTTCTGGAGGTTTACACTATGATGCAAAATTGCCAAAATGTTTTTGACCCATAGAAATACTGTGTGTAAGAGGAAAATGTTATTTTAAATCCTGTATTCTAAATAGAGTGAAGACCATGAAATAAACTGATGTAAGTTGATATTGCATCTTTGTGGCACTATGAGTTTAGAGTTGAATTTAGTCAGATCAGAGGTAGGAATGCTGCAGTCAGTCCAATTAGTCTGGGAAAAGAAAATCAGCTGCTTTTCTACCTTCTGATTACTATCTAGTGATCCCGTCTGGAAAGTACGTATGCACAAAATCAAGTGAGGGCAAATACTCTTCTATTGAGCAATATCTTGATGCCATCTCTGTTTATCCTCCAATCACAAAAAAAAGCTAATGGCAAAGGTACTTCGCTGCTCTGACTTCTAAAAAAACACCTATATTGTTAAGGTGTGTGATCTATTTGAATTCGTCTGACAGATACAAGCAGGTATAAGTTTGGGTTACATTATCCTTTAGTCATTAATTTACTCAATTACTGTCTGGTTAAACAAAAGTGAGCTTTAATCTTTGTAGACTGCCCCTTCAGCAGAAAATGCTTTTCAAATGATGAGATTAAAATGCGAACATTCTAAAAGTCTACAGAAACTAATAGTTGTTTCGTTGTACAGAACTTATATGTTTTGAAAAGCTAGACTTTTTGTCTTGCATTCTTCAGGACAATTTGCAAGAATATCGATAACAACAAATTCATACACAGTGAGAAGAGATTACTGATTGGTTAGCAAGTGGATATGATTAGAGGTATTGCAATGGATTGAACATGTATAGCTGTTCTTTCTGTCTGCAACCCTGTGTGTTAATTAATACATGTATCTTCCAGTACGTACAAATGGACTACACTACAATCCAAACTGACAGCATACTGAAGATTATTTAGTAAATGTCCATTCACGGCATCACATCTAATGTTGGACAGTGTGTATAAAGTTTTTCAAGCACAAGCTGGTTGGGCACTCTCTCTACCTCGCCCATTGTCAGAGATGGAAGGGACATGTTGTTTGATATGATCCACCAGTCTTTGGGACATGTGGCTTACATTTTTGAGTTATGTTAATGACCTAAACGTGTGTGCAGGGCAGTTTCAATCTTTGCAGATGAAACAAAACTTGGATTTATTGTGAATTATGATGATAGACTGCAAGAGGTCACGGCTAGTGGAATGGGTGGCAGATACAATTTAATGCAGGGAAGTATGAAGTAATACACTTTGGCAGGAAGAACGAAAAAGGGTGACATGACATGAAGGAAAAAAACTAAAGGACATGCAGCAACAGAAGTACAAACTGCTGAAATGGCAGGGTACTTTGAGAAAAGATTTAATATGGGATATTGAACCCTTAAGTCACTGGCAAGACATGACAGGAATTTAGCCTATTCTATTTAGCTCAGTCAACATTCCGTCACTGGTACTCGAAAGAACTCCTGTAAGGAATATCCAGAATTGAGCAAAACTCCTCCAGGAAATGATTGTGATTTCATAGTATAATGTTCTTATATCCAATTAAATCCTAAAAACCACAGAACTGAGGCAGCCAGATCATTAGACTATTTTTCTGTTAATAATGGAGAAAGGAATGATCTTTAATAAAGAATAACCCCCAATTCCTAGTACTGACCCAATGGTTGAGACTATCAGACACGTTGTCACCAGCACTAAAGACCCCTTGCTCTATCAACAATCATTGAGGCTATATTTGAGAGCAATTTAGGGGGACATGTATCCATAATACTAATGTCAGTGGACTTGTAACCCAAAGACCCAGGCTAATGTTCTGAGGATAAAAACAGAAAATTCTGGAAAATCTCACCAGGTCTGACAGCATCTGTAGAGAGAAAAATGGTGCAGAAAAAAAAGTTATTATTTTCATATTTTGGCAGCCTAGGAGACTGAGTGCCTATAAATTTGATGACATCAAAGGGACTTGGTGTGAAAGGCAGATACTTGAAGTAAAAATGGCCAAATTAGAATTTCTAAATAAACATGAGTTGGAAGTTACATTAGGAGGGAAGTGAAGATTTGTATTTTTCATTGTTGAATTTCAAGGGGAAATAAGTTTGCAATTTAGAAAACGTCATATATAGCAAAGTTATTAAATGTTACTTTATTTAAAAGTGGTGGCCTTAAGGAGAACATAAAAGATGTTTGTATTTTGGGACAAGATAAATTTCAAAGAAGGATAGGGGCAATGAGGAAAGATGAAAGAAAAAAACAATATTCAAGTTGAGGTTGAGGGCTATCTTTGGAAGTGGAAGTGGCCGAGTAAGTTCTGCAATGTGTGGTCTGTGCTGGGAGAGAGCTGTGAAAAGATGCAAAGTGGAGCAGTTTTCAGCCAGCCTAGAATTTTTTCTGAAAGCAGGTTTTGTTTTAAAGATTTTAGAATTTTTCACAGCAGAGTGGGAGGAGGGGGAACCCTGGATAATATTTTCCCTGCAGCAACAGTGGGTACTTTAAGATAATATCACTGGAACTATTTATGGATTAACCATCTATAATAACTGTTACCTAAAGGGATGTTTGTTTATGACTCAAGCCAAGTAGGAAACTTTTGGGGGAATATTCTGTAAAACTAATTTGAACTGTATAAACATAATCTTGTGTGTTTCTAAGCTTTTTTCTATTATTAAATATTCTAATTTAATTCAAAATCTTTAAAAATAAAATATAAATATAAAATAGTCATGAAGCTTGCCAAATTGGCCTTTGAGACTTGACTTGCACTGCACTGACCACCTGCTGGATTAATAGCATCGGGTGGACTTTAAATTCAATTAATAATCTGGAATTGAAAAGGTAGTCACAGCAATGTTGACCATGATACTATTGTTGTTTGTCATAAAAACAGATCTGTTTCACTAAGGTTTCTTAGGAAAATAGATCTGCCATCCTTACCTGAAGTGATCTACATGGGACTTCTGATCCAGAGCAGTGTGATTGATGCTTAACTGCTCACTGAAATGGTGTGGCAGAGTTATCCGAACAACTTGTTATTGGGACAGACCTTTACAAACTTCAGCACAGTCTTGCTCATTTTCAACTCCTAACTTTTAATTTGAACTTGTCAGAGATGGGAAACAATTTTGAGGAATTCAGAATTCAATAGGTTCACAAGAATATATAAATCCTCAAAGGGACAAGCAATCACTTTGCATGCAATAAAGCAAGTTGTCCAATTCAATGCCCCAGTGCTACCAATGTAATTAACCTTGTTTTATTTGAACTCCAAGATTCTCCATACTTCTGTAAGAAATCACTTAAACTCAGGCACCATGCATAACTGTTCCTTCAATTGAGTGGCGATGTATCACAGCAAACATCGTATAAATCTCCATTTCAAATTGCCAAGATGTTTAGGGTGTAGCTTTCTTCTGTTCGTAGGAAAATTTTTCATTAGACTTTCATCACTTTCAGTTCTATCCTGATGGACTTAAGTTTTTTTTAATTTATTGGTATCACAAGTAGGCTTACATTTACACTGCAATGAAGCTACTGTGAAAATCCCTGATCACCACACTTGGGCACCTGTTTGGGTATCCTAGGGGAGAAGTTAGCATGGCCAATGCACCTAACCAGTATGTCTTTCAGACTTAAATCAAATCAAGAGCAGGCATTGAGTAATCCCAGGGCCTCTTTTATTTTTTAAATTAATTCTGATTTTTGAATATAAGATTTTTGATTGCAGGTTGTACAATTTTATACTGTTATTTCTCTGCAGAGTAAAATCTTGTATTTTTTTTAAAAGCTGGAACATTGAAGAATTTAAGACATAATTCAGAAAAACGATGAGATCTACGCAAGCACCATCTAGGTTCTGTCTGGAGATTTAAATGCCATCGTTTTCTCTGTCTACATGTTGATATCTGTTGTGTTTTTAAATGTCTCCCTCTTCGTTCTTTCACCGTCCTTGCCTTTGCATTTACTTACACTTTATTCCAATATTGATACATGAGGCTGGATATTGACATTCTAGCTTGTAGCATGCAGTGTGTGATGCTGTGGACCTTGGACTTGGAACCTTGTGATCTGGCAGCAAGTGCTACCAACTGAGATATCAATTACAAAAGCAAAATACTACAGAAATCTCCAATAAAAACAGAAAATGCTGGAAATAAAGCACTTGTAAAGAAAAAAAGAGTTAACTTTTGAGAATGAATTTAGAACAGAAAGAGTCATCAACTTGAAAAGTTAGCTCTGTTTCTCCTCAGATGCTGTGTGATCTGCTGAATATTTCCAGCATTTTCTGTTTCTATTTGAGAAATTATTGACTGCAAAGTGCTTTGAGAGATCCTAAATAAGTGCAAATTCTTTCATTCTAACGGTAAAAACAAATCTAAAATTGTGACCACCTTATATGTTCATTTATTTTGTATATTTTTCAGGCCAGCCAGCTTGGGGTGTACAGAGCATTCGTAGATAATTATGAAGTCGCTGTAGAGACAGCAGAGAAGTGCTGTCAAGCCAACACACAGTTTTCAGAAATATCAGAGGTATGTTTCTATGTATTACTGACAATTATTCATTAGATAAATATTAATTGAAATATTGGTCATTCAAACACACAGGAATTGGAAACGAGTGCAGGATGTATGAACTTGGTACTGTGCCTTTGAGAGAAGACCGGGTGATTAGTGAAAGAGGTGGCCAAGCACAAAATTAGACCATCCAGTCTGTGTGCTAGTATAAGCTAGTGTAGAGCAATCTAAAACTAATGTGTGTGACTTGGAAGGGAATTTATAGGTGGTGATAACCCCATTCACCTGACCTCATCCTTCTGAAAACAGGAAAAACAGGAGCAGGGACAGACCATAATGCCCATCGAACCTGCTGTGCAATTCAGCATGATCACAAGTGATTTTGTCTGTGCCCCATTTACGAAGAACAAAGAACAAAACAGCATGGGAAACAGGCCCTTTGGCCCAATGATGCTGTGCCGCCACCCTGATGTTCCCACCTCTACTCGTGATCCCTATCTATGTTTATAGATCTATGGATTAAAAACCAAATTGGAGAATTTGTTTTGCCAATTAGCCTAAGAGCACATCTTTGAGATGTGGGAGGAAACCGGAGCACCTAGAGAAAACCCACGCAAGCACGGGGAGAATGCGCAAACTCCCACAGACACAGGCCCAAATCCATGTATCTGCACAGCACAGTGATAGTTACTGACCTGTCGTGTTGCCCATCAAATGGTCCAGGTCAAGCGTACACTAATGACGTGAAGCACTAGGATACTCTCGAAAAATCCAAGTGCAGCCCTCTCATGACCCATCGTGTGTATGCCCCTTGTTAGATAAGGCAGACCAAAGCATCTGTAGGATAAAAACAAATACATCAATATCATCATCTATTTACACGCTTCACAGGGACTCCCAAGGCTCATGATCCCTATTTTAAATCCGTTTTCTATACCCCTGCGTTCCCATTCTGTTCATGTGCCCATCTAAGTATTTCTTAAATAACTCCAGAGTACCTGCCTCCATCACTTTACTTGGCAGCGCATTCCATACCCCCCCTACCCTCTGTGTGACAAAACTCCCTCTAGCATCCAAATTATACCTTACCCCCCTCACCCTAAGCACGTGACTTGTCATGCTATTCGAGTCCATCCTAGGAAAAGCTTAACCCTGTTTACTCTATCTATACCCCTCATCATCTTGTACACCTCTATTAGATCTCCTCTAAGTCTACTTCTTTCTAAGGAAAGCAGCCCCAATTTGCCTAACCTCTCCTCGTAACTCAGACCTTCCATCCAGGCAGCATCCTGGTAAACCTCCTCTGCACTCTCTCAAGATCTCCACGTCTTTCTGGTAGTAAGGTGACCAGAACTGGACATGGTATTCCAAATGAGATCTAACTAATGTTTTATACAATTGCAACGTTAAAGGCCAGCTCTTATACTCTATACCCCTTCCTATAAAGGCTACATTCTATATGCTTTCTTCACAACCTTCTCCACTTGCTCTGCCACCTTCAGAGACTTGTGCACCTGCACCCCCAGGTCCCTCGGCGTTTCTATATTCTTAATAGGTCTACCCTTTATTATATACCTCCCCCTTACATTCTTTCTCCCGAAATGCATCACCTCACATTTATCAGGATTGAACTCCATCTGCTATCTATCTGCACAAGCTGCCAGCCTATCTATGTCCTGCTGCATTGCCTGACAATGCTCCTCACTATCCGCAAGTCCAGCCATCTTTGTATCGTCTGCAAACTTGCTCCCTCTTCCAAGTCATTTATATATATTACAAATAGAAGAGGTCCCAGTACCGAGCCCTGCAGCACACCACTAGTGACCGACCCCCAGCTAGAAAAACACCCTTCCACTATTACTCTCTGTCTCCTATTACGAAGCCAGTTACTTATCCATCTAGCTACCTGTCCTTGTATCCCATGAGCCTTGACCTTCTCAACTAACCTACTCTGAGGCACTTTGTCAAACAACTTACTGAACTCCATATAGACAACATCAACCGCTCGTCCTTCGTCGATTGTTTTCGTCATCTCCTCAAAAAAGTTCTACCGGATTCGTAAGGCACGACCTCCCCTTAACAAAGCCATGCTAGGTATCCCTAATCAGATCGCAACGCTCTAAGTACCTATACATCCTATCTCTAAGAATCCCTTTCAACAACTTCCTTACCACTGGCGTCAAACTCACCGGCCTATAAATTTCCAGAGTTCTCCTTACTATTCTTTTTAAACAATGGTACAACATTAGCTACTCTCCAGTCCTCTGGGACCTCACCTGTGTCCAAGGAAGAGACAAAGATTTGCGTCAGAGGCCCAGCAATTTCACCTTGCACCTCCCTAACCTGGGATAAATGCCATCAGGCCCCGGAGATTTATCAGTTTTAATGTTACCTAGAAGCTCTAACACTTCCTCCCTCGATATGGATATTTCCCTCAACTGGTCCACAGGCCCCTCAGAGACAGGAGCTGTCAACAAGCCCCTCTCCTTCGTGAATACCGACGCAAAGTAATCATCTAGGATCTCCCCCATTCCCTTGGGCTCTAAGCACAGTTCCCCTCCTCTGTCCCTAAGAGGTCCGATTTTTCCTCTAACCACCCTTTTATTCCTAACATAGGAGTAAAAAGCCTTTGGATTTTCCTTAATCCTATCCGCTAAAATCATTTCATGCCCCCTTTTTGCCCTTCTAACTCCCTGTTTGAGCTCCCTCCTACTCTCTCTATATTCCTCCAACGCTGTCTCCGTTCCCAGCTGCTTTGACCTATCATGAAGGGTTTCGTGAAGGGTAGGTCATGCCTTACTAACCTCATTGAGTTTTTTGAGAAAGTGACCAGAGAGGTGGATGGGGGTAAGGCGGTTGATGTAGTATATATGGACTTTAGTAAGGCGTTTGATAAGGTGACCCATGGAAGACTTCTACAGAAAATGCAGATGTGTGGAATAGAGGGTGATTTAGCTAATTGGATTAGGAATTGGCTGGCAGATAGAAGACAGAGGGTGGTGGTTGATGGGAGATATTCATCGTGGAGTTCGGTGACAAGTGGTGTACCTCAGGGGTCTGTTTTGGGGCCCCTGCTGTTTGTAATTTTTATAAATGATCTGGATGAGGGTATTGAAGGATGGATTAGTAAATTTGCAGATGACACTAAAGTCGGTGGAGTGGTAGATAGTGAAGAGGGGTGTTATAGTTTACAGAGTGACTTGGACAAGTTGCAGAGCTGGGCCGAGAGGTGGCAAATGGAGTTTAATGTGCAAAAGTGTGAGGTAATGCACTTTGGCAGGAACAATAAATGTGTAGAGTATAGGGCTAATGGTAGGGCTCTTAATAGTGTTGAGGAACAGAAGGATCTTGGTGTATGTGTCAATAGATCCCTGAAAGTAGGCAGTCAAGTGGATAAAGTTGTTAAGAAGGCATATGGAGTCTTAGCTTTTATTGGTAGGGGGATTGAATTTAGAGCCGCAGCATCATGTTGCAACTGTACAAAACTCTAGTGCGGCCGCACTTGGAGTATTGTGTGCAGTTCTGGTCCCCACATTATAAGAAAGATGTGGAGGCATTGGAGAGGGTACAGAGGAGGTTTACCAGGATGTTGCCTGGTATGGAGGGCAGGTCATATGAAGAGAGGTTGAAGGATTTGAGGTTGTTTTCGTTAGAAAGGAGGCGGCTAAGAGGGGATCTTATTGAAGCATATAAGATGATTAGAGGTTTAGATAGGGTGGACAGTGATAGCCTTTTTCCTAGGATGGAGAATGCTAGCACGAGGGGACACAGCTTTAAATTAAGGGGTATGAGTTATAGGACGGATATCAGAGGTAGGTTCTTTACTCAAAGAGTGATTAGGGAGTGGAATGCCCTGCCTGCAGCTGTTGTAGATGCGCCAAGTTTGGTGGCGTTTAAGAGGTTAATTGATAAGTATATGGAAGAGAAGGGAATGGTTTAGTTTGGAGGGGCATTGCTTTTTATTTTGGTCGGCACAACATCGAAGGCCGAAGGGCCTGTTCTGTGCTGTATTGTTCTATGTTCTATGTTCTATATGCCTCTCTTTTCTTCCTAACCAAGTCCTCAATATCCCTAGTAATCCACAGCTCTCTAATCCTACCTTTCCCATCTTTCCTCTTAGCCGGTGCATATTTTCTTGCAACATTTTCAGTATTCCCTTGAAAGACTCCCATATGCCTAGTGTGGACTTACCCTTGAACAACTGTTCCCAATCAGTTTCAATAAGTTCCTGCCTAATCCGACTGTAGTTAGCCTTCCCCCAATTCAGCACCCTGCCCCTAGGGCAACAAGCATCCTTTTCCATCTGTATCCTAAAGTAGTCAGAATTTAGTTTGATTCCCTGAGAAAACAGGCATCTTTCTATTTCAGCCTTAAATATATTCAATGGCAGTATATCCACAACCTTCTGGGGTAGAGAATTCCAAAGATTGATGCTCTTCTCAGTGAAGAAATCCCTCTTCATCTGAGTTATAAATACTTGGTCCCATATCCTGAAACTTTGTCACCTGGTTCCATTTTCCCTAGCCAAGCAAAATAACCTCTCTGTGATTATCCTGTGAAACTCCTTCAAAATGTCTCAATGGGCCGAAGGGCCTCTTTCTGAACTGTAGGGTTCTATGATTCTATGAAAATCTTGAATGTTTCAATGAAATCACCACTTTAGGCAGCATGCTGACACAGTGGTTAACAATGCTGCCTCACAGTGTCAGGGACCTGGATTTGATTCCAGCTTGGGTCACATTCTCCCTGTGTCTGCGTGGATTTCCTCTGGATGCTCCAGTTTTCTCCCACAGTTCAAAGATGTGCAGGCTAAGTTGATTGGCCATGCTAAATTGATTCTAGTATCAGAATGAATATGAGCGGTCACGAGAATAGGGAATGGGTAGGATTGTGGTTGGTGCAGGCTTGATGGGCTGAATGGCCTCCTTCTCCACTGTATGTATTCTCTAATATTTGTTTTTCTAAACTCCAGAGAATACAGACCCCTTTTACTCATTCTCCCATCATAGGACAACCCTGTCTCCTTAGGAACCCATCTAGTGAGCTTTGCTGTATTGCCTGCCACACAAGGATATCCTCCATTAAATATGGAGACCATAATAGCACACAGTATTCCAGGTCTGCTCTCACTAACAGATGCTAGAGATTGCAGGGCAGAAGGCGATATAAACGTAGCATTGGTAAATTGTTGCAGTGCATTTTGTAGATGGTACAGACTACTGCCATCATGTGCCAGTTATGGAGGGATTGAATGAAGTGGATGGGATACTGATCAAGTGTGCGGCTTTGCCCTGGATGATGTTGCGCTTCTAGTGTCTTCTTGGAGCTGAAAACTTTTACTTTATAGATAGATGATGAGCAGATTTTGAATTAACCAGTCACAGAATTCCTAGCCTCTAATCTGCTATTGTAGCAACTGTATTTATATGCTGGACTAATTAAATTCCTGCTCAGGATTTCAGAGTTTTAATCTGGTCCATTGGCTGTGGGATTATTTAGCCCAGCTTATAGCACGCTGTTGCTTAGAATACAAAGAAACCTGTGTTTTAACTTCATCAGGTTGGCACCTCAGTTCTAGGTCTGGCTGGTGCTGTTCTTGGCATGTTCTGTGATACCCTTTATTGAACTTGGATTGATCCCATCATCTGCTGGCTCCTCCCTCCATCATCACTACCTGTGCTGACTCCCAGCCTCTCCAAAGAAATCCCTACTTATTCTCCACTCCATTCTGTTCAAAACACTCCAATGCTGTCCTTCCATCATCAAAAGACCAGTTGCTGAGGCCGTGGAATGACTGAGACTTGGACCTGTAAGCAAAGCCAGAGATTCTGGGAGCCAGGAAGCAAAACTGGGAGTACCCAGGTATCTCAGGCTCTATCCACCAACTGAAATCACTGCTCAATCAGAAAATGTGAGCATCCCTGACCACTAACCAGAACGTGATCACCTTCACTTAATGGATGTGAGGGCTTCCTGGATTCAAGTGTCAGGTTAACTCTTTATCTGCAATGAAAACATAAGAACTAGGAGCAGGAGTAGGCCATCTGGCCCCTCAAGCCTGCTGCGCCATTCAATAAGATCATAGCTGATCTTTTCATGGATTCAGCCCCACTTACCTCCCTGCTCACCATAAATCTTACTGTTCAAAACTCTATTTATCTTTGCCTTAAAAATATTCAACAAGGTAGTCTCAACTGCTTTACTGGGTAGGGAATTTCACAGATTCACAACCCTTTGGGTGAAGAGGTTTCTCTTCGGCTCAGTCCTAAATCTGCTTCCCTTTATTTTGAGGCTATACTCCCTAGTTCTGGTTTGACCCACAGCCTATCTGCTTCCATTTATCTATTCTCTTCATAATTTGATGTGTTTCCTTAAGATCTCCCCTCATTCTTCTTAATTCTAACAAAATAGTCTCAGAATCACCTCATGGCTTCACCCTCTCAACTCCGAAATCAGCTTAGTGAATCTCCTCTGCATTCCCTCTGTTGCCAGTATATCCTTTCTCAAGTAAGGAGACCAAAACTGTACACAGTACTCTAGATGTAGTCTCACCAGCACTTTATACAGCTGCACCATAACCTCGCTGTTTTTAAACTCCATCCCTCTCGCAATGAAGGACAACATTCATTTACTTTCATAATTACTTGCTGCACCTGCAAACCAACTTTTTGTGATTCATGCACAAGGACACTCAGGTCCCTCTGTGCAGCAGCATGCTGCAATTTTTTATCGTTTAATTAATAGTCCATTTTGCTTTTATTCCTGCCAAAAATGGATGACTTCACATTTACCAACATTTTACTCCATCTGCCAGACTCTTGCCCACTCACTTAAACTATCTCTATCCCTTTGCAGACTTTCTCCTCTTGACACTTTGCCATGTTATCCACGAACTTTTTCAGAATGCGTTTGGTCCAACTCCAAATCATCCATGTAAATTGGAAACAATTGCGGTCCCAGCACTGATCTGTGAGGTACACCACTAGTCACTGATCACCAAATAGAAAACAACCATTTACCCCCACTCTGCTTTCTGTCAGTTAATCAATCCTCTATCCATGCTAATACATTACCAATAACCCTTTTGCATCTTTATCTTGTGCAGCAGTCTTTTGTGCGACAACTTGTTGGATGTCTTTTGGAAATCCTGGTACACCACACCCACTGGTTCCCCATTGTCCACTGCACTGGTAATGTCCTCAAAGAATTCCATTAAATTAGTTAAACATGACCTGCCTTTCGTGAACCCATGCTGCATGTTCCCAATGCGGCATTTTCCATCCAAATGTCTTGCTATTTCTTCCTTAATGATGGATTCAGGCATTTTCCTCAATACAGAAACTAACCAGCCTATAGTTACCTGCCTTTTGTCTATCTCCTTTTTTAAAAACGGCGTCACATTTGCTGTTTCTTGAACCGCTCCAGAGCCCAATGAATTTTGGTAAATTAACACTAGTGCATTTGCTATTTTCCCTGCCACCTCTTTTAGTACCCTGGGATGCAATCCATCAGGATTAGGAAACGTGTCTATCTTTAGCTCCATTACCTTGCCCAATACTACTACTACAGTGATAATGATTGTTTCTAGACCCTTAACTGCCATAGCTGCCTTGTCATCAATTTTTGGCATGTTATTTATGTCTTTCACTGTGAAGACCGACACAAAATACCTGTTCAATGTCTCAGCCATTTCTTCATTTTCCATTTATGCAGACAAAGCATATTGTTCATAGAGAAGGATACACAAGAGTGCAGAATGGAGTGTTGGAGTTGTAGCTAGGGTATAGAGCCCAATCCATCAGGCAAACCAGCCTCCCATCCATTGACTCTGTCTATACTTCCCACTGCCTCGGCAAAGCAGCCAGCATAGTTAAGGACCGTACACACTCCAAACATTCTCTCTTCTGTCACCTTCCTTTGGGAAAAAGATACAAAAGTCTGAGGTCACGTAGCAACCCACTTAAGAACAGCTTCTTCCCTGCTGCTGTCAGACTTTTGAATGGACTTACCTTGCAGTTGATCTTTCTCTACTCCCTGGCTATGACTATAACACTACATTTTGGACTGTTTTGTTTCCTTCTCTATGAATGGTATGTTTTGTCTGGATAGCACGCAAGAAACAATACTTTTCATTGTATGTTAATATATGTGCAATAATAAATCAAATCAAAGAAAGATCAATTTAAGGCAAGATAGGTCCATTCAAATGTCTAATGGTAGAAGGAAGAAGCTGCTCTTGAGTTGGTTGGTGCATGATCTTAGACTTTTGTATCTTTTTCCTGACAGGAGAAGGTGGAAGAGAGTGTCTGGAGTGGTTTTGTCAAGGATAGGTCGTGCCTTACTAACCTCATTGAGTTTTTTGAAAAAGTGACTAAAAAGGTGGATGGGGGTAAGGCGGTTGATGTGGTATATATGGACTTTAGTAAGGCGTTTGATAAGGTGGCCCATGGAAGACTTCTGCAGAAAATGCAGATGTATGGGATAGAGGGTGATTTAGCTAATTGGGTTAGGAATTGGCTAGCAGATAGAAGACAGGGTGGTGGTTGATGGGAGATATTCATCGTGGAGTTCGGTGACAAGTGGTGTACCTCAGGGGTCTGTTTTGGGGCCCCTGCTGTTTGTAATTTTTATAAATGATCTGGATGAGGATATTGAAGGATGGATTAGTAAATTTGCAGATGACACTAAAGTCGGTGGAGTGGTAGATAGTGAAGAAGGGTGTTATAGTTTGCAGAGAGACTTGGACAAGTTGCAGAGCTGGGCCGAGAGGTGGCAAATGGAGTTTAATGTGGAAAAGTGTGAGGTAATGCACTATGGCAGGAATAATAAATGTGTAGAGTATAGGGCTAATGGTAGGATTCTTAATAGTCTTGATGAACAGAGGGATCTTGGTGTGTATGTGCATAGATCCCTGAAAGTAGGCAGTCAAGTTGAGAAGGTTGTTAAGAAGGCATATGGAGTCTTAGCTTTTATTGGTAGGGGGACTGAATTTCGGAGCCGCAACGTCATGTTGCAACTGTACAAAACTCTAGTGCGGCCGCACTTGGAGTATTGTGTACAGTTCTGGTCCCCGCATTATAAGAAAGATGTGGAGGCATTGGAGAGGGTACAGAGGAGGTTTACCAGGATGTTGCCTGGTATGGAGGGCAGGTCTTATGAAGAGAGGCTGAGGGATTTGAGGTTGTTTTCGTTAGAAAGGAGGCAGCTAAGAGGAGACCTAATCGAAACATATAAGATGATTAGAGGTTTAGATAGGGTGGACAGTGATAGCCTTTTTCCTAGGATGGAGAAAGCTAGCACGAGGGGGCACAGCTTTAAATTAAGGGGTGATAGTTATAGGACGGATATCAGAGGTAGGTTCTTTACCCAAAGGGTGGTTCGGGAGTGGAATGCCCTGCCTGCAGTAGTTGTAGATGCGCCAAGTTTGGTGGCGTTTAAGAGGTTAGTTGATAAGTATATGGAAGAGAAGGGAATGGTTTAGTTTGGAGGGGCATTGCTTTTTATATTGGTCGGCGCAACATCGAAGGCCGAAGGGCCTGTTCTGTGCTGTAATGTTCTATGTTCTATGCTTGGTGTCCAGAATTATGCTGGCTGCTTTGCTGAGATGTAGATAGAGTCAGTGGTTGGGAGGCTGGTTTGCATGATGGATTGGGCTACATTTGTGACCTTTTGTATTTTTTGCGGTCTTGGGCAGCGCAGGAACCATATCAAGCTGTGATACAGCCAAGAAGAATGCTTTCAATGGTGTATCTGTAAATGTTGGTGAGAGTCGTAGTTGACATGCCAAATTTCCTCGGTCATCTAAAAACAGAGTCTTTGGGGGCTTTCTAAATGGTGTCAGCATAGTGAACTCAGTAAGAGGTCTGACAACACCAATTTTAAATCCAATCGATTTATTTGATAGTAAACTTGAAAGCTTTCAGCCTTTGTAGCCTCTGCTGTCGCGCAGAGCCTCTAAGCAGAGACTGATAGCCAAGTTCCGACACGAGGACAGTCTTAACAGGGATCTCAGCTTCATGTCACACTACCTGTAACCCCCATGACTTGCCTGGGTTAGCAAAAAACCTCACTTACTGTGCTGTCTGGAGACAATACACATCTCTCTAACCTGTGCTCAGTGCTCCTTCTACTCACATTGTTAGCCATTTTAAGACTTGAATAGCAGGTTAGGTGTAAAGATTTGCATTCTAATCAGCAATCTGTAAACTGTCTGTGCTGATATGTGTGCTATTGCAGACCAGAAAACCTCATTTGCATGACAAAGGCTACAAAGGCCGAAAGCTTGCAAGTTTACTATCAAATAAATCGGTTGGATTTAAAATTGGTGTTGTCAGACTTCTTACTGAGTTTACCCCAGTCCAACGCTGGCATCTCTATGTCGTCAGCGTAGTGGACCAGGACAGGTTTTTTTATATATCTGGATGCTTAAACCTTGAAGCTCTTGACCCTTCCGTCTTTGTTGATGTAGAAATGGGCATGTTCTCTACTATGCTTCCTGAAATTGACAGTCTCCTTCATTTTGTCGACAGTGAGAGAGATTATTATCACCGCACCAGTTCACCAGATTCTCTATCTCTTTTTTTATTAAGGGCATCACTGGCTGGCCATCATTTATTGCCCATCCCTAGCTGCCCTTGAAAAGGTGCTGGTGAGCTGCTGCCTTGAATTGCTGCAGTCCATGTTCTGTGGGCTGACCCACAATGCTGTTAGGAAGGGAATTCCAGGATTTTGACCCAGCGATTGAGAGAGTGGCGATATATTTCCGCGTCAGGTGTGTGAGTGGCTTGGAGGAGAACTTACAGGTCTTCCCATTTATCTACTGCCCTTTCTTCCTAGATGTAAGTGGTTGTGAATTACTGCATTCTGTCTCGTCATTGTTTAAGATCTGATCCACTATGGTAGTGTCATCAGCAAACCTAAAAATCACTTTGGAGGGGTATTTGGCCACCCAGGTGTACAAGGAGTATAATAAGGACTGAGAACACAGCTTGTAAGTGTTGAGGATTATTGTGGAAGAGGTGTTGTTGCCTATTCTTACTAATTGTGGTGTGTGAGCTAGTAACTTTAGGATCCAGTCGCAGAGAGAGGAGCAGAGGCGCAGGCCATGGAATTTGTAGATGAGTTTCGTGGGAATAATGGCATTGAAGGCTATAGTCAATAAATAGGAGTCTGACATAGTGTCTTCTGACATGGCTGAAATTGATTCTGCCATGACTAGCTTTTAGAAGCGCTCCATGATGATGGATGTTAGCGCCACCTCAGCTTTCCTTTGGTACTGGTATGATGGTTGTCTTTTTGAAGTGGATAGGGATCTTAGATTGTTGTAAAGAGTAGATGAAGATGTCTGCAAATACTTCCTCTAGCTGATTCATGCAGGATCTCAGTGCCCGTCTGGTTATCCCATCAGACCAGTTGCTTTCCGTGGGTTGACCTTTGAGAAAGCTACGCTGGCATCTGCAATGGTGACCCCAGATACAGGTTCATCCAGAGCTTCCGAGGTGGAAGGCGTGCTCTTGCTCAAAACAGGCATAGAATGCAATGAGCTCATCAGGGAGGGGTGCATTGAAGCTGGCAATTTTACATGCCTTCATTTGTAATGTCTTGCAGACCCTTGCCGTAGTTGGCAGGGATTCGTGTGCCTAACATGGGACTCTAGCTTGGTCCTGTACTGTTTTTTGTCATTTTGATGGGTCTCTTTAGATTGTATCTGGCTTCCTTGTATAGGTTAGTGTCGCTTGATTTGAATGTCTCAGATCTGGACTTCAGCAAGCAGTGGCTATCCCTGTTCATCCATAGTTTCCATTTGGGAAAGATGCAGATTTATTTCTTTGGCACACAGTCTTCTACACACTTACTAATGAAGTCAGTTACTGTCGCGATGTGTTCATTCAGGCTGGTCACACAGCCTGAACACTGAGCAGTCACATTGGAGATCATCTGATTCCTCAGACCAACATTGCACGACTTTCTTTGACATATTTTCCCGTTTCAGTTTTTGCTTGTAAGTCAGGAGCAGGAGCACAGCCTTGTGGCCTGGTTTGCCAAAGTGTGGGTGGGCAATAGAGCAGTAGGCATGTTGAATATTCGTGTAGCAATGATCTCGGATGTTTGGGCCTCATGGAACAGGCGACATGGTGGTGGTAAATTGGTAGCACGCTCTTGAGCTTGGCCTGTTTGAATTCCCCGTCTGCAATGATCAAGGCCTCAGGATATTTTGTCTCAAGATAAAGTGCCCTTTGGCTTGTTTTTATGCACTTCTGAATCCTAATACTTCCATTAATAACACCTCCTGCGTTCTGGAAGCTTTTAACTTTTTCATACTTTTTCATTTCGTTGAAATCTCTTTCCCGCATGCTAACTTGATGCTTTGCTTCCCAATAACCATTATACTTCCCATATTACCCTTCCCTTCCCCCTACTTGCTAGTAATCCTTGTGAGCACCTGATTTATCCTTTCCATTAGAACACTGGTCCCTGATTGGTTCAGGTGAAGACCGTTCCAATGGTACAGATCCCTCCTGTTCCAATACTGATGCCAATGCTCCTCTTTCCCACATCACTCCTTTAACCACATGCTTACTTCCCCAATTTTCTCATCCTGATGCCAATTTGCACTTGGCTCGGATAGTAATCCAGAGTTTATAAACCTTGAGGACCTGTTCTTTAATTTAGCTCCTATAGCCTGATAATTGCCATACAGACCTCTTTCCGAGTCTTGCTATGTTCGTCTCAACATGGACCACAACAACTGGATCCTTCCCTCCCACTCCAATAACCTTTCAAACTGATCAGAGGTAGCACTGGGCAGGCAACATACCATGCAGGATTCTCAATCCTGCTAACAGAGGGTGATATAATCTCCCTAATTAAAGAATACCCCATAATTACCACTTGTCCTTTTGCTGTGAATTGTCTCCTGTGCTACAGTGCGGTAGTCGGCTAGCTCATTCTCCCTACAGCCCTTTTCCTCATCAGACAGGGAGCAAGTACCTCATATCTGTTGAACAAAATCAAGAACTGACCCTTCTCTGCCCCTGAATTCAGGATCTCTCTACCTGCCTCACTTGTAGTCATAGTCTGATCACCGACTGATTTAGAGGTACTTAATCTACCGAGTGTGACCACCTCCTGAAGCAAAGTGTCCAGGTAACTCCCACTCCCAGATGTACTGAAGTGTCTGACACTCAGATTCTAACTATCAATTCTGAGCCGAAGCCCTTCGATTAATCAACACTTGCTGCAGATGTGGTCACTGCAGCTCGCAGTGGGCTCTGCCAGCTCCCACATTGTCCAGGAAGTGTCTGCACCTTTGACTCCAACTCAACAACCCTGAATTGCAGATCTGGGTGTCCAGGATCACACTGCTGCATTTGGGGCACTGCACCTGCACTGTGATCTCTATACAAACCTATTTTATTCATTTAAATTGTTGGTGAATGCATTCAATCAACTAAGCTTTTTCTGTTTTACTTAGTTACCTAATTTAATTTAAGGTGTAACTAGATTAAATTAAGTGTTAACCCGATACACAAACCAATACAAGAAGAAAGAGTTACTCTATCCTCCTTCCTCTGCCCAAATTGGCAACACAATTCTGTGCTGCAGCCATGATTGGCCCTTAAGATGTTAATGGTACAAACCTGGCAGTGATGCCATGAATGCTTAGTGGAGATGGCAATGCTTTCTCCTGTTCAAGATAATCATTACTTACGTATGTAATATGTGTTACATGTTGTAAGTTCGGTATGAGTTCTCCACTAAGTGTGCATCTTTGTAGGCAATGGTGTAAAAAAAATCCACTTAAAATAAATTTTGTATTATATTGTGTTTATTCCATCTTTCTTGTGCATTGTTGTTAACTTTCCTGGTTGCCATTTTTCTTCCTCACATCAATTCTCTTCCCATATTCTAATGCTCTTCCATGTAACAGTTAAAATTATATCCTTATGTTTCAGAATTTAAAGGTCAGGAGTTCAAAAGACCTAAAAGATCAAAACACAAAGAACTCTCTAGAAGGTATGGCATTCCAATTTTTTGGGAAAAATAAGTGGAAAATCTACTTTAATGATTATTAAATTTAAATTTTATTTGAGTTACCAATGCCTATGAAATGGTACTCCAATTGCAGAAGGGCTAAAATTGGAAAACAAATATTGAACAAAATTGGAAATGTTAAGTAAAATAGATCTGAGAAATTGTATTTGAAAAATGTTCATTGTTTTCTCAACTGTTGTCTGTTTTGAGTATCTTGCTTATTTCACTGTTATTCTCTCTGTCTCCAGCTCTTCTGTATAAGCCTGTTGACCGTGTCACCCGAAGCACACTTGTCCTCCATGTAAGTACAGCAGTTCTGTGCAATAAGTTGCTGCTATGTCAGCCATGCTATTAATTCATATTATTTCCAGTCAGTGATAACCATTAGAGCAAGAATATTATTATGAATTGAAACAATTTTGTACCTACGTGCAATGATCAGGCACGATAACTGTGCGTGGAGTTAGGCAGATAGTAAGAAATAATAGATTGGCATTGTTTGCTAATAAAATTCACAAAAATCAATCAGTCTCCGATTAAAAATGAATAATCGATCCAGCTTCCATTTATGGAAGAGAGTTCTGAACTTCTACCCCTCTTTGTATGTAAAAGTGCTTCTTTATTACATTCCTGAAAGGTCTGGCTTTAATTTTTAAATTCTTTTTCCTACTCTTAAACTCCCCAAAAGCTGAAACATTTTCTGTCTTTCTACTCCTTCTGTTCCTCTCAATATTTTGAAAACTTCATCAAATCACCATTTAGCCTCCTAAATTCCAAGGGATATATCCCTTGATGTGCAATGAGATGTGCAATCTCTCTTTGTAAGTTAATATGTGGAGATAATCATCAATCGAGTAAACCTGTCCAACACTCTTAAGACCAGTATGTCTTTCTTTAGATGTGGTGCTCAGAATAGCTCAGGTTCTCCAGGTATGGCCTAACCAGGGCTTTGTGTAGTTGAAGTATATGTATCCTAGTCCTAGGTATTAAAGGCAGCATTTCATTAGCATTTTTAGTTATTTTCGATGGCAAGTTCATAACATTTTAGTGATCTTGGATGACTATTTTTTAAAGTTTGTAACTTTGGGAGATCTTTCTTCTTTAGTGTCTATCACAATCTCCTTGTCTTGCTTCATCAACACATGATGGTAATCATTACTTCCCTATAGGTTCATCTCTTATTTCTCCTCAATTACCTCTGTCAGGATCAAGGAGAATGGGGGGTGGTCATGAACATTTGATCTCCTTGTTGAAATGAGTGCTGTTTTGCCTTTGCCCTTACCCTCACCTAACATGCTGAAATGGTGGTTGAGACACTATCATCTATGAAGTTTCTAGGGGTAATAACAAATCAAAATGTAGTTCTCGACTTTTCCTTTGAGAGGAGTAATGCAGGTGAACTTTAGGTAGTCGCATGTGTAGTATTTCTAGAAGGTGCCAAAAAGATATTCACACAATGTGATAACGAACCTTGCTGTTTTGAAGGTTGGAAATAATGTTTCAAGGATTATATGACTCTTTCAGCTAATCCATTGATTGTCAAATGGTAAGGCGTGAATTTTAAATGCTGAACACCATTTACTTTGAGATAATCCTCAAACTCTTGTGAAGTAAACTATGAACCATTATAGCCAATAATCATCCAGGTTTACCTAATCTTGGAGAAATATTGTCAAATTTTGTTCAGATGTAGCAGATCTCAAGATAACTTCTGGCATACCTTGAACGTGGCTCAATTGTGATGAAGAATATGTAACCCTCAAATGAACTAGCGACATCTACATGCAAACATTACAATGGCATTTTAAACCACTCCAATGTAAAGGAAACAGTAGTGGTGTATTTCGTATTTGTGTACAGAATTGACATTGTACCACTTTTTCTTCAATCTGAGTATCTAGACCCAGCCACCAAAATAACATCTTGCTAATTCCTCCATCCTGACTATATCAGAATGCCTGGATTACGAGTCCAGTGACAGTACCATTTTGCCACTGCCTCCCCATTTTTAGAGGGAGGCCATCTAGAGGAGGTTCACTAGGTTGATCCTGGGTATGGAGAGATTTTCTTATGAGGGGAAGTTGAATAGATTGAGCCTGTACATTGGAGGTGAGAAGAATGAAAAGTGATCTAATCTTTGAATTCTCTAGATTCAAGAATCATGGTTACAGGATGGTCACAACTGGGAGTTGAATATCCAGGAGTATCAAGCTGTTTGGAGGGATCGACAGGAAGGGAAGTGGTGTAGTTCTGATATTTAAGAATGACATCAGAACAGTAGCGAGATAATATACATTCTATGAAAAAAAAGGTTGAATTCATTTGGGTGGAAATTAGAAATAGCAAGGAGAAAATGTCACTGATAGGCGTAGTCTATAAAACACCAAATAATGACATCATGATGGGGCGAGAAATAAACAAAGAAATTACTGATGCATATAAAAATGGTACAGCAGTTATCATGCGGGATTTTAATCTACACTAGGTTGGTCAAGGCAGCCTTGATGAGGAGTTCATAGAATGTATCCGTGATAGCTTCCTTGAACATTATGCAGTAGAACCAACAAGAGATTCTAGATCTGGTCCTGTATAATGATGTAGAGATGCTGGCGTTGGACTGGGGTAAAGAGTCTGTAAGTCAGTAAGAGTCTGCAGACCAGAACACCTCATTCGCCTGATGAAGGTTATAAAGCCGAAAGCTTGCGAGTTTACTATCAAAGAAATCGGTTGGATTTAAAACTGGTGTTGTCAGTCCTCTTTCTGTATAATGAGACAGGAATAATTAATGATCTTACAGTTAGGTATCCTCTTGGAAAACGTGATCATAGTATGCTTGAGTTTAAAATACAGATGGAGCGTGAGAAGGTAAAATCCAACACCAGTGTCTTGTGCTCAAAAGACGCTATAAAGCATTGAGGGAGGAGTAGGTTAAGATGGACTGGGAGCAAAATAATTACGATGGGATAATTAAGGGACAGTGGACGACTTTCAAAGTGATTTTTCACAGTGCTCAGCAAAGCTATGTACCTCTGATAAGGAAGGATTGAGGAAATAAAGGAGGGTATCAAATTGAAGGAAAATACATACAAAGTGGCAAAGATTAGTGGGAACTTAGATGATTAGGAAACTTTAAAGATTAGCAGAAAGCCACAAAAACAGCTGTAAAGAAAGGTAAGATGGATTAGGAGAGTAAACTAGCTCAGAATATAAAAAACAGATAGCAAACATTTCTACAAATATATAAAACAAAAAAGAGAGACGAAAGTAAACATTGGGCTTTTAGAGGATGAGAAGGGGAATATAATACTGGAAATGAGAAAACGTGTCGGTCTTCACAGTGGAAGACACAAATAACAAGCCAAAAACTGATGACAAGAAAGCTATGGCAAGTGAGAACTTAAAAACTATCATTATCACAAAAGAGGTAGTGTTGGGCAAGTTAATGGGGCTAAAGATAGATAAGTCTCCTGGTCCTGATGGAATGCATCACAGGTTACTAAAAGAAATGGCAGGAGAAATAGCAAATGCACTGGTGTTAATTCGCTGGACTCTGGGGTGGTTCCTGCAGATTGGAAAACAGCAAATGTGAAGTCACTGTTTGAAAAAGGAGGTAGACAAAAGGCAGGTAACTATAAACTGGTTAGCTTAACTTCTGTAGTAGGGAAAATGCTTCAATCTATCATCCAGGAAGAAATAGCGAGACTTCTGGATATAAATTTTCAATTGGTAAGATGTAGCATGAGTTCATAAAGGGAAGGTCATATTTGACTAATTTGGTGGAATTCTTTGAGAACGTTACATGTGCAGTGGACAGTGAAGGCACTTGATAAGGTGCCACATCAAAGACTGCTACATAAGATAAAGGACCTGGATGTCCTTGTGCAGGAATCTCGAAGAGTTGGTTTGCAGGTTCAGCAAATAATTAAGAAGGCAAATGGAGTTTTGTCCTCCGTTGCTAGAGAGATGGAGTTTAAGAACAGCAAGTTTATGTTGCAGCTATATAAGGTGCTGGTGAGGCCACACCTGGAGTGCTGTGTACAGCTTTGGTCTCCTTCCTTGAGAGAGAATATACTGTTCTAGAGGGGTTGCAGAAGAGATTCACTAGGTTGATTCTGGAGTTGAGAGGAGTTGGCTTATGAGGACAGACTGAGTAACTGGGGCTATACTTATTGGAATTCAGAAGAATGAGGGGAGATCTTATAGAAGCATATCAGACTTTTAACCAATCTCAGATTCAGTCTGCTGTCTTGAGCAATGGCCAGTGCCTTTCCTTCACCTTGTTTAAGTCGACTGGGGGAGAGGGGCTGATAGTGGGGGTGGAGAACTAAAGAACTGTACAGGAACATTACTGCATCTGTGACCATTTATTTTTCTGAATGATGCAGACCCCAGAAAAATAGATACTGCCCCTACAGGTGCACAGGTTGTATTATTTATTGAAACACATGCTGTTTTGAGAATGACTGTTCCAGCCTCTGGCGTTGGTATCTTGGGCAGATAGATGGCAGATGGAATTCAATCCTGATAAATGCGAGGTGATGCATTTCGGGAGAAAGAATGTAGGGGGGAGGTACATGATAAAGGGTAGACCTATTAAGAGTATAGGAACGCCAAGGGACCTGAGGGTGCAGGTGAACAAGTCTCTGAAGGTGGCAGAGCAATTGGAGAAAATTGTGAAGAAAGCATATGGTATGTTAGCCTTTATAGGAAGGGGTATAGAACATAGAACGTAACAGCACAGAACAGGCCCTTCGGCCTTCGATGTTGCGCCGACCAATATAAAAAGCAATGCCCCTCCAAACTAAACCATTCCCTTCTCTTCCATATACTTATCAACTAACCTCTTAAACGCCACCAAACTTGGCGCATCTACAACTGCTGCAGGCAGGGCATTCCACTCCCGAACCACCCTTTGGGTAAAGAACCTACCTCTGATAACCGTCCTATAACTATCACCCCTTAATTTAAAGCTGTGTCCCCTCGTGCTAGCTTTCTCCATCCTAGGAAAAAGGCTATCACTGTCCACCCTATCTAAACCTCTAATCATCTTATATGTTTCGATAAGGTCCCCTCTTAGCCGCTCCTTTCTAACGAAAACAACCTCAAATCCCTCAGCCTCTCTTCATAAGACCTGCCCTCCATACCAGGCAACATCCTGGTAAACCTCCTCTGTACCCTCTCCAATGCCTCCACATCTTTCTTATAATGTGGGGACCAGAACTGCACACAATACTCCAAGTGCGGCCGCACTAGAGTTTTGTACAGTTGCAACATGACGTTGCGGCTCCGAAATTCAATCCCCCTACCAATAAAAGCTAAGACTCCATATGCCTTCTTAACAACCTTATCGACTTGACTGCCTACTTTCAGGGATCTATGCACATACACACCAAGATCCCTCTGTTCATCAACACTACTAAGAATCCTACCATTAGCCCTATACTCTACACATTTATTATTCCTGCCATAGTGCATTACCTCACACTTTTCCACGTTAAACTCCATTTGCCACCTCTCGGCCCAGCTCTGCAACTTGTCCAAGTCTCTCTGCAAACTATAACACCCCTCTTCACTATCTACCACTCCACCGACTTTAGTGTCATCTGCAAATTTACTAATCCATCCTTCAATACCCTCATCCAGATCATTTATAAAAATTACAAACAGCAGGGGCCCCAAAACAGACCCCTGAGGTACACCACTTGTCACCGAACTCCACGATGAATATCTCCCATCAACCACCACCCTCTGTCTTCTATCTGCTAGCCAATTCCTAACCCAATTAGCTAAATCACCCTCTATCCCATACATCTGCATTTTCTGCAGAAGTCTTCCATGGGCCACCTTATCAACGCCTTACTAAAGTCCATATATACCACATCAACCGCCTTACCCCCATCCACCTCTTTGGTCACTTTTTCAAAAAACTCAATGAGGTTAGTAAGGCACGACCTACCCTTCACACAACCATGCTGACTATCCCCAATCAATTCATTTCTCTCTAAATAACTATAAATCCTATCCCTAATAATTCTCTCCAATACTTTTCCCACAACAGAAGTAAGACTCACTGGCCTATAATTCCCTGTATATAGAGTACAAGAGCTGGCCTTTAATGTTGCAGTTGTATAAAATGTTGGTTAGACATCATTTGGAATACTGTGTCCAGTTCTGGTCGCCTTACTACCAGAAGGACGTGGACTCTGTAGAGACTGCAGAGGAGGTTTACCAGGATGCTGCCTGGTATGGAAGGTCTGAGTTACGAGGAGAAGTTAGGCAAATTGGGACCGTTTTCCTTAGAAAGACGTAGACTTAGAGGAGATCTAATAGAGGTGTACAAGATTATGAGGGGTATAGATAGAGTAAACAGGGTTAAGCTTTTTCCTAGGATGGACTCAAGTGGGACGAGGGTTCATGGGCTTAGGGTGAGGGGGCAAGGTATAATTTGGATGCTAGAGAGAACTTTTTCACACAGAGGGTGGTGGGGATATAGAATGCGCTGCCAAATAAAGTGGTGGAGGCAGGCACTCTGGAGTTATTTAAGAAATACTTAGATGGGCACATGAACAGAATGGGAATGGAGGGGCATAGAAAACTGATTTAAAATAGGGATCATGAGTCTTATGAGTCCCTGGGAAGTGTGTAAATAGATGATGATATTGATGTACTTGTTTTTATCCTACAGGTGCTTTGGTCCACCTTGTTGCCGAACAAGGGGGATATATGCGATGAGTCATGAGAGGGCTGCTCTTGAATTTTTTTCAAGAGTATCCTAGTGCGTCATGTCGTTAGTGTACGCTTGACCTGGACCATCTGATGGGCAACACGACAGCTCAGTGACTATCGCTGTGCTGTGCAGATACATGGATTTGGCCTGTGTCTGTGGGAGTTTGTGCATTCTCCCCGTGCTTGCGTGGGTTTTCTCCGGGTGCTCCGGTTTCCTCCCACATCCCAAAGATGTGCTCTTAGGCTAATTGGCAAAACAAATTCTCCCTAAATTGTCTCAAATTTGTTTTTTAATCCGTAGATCTATAAACGTGGACAGGGATCGCGGGTAGAGGTAGGAACATCGGGGTGGCAGTGTGGGCTCGTTGGGCCGAAGGGCCTGTTTCTCGTGCTGTTTTTGTTCTTTGTTCTTTATTAAGAAGGGAATAAACAAGATAGAAGCAGGGAAATTTTTTCCATTGGCTGGTGAAAATAGAACTAGGGGGCGTAGCCTCAAAATAAGGGGAAGCAGATTTAGGACTGAGTTGAGGAGGAACTTCTGCACACAAAGTGTTGTGAATGTGTGGAATTCCCTACCGAGTGGAGCAGTTGAAGCCACCACATTAAATGTTTTTAAGGCAAGGATACGTACATTTTTGAATAGTAAAGGAATTGAGGCTTGTGGTGAGGAGGCGGGTAAGTGGAGCTGAGTCCACAAAAAGATCAGCCGTGATCTTACTGAATGGTGGAACAGGCTCGAGGGGCCAGATGGGCTACTCCTGATCCTAGTCTTATGTACCGCTGCTGAAAATTGGTTCATGTCACTCGACTGTTTTTAAGAAGAGGACAGAGGGGAATCAGAGAATTACAGAGCAATTAGCCTAACATCTGTATTGGGAAAATTGTTAGAGTCATTAGTAAGGATAGGGTAATTGATGACCTCAAAATTTTGTTTAATTGGGAAGAAACTACATGAATTCATTTCAGCACGTCATGCCTGACAAATCTCTCAGAATCCTTCGAAGAGGTGACAAATTTTCATAAAATTCCGTACAAGAGATTGTTAGCTAAGGTGGAAGCTCAGTGAATTGAAGATAGATTGTTGAGCTGGATAGGATGTTGGTTGAGCAACAGAAAACAGTAATGAGTAAGTACTCAAATTGGGAAGCAGTTTGTGCCCTGTAGGGATTAATATTTACAGTATTTATTAATGACTTAGATAATGGTATAAAAAAGTCAAATATCCAGATTTGCAGGTGACACAAAATTGAGTAACACCGAACATAGTGTTGAGCACAGCATAAAACTATAACAGGATATTATTTGATTGAGTGAATGGGTTGAGTTGTGGCAAATGGATTTTAATATAAATAAGAGGTTATCCATTTCTGAGCCAAAAAGGATAGATCTGGGTATTTTTTAGAAGGCACAAGATTAAATTCAGTGGCTGTCCAAAGAGATTTGGGGGTTCAGGTGATTGCTCCTTAAAATGCCATGAACAGATGCAGGAAATAGTCAAGAAGGCCAATGGAATACTGGCCTTTGCATCTGAAGGGCTAGAGTATAGGGATGCAGATTTTCTGCTGCAGCTGTACGAAATCCTATTTAGACCCTGCTTAGCATGTTGTGAGCAAATGTGGGCAGCACATCTTAGCGAGGGTGTTTTGGCCCTGCAAGAAGTTCACTGTAAGTTTACAAGAATGATACCTGGGCTTCAGCGGTTGTTACAGGGAGAGATTAGACAAACTACGCTTTTATTCACTTGAATTCAGAAGGTTGAGAGGTGGACTGATAAACGCCTACAAAATATTTACAGGGAAAACCAGGGTGGATGAAGATAAATTATTTCCGTTAATTGAAATGATGTGGAGATGCTGGCATTGGCCTGGAATGGACATGATAAGAAGTCTCACAACACCAGGTTAAAGACCAACAGGTTTATTTGGTATCACAAACATTTTCAGAGCGACACTCCTTCATTAGTTAAGTCTTGATGAAGGAACAGCACTCCAAAAGCTCATGATACCAATTAAACCTGTTGGACTTTAACCTGGTGTTGAGACTTCTTCCTGTGCCCACTAATTGAAAGCTCTGGAACCAGGAGCCTATAATGTAAAAATTAGGGCTAAGCCGTTCAGGAGAGATATTAGAAAACACTTGTACGTACATACATACACATGCAGAGAGTAATGGAGGTTTAGAACACTGTTCCTTAAACTGATTTGATTTGATTTTCCTGATGGAAGAAGATAGAAAAGAGAATGATCCTTAATTATGCTGGCTGCTTTTCTGAGGCAGAGGGAAGTGTAGACCAAGTCAATGAATGGGAAGCTTATTTGTGTGATGGATTGGACTATATTCATGACCTTTTGTAGTCTCTTGCAGTTTTGAGCAGAACAGGAAAGTGTTGTGGATGTTGGTTCAATTGTTAGGTTTAGTCTGAGATGGACAAATTTTTATTGAGCAAGGGTATCAAAGAGTAGCCTTGGGCAGGTACATGAAGTTACATCACAGATCAACCATAATTTTACTTAATGACAGAGCACGTTCAAGGGGTTGAATGGACTACTTCTGTTCCTATGTTCCTGTGACCTTATTGAGATGTATAAGATTCTCGGGATTTGACAGAGTAGATGCTGAGAGGTTGTTCCCACTTGTGGGAGAAGCTATGACCAGATAGCATAATCTCAGAATAAGAGGTCACCCATTTAAAATGGAGATGAGGAAGAATTTCTTCTCAGAAGGTAGTGAATCTGTGGAATTCTTTGCCACAGAGGGCTTTGGCAGCTGGGTTGTTGAGTATGTTTAAAGCTGAGATAGACAGATCTTTAATCAGTAAGGGACTCAGTGTTATGGGGAATAAGGCAGGAAATTGGAGTTAGGGATTATCATATCAGATCAATCATGATCTCATTGAACGGCAGAGCAAACTTGGTAGACCAAATAGCCTACTCCTGCTCCTATGTCTTATGGTCTAATGGCCTGGTGTTCTATACACTATACTCTCACAGTAGCAAATCTCCAAAAGGCTCTCCAATGCAAAAGCTGTACAATGTATGTAGCATTTAACTAGCTCATGCTAAAGTGCAGAGACCCTTGAGACGTTGGGCTGTTAGAAACCACGTATTGCTTCTATTCCTTAACACATTGCTTTTGCTTATGTCACAGTTCAAAATCATCACTAACTGAAGCTAGTGCATTGACTTATGCCACTATGCGAATCTAGCAAATATATTTGCAGAAATACCAAGGAACAGACTGAAACTCTCTATCTCCATGTTCCTGCTTTTCAGTCATTATTTTTCCTACAATTTACTGACTATTCCTGCTTGCATTGCCCAATAATTCTGACTAGAACTACAGAAATCAAAATCTGCATACCCATTCAGTTTCACCCAGAGCATCTGTAGAATTATCTGCTCTTCCTGTCTCTACATAATTATATGTCATGCCTCTAAGGATCTATCTGTGGCCTGTCCTTTCTCATCCACGTGCTGTAACTTCTGATATAATCTACAAGTTGATCAGCTTCCATCTCTCTTTACCTTATAGTATCTTTGTGTGATCAAACTGTTAGTACAACATTCAGTCTTGTAGTATTAGGAGTTAATGAGGTTAACAGTGACTTTGAAATGAAATGAAAAAGAAACAAAGAATTAATAAAATTAACAGGCATCTGGAGGAATACTCATATACAGAACATAGAACAATACAGCACAAACAGGCCCTTCGGTCCACGAGTTTGCCGATCACATCTACCAATCCACAGACCTATCTATAATCCCCTATCCTATTCATTTCCATATACTCATCCAGAAGTCTCTTAAAAGACCCCAGTGAGTTTGCCTCAACAACCTCCGACGGCAGTCGGTTCCATTCACTCACCACCCTCTGAGTGAAAAACCTACCCCTAACATCTCCTTTGTATTTGCTTCCGCACCTTAAATCTTTGTCCTCTCGTAGTGACCATTTCAGCTCGGGGAAATAGTCTCTGAGAGTCCAATTAATTTATAATTTGCCCAGTAATAAAATTAGCAGGCTTCTGTAGAGAAATTGAAGAATGAATAGCCATATTGAAAACTTTGTTTACCAGAAATCAGTGGAGCTATACAAAATTGATAACTTCAAAAGGCAAGGAATTTGAGAGAGAGCCAGCCGAATCTACAGGTAGATGAATAGTATAACTGCTAGCACGCTGGGGAAAAAAGTTTGTTTTCCACCCAACACCAGACAGACCAAACTCTTTAGAGAGACCAATTCCATCTATAATAAAATCCATGGAGGCTTGTTCCACTCAACATTTAGACCCCTGGTTATTTGCAGATATTCTCCTCTAAAAGATTCTGGGGGCGCTTTTGCAGGAATGGTAGCCTGTGCTCAAAATCTGGAGAGTGTGGATTTGCGCTGTTAAGTTGCTGAGTTCTGACCTTACTAGCCCCTCGTTGATAAGACCAGTAGTGTGAAACATGCTGCAGGACCACAGAAAACTCATTTTAATATATTAGCATGACATGAGCGAGCACTTATCCAGGATTTCCAGGTTAAGGGAGCTCGGTCTTTTCTCCCTGGAGATATGAAGGATGAGAGGTGACCTGATAGAGGTGTATAAGATGTTGAGAGGTATAGATCAGGTGGATTCTCAGAGGCTTTTTCCCAGAGCTGAAATGGTTGCTACAAGAGGACACAGGTTTAAGATGCTGGTGAGTAGGTACAGAAGAGATGTCAGGGGTAGGTTTTTCACTGAGGGTGGTGGGTGAGTGGAATCGGCTGCCATCGGTGTTGGTGGAGGCAAATTCGATAGGGACTTTTAAGAGACTTCTGGATGAGTACATGCAACTTAATAGGATTGAGGGTTATAGGTAAGCCTAGTAGGTAGGGATATGATTGGCGCAACTTGTGGGCTGAAAGGCCTGTTTGTGCTGTAGTTTTTCTGTGTTCTATAACGTCAGGAGGATTCTTAACAGATGACATGCAGTTTCCTGGAGTTAAGTACCTTTAACTCCTGTCACAATCTTTTGTCCTATTCCCACAGTTTCAGATTGAACCAGACCTTTACAATCTTGGCATCAGTTTTGATCCCAGGTTGAGCTGAGCTTCCAATATCATTCTCACCATCATCAGGAACCTTACTTTATCTATCATTCTGTCTCTATCTTGGTCCATTTGGTGTTGAAACACTCATCACTGCCTTTGTTACCTCAGATTTGATTACCCCTTTGATCTCTTGGCCAGCTTCCCATTTTCATAGAATCATAGAAACCCTACAGTACAGAAAGAGGCCATTCAGCCATTGAGTTTGCACCGACCAAAATCTCACCCAAATCCCATCCCTATATCTATACATATTTTACCCACTAATCCTCTAACCTATGTATCTACGGTCAATTTAGCATGGCCATTCATCCTGACCCAGACATCTTTTCTACCGTCATTAAACTTGAGATAATCCTATCGCGCATCACACATTATCACTGTTCTTGTTGATCTAATTGGCTTCTGATTATCCCACTACCTCAGATTTAAAACCTTAATCATTGTATTTAAATTTCTTTATGGCCTCCTAATTTGTGTCACACCCTACAGCCCTTTGAATTTTTCAATTCTTTTACTCTGGCTTCTTGGACAATTCTCATCTTCGTTCAACTTTGGCACTCGTGTCTTCAGCTTTTTAGAGCGTGTTCTGTGGCAATGATCTACCGCTAACAGTGAATTTGAACGAGTTTAAGTTTTTTTTATTAGTGTCACAAGTAGTTTACATTAGCGCTGCAATGAAGTTATTGTGAAGATCCTCTAGGTGCCACACTCCAGTGTCTGTTTGGGTACCCTCAGGGTGCTGGGAAATATTCTGATGGTAATTTTAGTGAAATCAACCTTGGATCTCAATGGATTGGCTTATGTAAGAGCAGAACTGCTGTCTTTTTGATCCTATTCCTAACTGCAATTTAAATTACAATTTCATGTTTCTGTAGGATTTGTTAAAACACACACCAGCAAGTCACCCAGATCATCATTTGCTGCAAGATGCTCTTCGTATTTCGCAGAATTTCCTGTCCAGTATTAATGAAGAAATCACTCCCAGGAGACAGTCAATGACTGTAAAGAAAGGCGAGGTGAGTTTCTTTGTCTAAGCATAAATAAATCTGTAGCTCATAATGCTAACTTTTGAATAGTTTGGATGAGACTTTTTTTTACCATGTGTGCAGGAGGGTTTCCTGACACAATACATGGATAAACCAGCACGAGATGGGGCCATGTTGGACTTGGTACTGGGTAGTAAACCAGACCAAGTGTTATATTTGTTTTTGGGAGAGCACTTTGGACATAGTGACCACAGTTCAGTGTTCTTCATTATTGCAATGGAGAGAATAGGGTCACACAGCAGGGCAAGGTTTATAATTGGGGCAGAGGTAATTATGATTAGGAAGCATAAGATGAGAACAGAAACCGTCAGGTACGGGCACAAACAAAAAGTGGAGATTGTTCAAGGAACAAATACTGTGTGTCCTTGATATGTCCCTGTCAGGCAGGGAGGAAGTGGCCAAGTGAGGGAACCATGGTTCACAAAGATTGAATGTCTTGTCAAGAGGAAAATGTAAGGATGAAAAAACAAGTTCAGTTGGGTTGCTTGAGGATTACAAGATAGCTAGGAATGCGTTTAAAAAAAAAAGGTTAGGAGGGGGCGTAAGAAGTCCTTGACAGGTCGGATCAAGGACAACCTCAAGGCTTTTTACTCTTATGTGAGAAATGAAAGAATGACCAGGGTGAGGTTAGGGCCGGTCAAGGATAGAAGTGAGAATTTGTGCATGGAGTCAGAAGAGACAGGAGAGATGTTGAATGAATACTTTTCATCAGTGTTCACTAAGGAGAGGGGCCATGTTTTTGAGGATGAGAGTGTAATACAGGCTGATAGGATGGAGGAGGTAGATATTTTGAGGTAAGATGTATTAGCAATTTTGAAAACCCTGAGGGTCAGTAAGTCCCCTGGGCCAGATGGGATACATCCTAGAATATTTTGGGAGCCCAGGGATGAGATTGTGGAGCCTTTAGCTTTGAACTTTGGGTCCTTACTTCCACAGGGATTGTGCCAGAGAACTGGAAAGTGGTGAATGTTGTTGCTCTGTTCAAGAAAGGAAACAGGAATGACCTTGGTAATTATAGGCCAGTTAGTCTTTCTTTGGTCAGTAGGTTAATTGAAAGGGTTCTGAGAGATAGGATTTAAGACCATTTGGAAAGATGCAGCTTAATCCAGGATAGTCAGCACGATTTCCTGAGGGGTAAGTCCTGCCTCACAAATTTGATTGAATTCTTTGAGGAGATAACTAAGTGTGTGGACAAAGGTAGAGCAGTTAATGTTTTATATAAGGATTTTTAGTAAGATGTTTGATAAAGTTCCCCATGGTAGAAAGTAAGGAGGTATGGGATGGAGGCAAATTTAGCTGATTGGATAAGTAACTGGCTGTCTCGTAGGAGACAGGATAGTGATGGAAGGAAAATTTTCAGACTGGAGGCCTGTTACCAGTGATGTACCACAAGGATCAGTGCTGGGTCCTCTGCTATTTGCGATTTTTATCGATGACTTGGAAGAGGGGGCTGAAGGGTGGATTAGTAAATTTGTTGATGACACCAAGATTCGTGGAGTAGTGGATGAGGCGGAGAGCTCTTGTAGGTTACAAAGAGACATTGATAGGATGCAGAGCTGGGCAGAAGGGTGGCAGATGGAGTTTAATCCTGATAAGTCTAAGGTGATTAATTTCGGTAGGACAAACTTGAATGTGGATTATAGGGTCAACAGCAAGGTTCTGAGAAATGTGGAGGAACGGAGAGATTTTGGGATTCATATCCACAGATCTCTGAGAGTTGCCACTCAAGTGGGTAGAGCCATGAAGAAGGCTTATAGTGTGTTAGTGTTTATTAACAGGGGGTTTCAGTTTAAGAGCCATGGGGTTATACTGCAACTATACAAGACTTTGGTGAGACCACATTTGGAATATTGTGTGCAGTTCTGGTCACCTCAGTATAAGAAGTCAGAGGAGTTGTAGACAGTGAGGATGGATGTTACAGTTTGCAGAGGGACATAGATAAGCTGTAGAGCTGGGCTGAGAGGTGGCAAATGGAGTTTAATGCGGAAAAGTGTGAAGTGATTCAGTTTGGAAAGAGTAATAGGAGTACAGAATGTAGGGCTAATGGAAGGACTCTTGGTAGTGTTGATGAGCAGAGAGATTTCGGTGTAGAGGTGCATAGATCCCTGAAAGTTGGCATCCAGGTTGATAAGGTTGTTAAGAAGGCGTACAATGTGTTAGCTTTTATTGGTAGAGGGATTGAATTTCAGAGCCGTGAGATCATGTTGCAACTGTACAAAACTCTGGTGCGGTCGCACTTGGAGTATTGTGTACAGTTCTGGTCGTTGCATTACAAGAAAGATGTAGAAGCGTTGAAAAGGATGCAGAGGAGGTTTACCAGGATGTTGCCTGGTTTAGAGATTGGATCTTATAAGGAAAGGTTGAAGGAATTGTGGCTTTTCTCTTTAGAGCAGAGGAGGATGAGAGGCGACTTAAGAGGTTCATGAGATGATGAGGGACATAGAATCTAAACATCCACTCTATTTCCTCAGTGGATGTTGCTGTTACTAGGGGGCATAAGTTTAAGGTTCATGGTGGGAGATATAGCAGGGATATCTGAGGTAGGCTGTTTACTCAGTAGTTGGGATGTGGAATGCACTGTCTGCTGTGACAGTGGAGTTAGACCCTTCAGGAACTTCCAAATGGTTATTGGTTAGGCACGTGGAGCACACCAGAATGATAGGGAGTGGGATAGTTTGATTTTGGTTTTGGACGTAGCTCGGCACAACATCGAGGGCTGAAGGGCCTGCACTGTTCTATGTTCTCTGTAATTCTCTAGATGTCATTTAACATGAGTCTTGTAAAGATTTAGCATAACTTCACTGGTTTTGTACTCAATGCCTCTGTTTATGAAGCCCAAGTTCCAGTATGCTTTGCTAACAACTCTCTCAATATGTCCTGCCACTTTCAAAGTTCTATGCATGTGCACCCTCAGGTCTTTCTGCCCCTGCACATCCTTTAAAACTGCTATCTAGTCTATATTTATTAAATTGCTTTCGTAAAGTTTAAGTGCATGTAGCATTACTTTTGATTCTTAAAATATAGCAGATCTCAGCCAAAAATATGAAACAAATATATCAGATATAAGTGGAATCCAATAAGACTGAACCTGAACTGATGGGTATTTTTCAAGAATTTTTTGTCACGTGTTCAATGCTTTCAGGTTTCTGAACTGACTATTTGCATGTGTGATGTTCTGTTTACATTTTGGTAATTGACTTTGGGCATTCCTTTACAATTTTGTTTATTTATGTAATTAGTACATGCAGCCATTGGTTCTGTAAGAGTCAACCATGTTGCTGTGGACCTGGCGTCACATGTAGGCCAGGACAGATAGGGATGGCAGAGTTCTTTCACTGAAGGATATTAGTGAATCAGATTGGTTTTTGCAACAATCAACAATGGTTTCATGGTCATTATTAGATTTTAAATTCCAAATTTTAATTGAATTTATAATCAACCATCTGCCACATTAGGATTTGAATTCAGTTCCCAGACATTACCTTGTTCTGTAAACATCAATATTCTGTTTCTAACACAAATGGTTATTATATTCCTTGGATATTAAAATTCGTAACAAAAAAACCAAAAGACTAATTTATTGTACAATCAGGAAATGGGGAGGCAATGGTATAATGGTTTTGTCCCTGGAATAATAATCCCATAGACCGAGGATAATGCCCAGAAACCTGAATTCAGATGGCGGAGTTTAAATTCAGTAACAAATTTGGGAACAAGGCAAATAGTATTGAAAAGGAAAGTTTAAAGGCTTTGTGCCTTAATGCATGGAGCATTTGCATTAAAATGGACAAACTAATCGAGCAGATACATGTAAATGGGTACCATATAATTGGATTACGGAGACGTGGCTGCAGAGTGACCAGGGATGGGAATTGAATATCCCACTGTATTCAGTATTTAGGAAGGACAGGCATTACGAAAAAGTTGGTGAAGTGGCACTGTTGGTTAAAGAGGAAATTAGCAAAATGGTGAGAAAAGATATTAGCTCTGACAACATGGAGTCTGTATGGGTAGGATTGAGAAATACCAAGGGGTAAAAACCATTAGTAGGTGTCATATTAGATCCTAAACTGCAGTGGTGATGTTGGGAATTGCATTAAACACGAAATTAGAGATGCATGTGATAAGGGATAAGTGATAGTAGGTGATTTTAATCTGAGTAAGAAGTCTCACAACACCAGGTTAGAGTCCAGCTAACTTGGCATTAACTTTCAGAGCGCTTGCTGCTGCTTCGTCAGGTGAGTGGGAGTTCTATTCACAAACAGAGCATATAAAGACACAAACTCAATTTACAAAATAATGGTTGGAATGTGAGTCTTTACAGGAAATCAAGTCTCAAAGGTACAATTATGCTAGGAAAATTGATAAGATTGAAGGCAGATAAATCCCCAGGGCCTGATAATCTATATCCCAGGAATCTTAAGGAAGTGGCTCTAGAAATAGTGAATGCATATTCCAGGGTTCTGTAGACTCTGAAACAGTCTTTTGCAGCTTGCAGATAGCTAATGTCATTCCAATATTCAAAAAGGGAATTATAGACCAGTAGGCTTAACATTGGTAGTGGGGAAAATTCTCAAATCCATTATCAAGGACTTTATAGCAGAGCGTTTAGAAAGCAGTGGCAGGATCAGAGTCAACATGGATTTATGAAGAGGAAATCATGCTTGACAAATTTGTTGGAATTCTTTGAAGATGCAGCTAATAGAGTTGATAAGGAAGAACCAGTAGGTGTGGTATATTTGGACTTTCAGAAAGCGTTTGACAAAGTTCTGCACAAGAGATTATCATGCAAGATTAAAGCACATGAGATTGAGGAAACTATTGAGATGGATAGAAAACTGGTTGGCAGAGATGAAACAAAGAGGAATAAATGGGTGCTTTTCCACTTGGCAGGCAGTGATTAGTGGGTGCCATGGGGATTGGTGCTTGGATCCCAACTATTCACAATATATGTTAATGATTTGGATGAGGGAACAAAATGTAATATCTCAAAGTTTGCAGATGATAGGGTAAACTGTAACAAGGATGCAGAGATCCTTCAGAATGATCTGAGCAGGTTGGATGGTGTGCAAATCAATGGATGCAGTATAGTTTGGATAAATATGAGGTTATTTATTTTGGAAGCAAAAACAAGAAGCAGATTATACCTGAATGGCTGTAAATTGGGGGACAGGAATATGCAGCGGGATCTAGGTGTCCTTATGTACCAGTCACTGAAGGTAAACATGCAGGTGCAGCAAGTAGTAAACAAGCAAATGGCAAGTTGGCCTTCATTGCAAGACATTTCAAGTATAGAAATGGGGGCGCATTGCAATTATACAGCACCTTGGTAAGCCACACCCAGAATATTGTGTGCAGTTTTGGTCGTCTTTTCTGAGGAAGGATGTTCTTGCTGTTAAGGGAGTGCAGCGAAGGTTTACCAGGCTGATTCTGGGTATGACGGAACTGATGTATGAGGAGAGATTGACTAGCTTAGGATTGTTTTCACTGGAGTTCAGATGAATGAGGGGGGAATCTCATACTTACAAACTTTAACAGGACTAGACAGGTTAGATGCAGGAGCTGAGATTAGAAACAGGAGAGGAGAGGTCACCCTGTTGGGAGTCTTTTACAGACCTCCTAATAGTTCTAGAGAGGTTGAGGAAAGGATTGCAAAGTCAATTCTGATTAGGAGTGAAAGTAGTAGGGTAATGGTGATGGGGGACTTTAACTTTGCTAATATTGATTGGAATAGCTATAGCTCTAGCTCGTTAGAGGGGTCAGTTTTCGTACAGAGTGTGCAGGAAGGTTTTTTGACTCAGTATGTAGAGAGGCCAACTAGAGGTGAGGCGACATTGGATTTGGTGCTGGGCAATGAGCCAGACCAGGTGTTAGGCTTGGAAGTTAGTGAACATTTTGGTGATAGTGACCACAATTCGGTTATGTTCACCTTAGTGATGGACAGGGATAGCATGAAGCTGGGGGCAGTAGTTATAGCTGGGGGAAGGGTAATTATGAGGCCATCAGGAGAGAATTAGGGTGCATAGATTGGACTAGGAAACTACAGGGACTGGGAACATCTGGAATGTGGAGCTTATTCAGGGAGCAGCTGCTGCGAGTCCTTGATAAGTATGTCCCTGTCAGGCAAGGAGGAAATGGTCGAGTAAGAGAACCTTGGTGTACGAAAAAGTTGATTTGCTGGTTAAAAGGAAAAAGGAGGCTTATGTCAGGAAGAGGCTTGAAGGCTCGGTTAGTGCAATGGATAGCTATAGATTAGCCAGGAGGGAGCTAAAGAGTGAGTTGAGGAGAGCTAAGAGGGGACACGAGAAGACTTTGGCTGATAGGGTTAAGGAGAATCCTAAAGCTTTCTTTTGATATGTTAAGAATAGAAGATTGGTTAGGGCAAGATTAGGGCCAGTCATAGACAGCAGTGGGAAGTTGTGCGTGGAGCCTGAAGAGATTGGTGAGGCACTGAATAAATATTTCTCTTCGGTATTCACGCAGAGTGCTGGAAATGTAGCTATGGAGAACACTGAGGTACAGGGTTGCAAATGGGGAAGTATTGTAGTAGATAGGGAGGATGTGCTAGAAATTCTCGAGGGTTTGAAGTTGGATAAGTCCCCTGGGCCGGACTGGATTTACCCTAGGATTCTCTGGGAGGCAAGAGAGGAGATTGCAGAGCCTCTGGCTCTGATCTTCAGGTCGTTGTTGGTTACAGGTGTGGTTCCGGGGACTGGAGGATAGTGAATGTGGTCCCGTTGGTCAAGAAGGGGAAGAGAGACCTTCCAGGGAATTATAGGCCAGTGAGTCTTACTTCTGTTGTGGGCCAAGTATTGGAGAGAATTATTAGGGATAGGATTTATAGTTATTTAGAGAGAAATGAATTGATTGGGGATAGTCAGCATGTTTCGTGAAGGGTAGGTCATGCCTTACTAACCTCATTGAGTTTTTTGAGAAAGTGACCAGAGAGGTGGATGGGGGTAAGGCGGTTGATGTAGTATATATGGACTTTAGTAAGGCTTTTGATAAGGTGGCCCATGGAAGACTTCTACAGAAACTGCAGATGTGTGGAATAGAGGGTGATTTAGCAAATTGGATTAGAAATTGGCTGGCAGATAGAAGACAGAGGGTGGTGGTTGATGGGAGATATTCATCGTGGAGTTCGGTGACGAGTGGTGTGCCTCAGGGGTATGTTTTGGGGCCCCTGCTGTTTGTAATTTTTATAAATGATCTGGATGAGGGTATTGAGGATGGATCAGTAAATTTGCAGATGACACTAAAGTCGGTGGAGTGGTAGATAGTGAAGAGGGGTGTTATAGTTTACAGAGTGACTTGGACAAGTTGCAGAGCTGGGCCGAGAGGTGGCAAGTGGAGTTTAATGTGGAAAAGTGTGAGGTAATGCACTTTGGCAGGAACAATAAATGTGTAGAGTATAGGGCTAATGGTAGGGCTCTTAAGAGTGTTGAGGAACAGAAGGATCTTGGTGTATGTGTCAATAGATCCCTGAAAGTAGGCAGTCAAGTGGATAAAGTTGTTAAGAAGGCTTATGGAGTCTTAGCTTTTATTGGTAGGGGATTGAATTTAGGAGCCGCAGCATCATGTTGCAGCTGTACAAAACTCTAGTGCGGCCGCACTTGGAGTATTGTGTGCATTTCTGGTCGCCACATTATAAGAAAGATGTGGAGGCATTGGAGAGGGTACAGAGGAGGTTTACCAGGATGTTGCCTGGTATGGAGGGCAGGTCCTATGAAGAGAGGTTGAAGGATTTGAGGCTGTTTTCGTTAGAAAGGAGGCGGCTAACAGGGGACCTAATCGAAACATATAAGATGATTAGAGTTTTAGATAGGGTGGACAGTGATAGCCTTTTTCCTAGGATGGAGAAAGCTAGCACGAGGGGACACAGCTTTAAATTAAGGGGTGATAGTTATAGGACGGATATCATAGGTAGGTTCTTTACCCAAAGGGTGGTTCAGGAGTGGAATGCCCTGCCTGCAGCAGTTGTAGATGCGCCAAGTTTGGTGGCGTTTAAGAGGTTAGTTGATAAGTATATGGAAGAGAAGGGAATGGTTTAGTATGGAGGGGCATTGCTTTTTATTTTGGTCGGCGCAACATCGAAGGCCGAAGGGCCTGTTCTGTGCTGTAATGTTCTATGTTCTATATTCCCGATGGTGGGCGAGTCCAGAACCAGGGGTCACAGTCTGAGGATTCAGAGTAGACCATTTAGGAACAGAGATGAGACATTTCTTCACCCAAAGAGTGGTGAGCCTGTAGAATTCATTACCACAGAAAATAGTTAATGCCAAAACGTTGAATGTATTCAATAGGTGGCTGGATACAGCACTTGAGGCAAATGGGATCAAAGGTTATGGAGAAAAAGCAGGATTAAGCTGTTGAATTGAATGATCAACCACGATCATAATGAATGGTGAAGCAGGCTCGAAGGGCCAGTTAGTCTCCTGCTGTTCCCACCTTCTTTGTTTCTATATTCAATCATGTTTTCGTCATCACTACATAGCTCAATGTCATCTGCAAATATCAATGACTTGCTGTCTCACTTACTCAGTTGGAACATCCACAATCATCAGGAAGAGATAGGGTCTCAGTGCCGATCCTTATCCCAATCCAGACAGCCATCCAAGGCCAGAATTCAACCCGAGTCCCTGGCACTGAGAGGCAGCAGTGCTAACTTGTGTGCTTTCCCGCTGCCCATATAATACATAATACAATATTTATGTTGCACTAGCCTTCCTGATACTTTTCCGTCACTTGTCTCAGTCTGGCCTTCGTGAATTTCCACTACTTTTCTCGGTCTCTGATCCATGACCTCTCCCATAACTTGAAGGTTTTGTTTTGCAGTCTTCCTTTTAATGAGCCTCCATGCACAGTTCCAGAAGGAACGTCCTGTTATCATAGCAGTTGTTCAGGACCTGCAATCTATATTCACCTGGGAAGGCCCATACATTCACTGATGTCTCATCAGTAACACTGCTTTGTGTTTGTCATTCCTGTTGGTGCTGATTTCTGCCATATTGATTGTAGGTGTCATGACTTGATTTGCAGCTACCTCTTCTGTCTTTGTTCTTGGGTTTTTCTTCGTTAATATGCCAGTTAAAATATTGGCCACCTGTCTCTCGTCTTATTTGGGTTATCTGCATCTTTAGTTACATGTACATGCCAAGTTTCTTTTTCCATTTTCTCCTCCCTGATAATCTTTCACATACTTTTTCATTAGTTTTTCTAATCAAGTCTGTTGTAAGGTGTGGTGAAATTCTCCCAAAAATTGACTAAATGCCATCTCTGATGGGAAAAGTGATGAGAATTTTGCTGGATGGGTTGGCACGATGTCCCTCGCTATTTTGCACTAACAACAACCTTAATTAATGATAAAGAATAAGTCTTACCATCATAGGACTGCTTAAAATTCAATTTTTTTCTGATCAAGATAAGCTAGCATCGCTCTAATTGTATACTGTTAAAATTACACCATTTGAAAGTGAGTGGTCATAATATCATTGTGAGCAAGTTGGGATGGATTACAATGAGAAGGAGCTGTTCAATACAACTAAATTTGCAGGATCCATGAAGTATTTTGAATTAGTGATTTTTTTTTATCCTCAGTTATTATTTCAACTCAAGCTTTTTTATGCTCAGTAATTGCTGCAATAATAACAACAGCGTATCCCCCAGAACTGAAGAGCAATTTTAATTTCTTCATGTGAGCAAAAAGAACAAATTGAAAAATATTTTGGAAGTATAAGTCAATACAATTGACACAAATTTTAATTAAAGCAGCACTGAGACCTTGAGTCATAGAAATTAGTGCCTTTTATTCCAGCGCATATCTACCAGTGTTAATTCCTCAAATACAAATGTTCACTGTAATTGCTCTTATACTCTTAAATTCTTCCATTAAACATTCTCCGATTCTTCTTGAAAGGTCTAATCTACAGGTTCTGTTAACTTGTATCAATCATCACCTGGATTTTGCAGTAAAGAAGACAGAAATTGCCTATGCACAGTATTAAAGGAAACAAGAACTAGAGGGCGCAGCCTCAAAATAAGGGGAGTCATTTTAGAATAGAGTTGAGGAACTTCTGTCAGAGAGTAATGAATCTCTGGAATTCTCTGCCCGTTGAAGCAGTGGAGGCTACCTTGTTGAATGTGTTTAAGTCACAGTAGACAGATTTCTGATCAATAAGGGAATTAAGGGGTATGGGGAGCAGATGGGTAAGTGAAACTGAACCCCTACAAGATCAGCCATGATCTTATTGAATAGCAGGGCAGGCTCGAGAGGCTTAGATGGCCTACTCCTGCTGCTATTTCTTATGTTCTTATTTATTAAAGTGTGACTAACATGTGCATTTAAAGGTGGAAATGTGAAAGTTCATGTCTGAGATGCTGGTTCCTCCAGAGAGTTTGCTATATTGGAGACTTGCCTAGGGACTTAACAATGAAACACATGGAGACAAATTTTCCCATTTTGGTTGCCATGGAAATTGTAACGAGCAAGGAGTAGATCATAGAAAGGTCCATTGACCTTTGGGTGGGATTTTCTGGTTTCAGGGTGAGTGCAGCTGGAAACTCCTGCCCATTGTGTGAAGTTGCTGTACTCTGATTAGAGACCCACTAATGTTGACACAAATTTTTATGTTTGTTCATTCCATTGTATGTAAATTTTTAACACCAGTTTTTCAATTGTAGTGTTTTAATTCATCAGATTTAATTATGATTAGAAGTTTTTAAAAATTAAGTAACTCTAATATGTTTTTCTTTCTTCTCATTCATATTTCTTTTCATAGAAACATCGAACACGACAGCACAAACAGGCCCTTCGGCCCACAAGTTGCACCGATCACATCTATACCTATCTATAATCTCCAATCCCATTCGATCCCATGTACTCATCCAGAAGTCTTTTAAAAGACCCCAGCGAGTTCGCCTCTACCACCACCGATGGCAGCCGATTCCATTCACTCACCACCCTCAGTGAAAAACTTACCCCTAAAAACTTTCCTCTATTTCAATACATGATTTGACATTGAATTAGCTAATCTGACTTATGTTACTTGATTCAGTAACTGAATGCCTTGGGAAGGATTCTTTAACCTGATGCGTTAAGGAGATACACATCTTGTTCTCCCATTCACAAAATTCTCAGTTCCCTTTTAGAGGGTACTGGCCCACCATACGTTCATAATTACAGCAAATTTAAGCGCAAGTCTCTGGAAAGGCTGTAGGCAAACATAAAAATGCCTAATGTCATTCGCTCATCAAAGTCTACAACAGCCAGGCCAGAATTTCTTCTAATTTCCCCATTTATTTCATGGGATAAGTTTTGTAATGCTTATGGATTTCTTCGAATTAATTGTAGCTGGGGGATGCATGGAATGTTTCTAATTTGATGGTACATGTATTTGAGCTCTTGTTTCTCATTTTGGCAGATACTATGGGAGGAGAAAACTCAGCAATAGAATTAAAATTGGTTAGAAATAAGAATGGTTAAATGTTAATATAATCAGCTAAGAAAGATCAAAAGAGAATAATGATGCTTTTGGCCATTTCAGCCTAACTTAGTTCACCAATCCGGCAGTACCTTACAGTCTCCCCATTATGGTATCCAACTATTCCAGGAGTTTTACTACCACTAAATGAATGGTTCCTAAAATATAGGAGCAAAATGGTGCCAGTCGATCCATCGAGTCCACTCCACTATTCGATCATGGCTGATATGCTTCTCAACCCCATTTTCCTGTCTTCTCCCCATAACCTTTCAACCCGTTACCAGTTAAAAATATGTCTAACTCCTCCTTAAATTTACTCTTTATTCTAGCATCCACTGCACTTTGGGGCAGTGAATTCCACAGATTCACAAGCCTTTGGGAGAAGTAGTTTTTCCTCAACTCTGTTTTAAATTTGCTATCCCTTATCCTAAGACTATGACCCCTCATCCTAGAATGTCCCACAAAAAGAAGCATCTGCTTTATCCATACTTTTTATTATCTTACATACCTCAATTTGATCTCCCTTCATTCTTCTAAATTCCACAGAGTATAGTCCTAAACTCTTCAATCTGTCTTCATATGGCAAACCCCTCATTTCTGGAATCAATCTAGTGAGTCTCCTCTGAATAGCCTCCAATGCCACTACATTTTTCCTCAAATACTGCACAATTCTGTCTCACCAATGCCTTGTGTAGGTGCAACAATACTTCCTTACCTTTTTATATTCTATTCCTTTAGCTATAAATGCAAAATTGCATTTGCTTTCTCTGTTATCAGCTGTACCTGCATGCAGGTTTTCTGTGACATGTGAATGCGGATACCCAGATCCCTTGCCTCTGCAGCACCTCGAAGTCTCTTCCCGTTTAGGTGATGAGTTGCTGCCCCACTTTTGTAACCAAAATGCATGGTAAATTAATTGTATTATTAAATACATAAAGATAGCATGTAAAGAGCAATTTCTGGGACACTGCATGTTCATTACAGCAGAGGCAAAAAATTTGCGTCCTATAAATAAATCTAGTACTAAGTAAAAGATTAGTATCTGGTTCAGAATGACTTAAGGAAGTACCCTATCCATTCCATGTATTAATTATTCTTTACTTTTTACTAGTTTGCCCCTGCGTTCCTCTATCTTATTCAAGTGATTTACTTTGAAGCAATTTTGCCAACAGTTTCTAAATTCAAAAGGCTGAAGATTAATCTGTTAACTTTGAATAGTATCATCCAATGATGTTCACCTCTTTCCCTTGTTTTCACAATAGATGTTATCACATTACTGTTTCTGGATGTTGAATTTCCTACATAACAGCAGTACTGTACTTCAGAAGTACCTCATAGGCTTTAGGATATCCTGTAGTCATAAAAAGTGCTATATAAATGTAATACTTTTATTCCTTCTCTGCTTTTTGCAATGTGCCCGTGGCTTATAACAAATTCCTTGCCTTCCTAGACATGTTCAAGTTGCCACGCCCAGGCTGGAATTTTCTTGTTTACTTGTTGGTCTGTTTATGTATCTATAATTATCTGCAGTTACATGTTTCAGTAAATACTTTCACTGGTAAAAGAGTGGGTAAACCAGCAGGAAGATAAAAGTTTCAAGAAGGGTGGAATTACTTGACTGAGTTCCAACTTTAAAATATAGCTGCAACTTCTTCATTTCCATACTGAAAGATAATCTTTACTTTGGGATTGATTGATAAACGTTAAAGCAGGGGTGAAATTAGATATCACGTGTGTAGGTGCAAAGCTGGGGAATTGTTTCAAACTCAGACACAACGATAGAGCTGAGAAATGTGGGAAGCATAGTTAAGTGAACTGAAGCCAAGGTGAAATGGAGTGAACAGAAAACCACAAGGAAAGATAGAACAAAAACAAAATGTTGCAGGAGAGTTAAGAGGATGTACTGCGGAACCACAGGATTAAAGAATGAAAGAACACTGCCTGCTATATTGAAAGATATAAAATAGAATTTTCTGCACTTCCTTCATCACAAAGAGCTAGACTCAGAGATTTTAAACCTGTTAACTTGTCAGTCAGAAAACAATTCCTGTGTTAAGAAAAAAATTCTAAATGCTGAATGAGAGAGAAAACAAGAGAGAATCACACTGGTTTTCTTGGCCAACTATAAGGGCCTCAAAGTTATGGCACTTAGTACAAAATAAAGAGCATGGTTGCAATTCTTATGGGGCAAGAAGGCAGCTGCTGAACTCTTGGGCTGTTGCACAGGTGTCCCGATCTCCCACTGTATGAGAGATCTCTTGCTGCCCCACCTGCCCCAGCCAATTACAAACCCTGCAGCACCAGTCAGTCGACACAGGTTTCAATCACACAATCCGCCAGCGCAGATACTATCACCTTGGTGGGACATGTTAGCAGCGAGACTTCTGAATCAATCTGATGTGCAGGCGAGTGCAAGGGGAATTGTCAGCCACACTGCAGCAACTGCAAAATTGTTGGGAGGAGCTCCACAGCCTTCAGATACAGGAGATGGTACTAGCATTGTGAGATACCTAACCAATAGTACAAGTGGTGTTCACCATGGAAAGCCTGGGTTAGGAAATAGTCAACATGGGTGGCAGGGTCTAAGGCACAGCCAAGTCCCAGAGAGCCATGGCTGAGTCCTAGTGGGCCACTTTTGGAATATTCCGGAGGCACAATGGTCGTGGCTCCAGGCTTTGAGAGCATGGTCCAGGCACAGCGGGTCGGTGGGGGAGTTGCAGAGCTTGGTCCAGACTGAGAGAGCTCTTACAATGGGCATTGAGAGCTTAGGCCATTGCCAAGGACTTGCACACTGTAGGATGAATGCAGTTGCAGGACTGGGAGCACCAGGTGATGATGGGGCTTTTGGAGCTCAGTCCAGTTGCTCCACCATCTCGTGGAGAGACCAGTGGCCCATTGGCATCCTGGGGAGGAGTAAGGGCTGGAGACCATTCCCAACCTGCCTACTCAGGAGAGTCTGGCCGTTGCTAGGCCTTTCTGACACCAGTTGCATCTCGAGGGCAATAGGATGAACATGTGTATGTGCCACCAGAAAGTGGGCCAGGGCCCTCCAGTTCCCAGCTGTTCAGGTGACGCGTACAAGCCATGGGGAACGGAACACCGCTGAGCACCTCTCTTTCCAAAGTACATACTGAGGCGACACCCTGATGTAGTGGTAAGACAAAAAATTGTAAGATCACCAAGAGGACACAGATGAAGGGCTGCATTAGTTAGATTTAGGGAAATAGGCATTCTTTAAAATAACGTACAACTGTTACATTGCACAGTTAACTATCACCACTTACTGTTATTACGCTGTTAGTTTCACCAAAAAATGTTATTGCGTCCTAAAGCTGTGACTTGTGATTCGCTTCCCACAGGGAGAACTGCACCCTGACTAGACCCAGAGGGGCTCTGAGCATCGCTTTGCGTGGCAGAGGCGCTTAATCTCACCAAATATATGATTCCCATATCCCAGCAGCTGTGCCAGATCACTGACTGGATTTGGATTCCAAGTGTTCATGCCGAACCATAGCAGCAGTGGGTGCCTTGCAGGCTCACTATGTCACACAAACCTGCCACGGCATCCCCAGCACCCTGCAGACCCGGAGGACTGCGACCCCCCACTCCCTGGCATTGCAGCAGGTGGTGGTGTCCCCAACCCCTATCCAAGGACCAGTATGCAATCACAGAAAAAGTAGGAGCCAGACTTGTTTAGCACCACGGCAGCATCAGTGTGTGCCCTTCAGTGAATTGTCATCACCCTTTACCTGATCGAGCTAACAAGGCCAACCCAAGCCCATCACCTTGTGCTGCCCGGCAGAGCCTTGCTGCCTGTCGTCCTTACATTCCTCTTCCTCCTCCACATCCTCCTGAGCCCTCTCCTCCCAGAGCTATTCGCCAGCCCAGCCTTCTTCTCCTCTTCTAGGAAATCTCTCTGTTACTGTATCAGGTTTGGAGCGCACAGCATACCACTGCAATGCAGGGGACTGTACTGGAGGGCTTTGCCTGAGTAGTCCAACCACCAAGAACTCTGTGCTTAACCACATCGTGTTTCTGAACCACAGTGCCTGATGTTTTGGGGATTGCAGAGTGATTGCTCCATGCACATTTGGCATGCCGGCGATGACAGAAAAGTTTCCTGCTGGGCCTGGTCCATGTCAAAATGGGTATACTGGCCTGCCCAGGTCAACAGTATATCCGTGGACACATTTGTGGAGTGAGAATTGGGGAAATCTTACAGAGGTCTCCACCAGAACAAACTCTCAGACATGGGGAGAACTTGTGAACTCTGCATAGTCAGTCACCTAAGTCTGGAATGGGACCTGGGTCCCTAACACTGTAAGATAGTTGTGTGAACCTCTGTGCCACCATGCTATCCCACTGACAGCAGTGGTGATAGGTGGCATAGAGATAGTTGCCCTAGGAGTTATCAACATCAATGGTGCACCTTACAAAGTCTCATGGTATTAGGTCAAACATGAATAAGGAAACCTTCTGCTGATTGATCTCCACCTACTCATCAGTACTCTTCCATGTTGAATGCCACTTGGAGGAAGCATTTGATTGAAACATAAGATCTGATATGAAGAAACATAAGATCAAGGTGGATGAGAGTAGCAAAAGTACAGAATGTACTTCAGATGGGGGACTTCATTATCCATTACAAAGAGTGGTTTGGTAGCACCACTATTAACTGAGCTGGCTGAGACTTATAGGACATAACCACTAGACTAGTGATGAGGAAACCAACTAAGAGGGATAGATATATTTGCTCATTCAATTACTTCTCACAGATGCATATGTTGGTGACAGAAAGTCACCAAGACAGTACATTCCAAACCCACAACCTCTACCACTTAGGATAAGGCAGCAGATACATGGGAACACCACCATCTGGAAGTTCCACTCTCAAGCCACTCACTATCCTGATTTGGAAATACATTGCCATTCCTTCACTGTCAGTGGTCAAAATCCTGGAGCTCCCTCCATGACAGCATTGTGCGTGTACCTTCACCACATGGATTGCAGTGGTTCAACAAGGTTCACCACCACCTTCACAAGGGCAGTTATAAAATGCTGACCTTGCCAGCGATGTGCACCTTCTGAGAAAGAATGTTAAGAAAAGAACCCTGCTGTTGAGAAAGAGGAGCAAACAGTTGAGATGTGAGCTGTGTGATGAGAGGTAATACAGGGTGTGAGAGTACAGGCAGTATGCGGTTAATGATTGGAGAGCATGGAACATAAGTATAATGAAAAGTAAGAAAGGACGTTAAAGGAGTGTTAAATTCAGATCAGTGAGAGGTGGAATAGAATCAGAGATAAAAACAAGAATGGACCAATGGAATAATAGATGAATTGGGATGTATGAGAGTACAAGTATAATGCAACCAGTTTGTTTGATACCATTACTGTACAAATATACTCTAACTGAAATAAGAAACACACTGCCATCCAGTGGAGTTATTCTGAATAAGTAATATGATGGCAATAAGAGTGCTAAATGACAAAAGAATGAAGAGCTGTATTTGCTTAATAAAGTGAGACAGTTTCAAAGTGCTAAATATAAATTTAATGACTTTTTTAAGGCCCTCAATGTTAAATGTTTTCCTTTATACTGGATGCAATAACTAAATCAGAAGACGCCAGGCTGGAGGGATTTATGAGATACGGTAATTAATATAGGGTCATTGAAATTTACTGCACGGAAGACAATTCGGCCTTTCTTTTCTATACCAGCTGATAAGAAACCATCCAATTAGTTCTACTGTCCAGCTTTTGGTCTGTAGCCTTGTAGGTTACAGCACTTTAGTTGTACAGAGCATTGGTGAGACTATATTTAGAGTACGCTGTACAATATTGGACTTTTTTAAGGAAGGATGTAAATGCATTGGAAGCAATTCAGAGAAGGTTTACTAGACTAATACCTAGAGTGGGTGGGCTGTCGTATGAAGAAAGGTAGCAAAGGTTACAGTTGTATCCGCTGGAGTTTAGAAGAGTAAGGGGTGGCTTGATTTGAAACACAAGATCTTGAATGGTCTCGACAAGGTAGATGTGGAAGAGATGTTTCCTGTTGTGGAGGAATGTAGAACTACAGGTCACTGCTTAAAGATAAGGAGAATCTTTTTCTCTGAATGGCTTGAGTCTTTGGAATTCTCTTCATCAAATGGTGGTAGAAGCAGAGTCTGGGTGTTGTTCATCAAAGTTCATACGCATTTATTGCTAATCAGGACCATAATTCTCTGGCTGTTCACTCTCGTGGTGCACCCCCTGCCATAGGTTTTCCTGCAGTCTGGCTTGGCTTCAATGCGAATTCCCACTCTCAGCAACAGAACCAGAGAATTCTGCCACCGGTGAATGACACGCCACCGAGAAAACACTGAGGAGAGAGAATCTCGCCCTTAACTCCAAATGGTGTAATTTGGACAAGTATTCATTCATGTGAAAAAAGGTTCCCTTACACTTGGGGAAAAAAAATACCTTGAATGAGTATCATTAAAATCATTCTAAAGCCATCATTTCTTGTCAAGGTTGTGAAAATACCATCATTGTTCAAAAATGACCATTAGTAAGTGGAAGCACTTGAGAATTCAAAAAAATAATGCCTTCACCAGCTGTGGAGGATGGGCATTATGCCAGGTTTGGGGAGTTGGCACAGTGAAGGAATAGTCAACAATGTAAGTAGCTCAGTGGTATTAAATTTAGAGGTATGTAAGGAACTAAGCTAGCAACTGAAGGCTCTGCGTTAGTACCTTCCAAACCCACAACCTCTACCACATAGAAGAACAAGAGCCTAGACGCATGTAGACATCACCCACCTACTAGTTCCTCTCCAGGCAGCACAAAATTCTAGGTCACTATTCCTTCACAGTTACTCAATGTTCTGGAACTCCCTTCCAACAGTCCCTGTCAACTTGGATGCTATTTGTGAGTATGGGATTTCTGAGATCCAGGAACTGGGTGGACAGTGTGGTCCAGAACAACAAGAACAATGGTATTAGTCTCAACCAGCTGCAGCTCACCATGAGCAAAGGCAAGGAACTCAGCAGACTGCTGGGAGGACTCCCTATAGTCCAGAATGGAATCCTATCTGATAGGTCATGTTTGTCCAAGAAAACAGGATTTCCCAGCAAAATTTGTGCTGCAAACTGAGGATCAGAAAAGGGTAAAAGATAATGTGAATGAATGTTTTTAAAGTAAACAGTGCATTATGCAATGCATAGATAAAGTCACAATTTTGCAGTATAACAACACCCCCACCTGTTCTTCGCAGATCGCACATCCTCTACCATAAGCCATTAACGTCAAGCACCAAGCTCTGATAGCCCAACCCTCCCCTCCACCTTAGGACTGTTGATAATGTACTTACACCTGACTGTGTGCCAGCCCCACCACAAACTCAGGGCTTGTCCCAACACCACCTCATGCTTGGTGAGCTTGCAGCTGGTGGGCCATATGCTGGCCACCCTCTAACCTAAATTCTCTTCCTCCTTCCTCCAACCTCCCTAAGTCCATTCCCGCCAGGCACTCACCACTGTTCTCTAGTCTTGCCTTCAACACCTATCATAGATAAAAGTCTGACAAGAATTTAATTTGTGGATTCCTGCATCAGTACAAGCATTTAAATTGTTAGATTTTTTCTAAGTTGTCTCATGTGGACATACCTGGCTCTCATTGATTAGATATCTGCTGCCTTAAAAAGTTCCTGAAATAAGTCATTTTATTAAGCATTTATGAAAGAAGTACTCTGTGACATAAAGGGAGGTTTCAATGATTGCTAGATTTCAGAATGGTCCCAGGGATTAGCAGGGTAAATGAAGGTTACAGGAATAGGTCCTGGATGGGATTTTGGTTGGTGTAAGCCAAAAGTCGCCTCCTATATTGTAGGGATTCTATTAAAGTTCAAACCTTTGTCACTATTCAACTGACAGACATCTAGCACTCAAAATATTCAAATTGTTGTTCCCAGTCCAAAGTTGAAATTATGACTTTTTGTAAAAAAAAAATCCTGGCCCAAGTATCCAAATAACGCAGAGTTCTTCCAAATTTTAAAAGAAAAATCTACTTAGTGAAGATATGCTTTTCTCAATAATAGCTTTTACCTTTATACAAATCAGGGCCAATGCAAATTAAACATGAATTACCCCATATTTCAAATTTCACTTTAAAAAGTCAATATAACAAAGATGCATCTTATGTAACCACAACCATATCACTCCTCACAGATGTGTGGCACTACTTAGCTATTCAGTTTTATATATTCTGCATTCATGCAGGGTAGATTGGGGGTCCTATCTGACAATTTTCACCTTCAAGTTTCATGGGACCAATCATCATTAGCAAAGCACTCTTCAACAATATTCTCTTCCTTGGATCATGACGGTAATAGTGCGGCTTTCCAGAGTTCCCTTTTTACTGACCTAACATCCATTCATGTTTTGGCCACTTGTAGAAAAACAAGTGACTGATTAGCATTTTCCAACCTATTTAAACAGTTTTCCAGGTTTTAGCCAGCTTACTGCCTAAAAAACTTACTTGCCTGGTATGGAGGGCAGGTCCTATGAAGAGAGGTTGAAGGATTTGAGGTTGTTTTCGTTAGAAAGGAGGCGGCTAAGAGGGGATCTTATTGAAGCATATAAGATGATTAGAGGTTTAGATAGGGTGGACAGTGATAGCCTTTTTCCTAGGATGGAGAAAGCTAGCACGAGGGGACACAGCTTTAAATTAAGGGGTATGAGTTATAGGACGGATATCAGAGGTAGGTTCTTTACTCAAAGAGTGATTAGGGAGTGGAATGCCCTGCCTGCAGCTGTTGTAGATGCGCCAAGTTTGGTGGCGTTTAAGAGGTTAATTGATAAGTATATGGAAGAGAAGGGAATGGTTTAGTTTGGAGGGGCATTGCTTTTTATTTTGGTCGGCACAACATCGAAGGCCGAAGGGCCTGTTCTGTGCTGTATTGTTCTATGTTCTATATTTATGATTTAAATGCCTGTTTTATTCTAAACCCTTACATTAAAATATTAGCTACTTGATATCCTTATATTGAAATTATATGACTAAACATTAAAAGTTACAACATCCAGTTAATCTTGTGTGGAATGTGGTCAGACACAAGTATTTCCCACGGTTTTGCTGATTTCTCTTTTGACATAATGTTGTTCCAAAGATACTTTTTGATACTTTTGGGGCAGCATGATGGCACAGTGGCTACCATTGCTAACTCAGTACTAGGGACCCGGGTTCAGTTCCTGGCTTGGGTCACTCACTGTCTGTGTGGAGTTTGCACATTCTCCCCATATCTGAGTGGGTTTCCTCCCACATTCTGTAAGATGTGCTGGTTAGTCACATTGACCCGAACAGGTGCTGGACTGTGGCAACTAGGTGAATTTCACGGTAACTTCACTGCAGTGTTAATGTAAGCCTTACTTGTGACTCATTTTACTTTAGTTTTTGTCCAGTAACCATACATTGAGAAAACACTTCAGTGCAATTTGATTAGAAATTGTCTTTAAGTTTCAACAAATGTACAAAAATGCTCTCATAATAAAAATAACTTAAAATGCAAATAAGATAGGAGCAGAGAAAATAGGAGCAGGAATGGTCCTTTAGGCTCTTTGAGCCTGCTTCACTAGTCGCTTAGATCGTGGTGGATCTGGTTGTGATTTCAGCTGCACTTTGCTGACTGTCCCAGTACTCTTGACTCCCATGCCTATCAAAAATCTAGCTAATTCAGTCTCGAGTAAATTCAATGATCCAGCTTCCACTGCTTCCTGAGGAAGAGAATTCCACATACCAACAACTCTTGGAGAGAAGTAATTTCTCTTCATCTCCATCCTAATTGGGTACATCTCTTATTCTTACTCTTGTTGTAGTTTTTCCAACAGGTGAAAACTTCCTCCCAGTATCTATCCTGTCAAATCCCTTCAGGATCTTTTATGTTTCAATAAGATCACCTCTCTAAATTCTTCTAAATCGACGGTTATAGCCTCAACCTGTTTAATCTTTTCTCATAATACGAACACCTCATTCCAGAGATGTGTTGAATGAACCTTCTGTGAACTGCTTCCAATGCAATTACATCAGTTTTTCTAAGGGAGCAAAACTGCACATTGTACCGCGGATGTGGTCTCACTACGACCCTGTGCAACTGCAATAAAACACCCCTACTTTTATATTCCAAAACTCATTGCAGTAAATTCCAACATTCTATTTGCCTTCCTAATCACTTGCTCTATCTGCATACTAATTTTTGTGAGATTAGACTGTTAGGGTACCAGATCAGAAATCTCAAGGTGTATTATGAAGTCAGACTAGACTGCAACAAAATATGTGTTTTGGCATTAATGTGAACATAACATGTTTCACTCCAAGTACAAATCTACTGACAAACAAGGGAGCTTTTATCAAAACAAACTTTATTTTGACAACATAGTTTAACTATAACAGATGAATTAGCTTAACTTTTAACAATTGAACAATACTTAAACATGTTGAGATATCAGTTTTATCTGCAAACCTATTACTGTTAGTTCCAATCATGCAATAATTCTCTGACAGATTTAAACCCTTTAAAATAAATTAGAGAAACAGGCACATTTGCTTGTGACTTAGGTTATCAGTCTTGGAGCTTTCAGAAAGCTCTGGTGAAAGAGAAGGACAGTGAATTAATTCTTCCTTATACCAGTCCCAGGCAACAACTGCTCTTTGTTTTAAAAATTACAATGAAACTGTTTTTATCTGCAAGCTTTGTTCCTCCCAGTAACCACATGACTCTGTCCCTGTGAATCAACCTAATCAAAACCTCCCATGATTCTGTATACCTAACCTAAAATCCCAGGAGAATCTAAACAAACACAAGGTCCATTAACTCTACAAAATAACTCATTCCTAGCTAAATCAGTTATTATCTTGCATTCTCAACATTTGAGCTGCATGTTTTCCCAGACAAGTCCATCCTTGGAATGAAATACTGCCTCTTAAAGCAGCCCCATCTTAAACATAAAATATATCAAAACAGCACAGTATCGTCTCAAGATATATTAGATGATCTAATTGGGGCTGTTATTTTTCCATTTTGATAATTTGCTTGCAAGTTTTTTGTTACAATTTACAGTACACTATTTATAATGTTTACATTGTCAAGATTTAAATCCCTGGCCTGGACCTAAACATACACATGCATTATCTTTCTGACGTGCGTAGGGATGTGATGATTACTTATTTATCCCACCAATAGAAACTAAGCCAGATAAAGTGGCCTAGGAGCATTTCATGACCGATCATAGTTTTCCAGCTCCTCATGCTGCATTGCTATGTTATTATGTGTACATAAATTCTTTGTCACAAGAAATTTCAGATTTTTATCTTCAGCCACTCTCATCCCTTGGGGGCTGCAAGCCCCAGATGACCATAGGCTGCTCTTTTTCCTTTGCACAGGGAAGATGATAGAGCTGACTAATAGTGATTTAACCTGAGGATCGCCATGCCTAAGGCAGGGACAAGGTTGAGAAGGTGGAGTCTTCATGAATAAACTTAACTAGTATGGGAATTGAACCTGAGCTGCTGCCTTAACTCTGCATCACAAACTGTCCATCCAACTAACTGACCCCCAAGGGTACAAAGATAGAGCAAGGAAATTAGACCAACTTGAATGCTGTCCAGTGAGTTGGCATAGACACAGTGGCTTGAATTATGGCTTCCTGTGCTGTTATGACTATTGCCAGAATTTTACCACCTCACCCACCTGAGGCTCATAAGGTCTCACCTGAGGCCAACAGAGAATGCCATTCTGTGAGTGGGAAAAGCAGTAAAGTTCCAGCCTATGTTTCTATAACAGGCTGCATTATAATTGACTAGAAACGATGCCACAGATTCATTAATTTTAAGTACAGCTCCTGCCGAGTTTCTTCAAAAACCATGGAAACAATTATTTTACCAGAATATTTGCAATACTCATCTATCTTGGAATATCACAGAGGGAATGTCATACGTTGCATTCATTCTAAAATTGTAAAGGGAAAAAAATGAAAATAATCTTTCTAATTTTTGCAGCATCGGCAGCTTGTGAAGGACAGCTTTCTGGTCGAACTTGTAGAAGGTGCTCGGAAACTTCGACACGTGTTCCTTTTCACTGACCTCTTTCTTTGTGCAAAGATGAAGAAACAAATAGCAGGGTAAGTACAGGGATAATTTTTGGTGATTAATGGAACTATATTGTTGATGTGTAATTCGTTAATTCAGTTAAAATATTACTATCTTAGAAAATGTTTTATTTCTGTGAGAATGATGGGGCATAAAATAGAGCATTTAAATTGTAAAAGGAGGAATAGAGCTAATTTGGGACCAAAATGGATTTACACAGTGGGCATGCATACTATACTTTGTCTTTTACCAAGGAAGAAGATACTACCATAGTTAGAACGAAAGAGAAAATAGTTGAGGCAGTGAAAAATTGACAAAAATTGATAAAGTGGAGGTATTATATGACTAGGACCTGATCAGATGCATCAGAGAAATAAAAGTAGGAATCATGGAAGCACTGGCCTTTATCCACCATTCTTCTTTCAATATGGAGGTGACGTCAGAGGACTGGAGAATTGAAAATGTTATAGTTTTGTTCAAAAAAACAGTGTAAGGTTAAACCCTGCACCAGCACTCCAGTTAGTTTCACCTCAGTGGTAGAAAAACATTTTCATCTTGTACTCATCAAGATAGGATGCAAAATCACCAACCTAAAAGGAAACAACAACTTATACTGCATAAGAAAAGACTGCTGATTAGTTGGCAAATGAACTGTGATCAGTAGAGGCATTGCCATTGAGAAAGCAGCAGGGAACCGTTAGGCTGCTTAACATAGATGGCATCAAATGTCTTCAAGTTGTTCAAAAATGGTTTAATTCTGAAAAGGACAAATCATTTTTAACAAAATTAATCAACTGTTTTGATGGAGGCAATGGAGAGGGCTTTTGAGGATAGTGCAATCGTTGTATATATGGACATCCAAAAGACACTTGATAAACTGCCATTTAACAAAGTTGAAACCCATGAAATAAAGGGGACTGTGACATCATGGATAGAAAGTTGGCTGAGTGACAGAAACGGAGTGCTGTGGTGAATGGTTGTTTTTCAGCTGGAAGGAATTTTTTATCAGTTTTTCACAGGAAGTTGATGTTGCTGTCAAGACCAGCATTTGTTGGCCATCGCTACGTGAGAAGGTGGTAGTGAGCCATGTTCTTTAATCGCTATAGTCCATGTGATGTAGGTACAGTGCCGTAAGGGAGGGAGTTCCAGGAATCTGACCCAGTGGCAGGAAAGGAACATGATAGAGTTTCAAGCCAGGATAGTGTGTGACTTGGAATGAAACTTCAGATAGTGGTGTTCCCAAGGTCTGCTGGAATATTCTTCTAGATGGTAAAGATCTTGGGTTTGAAATATATTTTTGAAGGAGACGTGGTATGTTGCTGCAGTGCACCTTATAAATGGTTTACACTTTTGCCATTGTGCATCAGTGTTGGAGGAAGTGAATGAAGATAGTGGATGGGAATCAAATAGCTGCTTAGAACATAGAACACTACAGCACAAACAGGCCTTTCAGCCCACACGTTGTGCCGATCATATCAGTACTTACCAGGCCATAGACCTATCTATAACTCCCAATCCCATTACATCCCATGTATTCATCCAGAAGTTTCTTAAAAGGCCTCAGCGAGTTCGCCTCTACCACCACGACGGCAACCGATTCCATTCACTCACCACCCTCTGAGTGAAAAACTTACCTCTAACATCTCCTCTGTACTTGCCCCCCAGCACCTTAAACCTGTGTCCTTTCGTAGCGACCATTTCAGCCCTGGGAAATAGCCTTCGAGAATCCACTCTATTGATTCCTCTCAACATCTTATAAACCTCTATCAGGTCGCCTCTCAACCTGATAGGCATGGATGGCATCAAATGTCTTCAGCACATGGAAGCTGCACTCATCCAGGCAAGCGGAGACTGTTTTATCACACTTCTGACTTGTGTCTTTTGGATATGGACAGGCTTTGGGGAATTGTCATTAAAATTTCCAGCCTCTGACCTGCACAGTATTTATATGGCTGATCAAATTCAGTTTCTGATCAATGGTAACTTCCAAAATGTTGATTATGGGAATTTTAACATTGATAATACCATTGAATATCATGGGCAGATAGTTAGATTCTCTGTTGCAGTTGGTCATTGTCTAGTACCTGTGTAGTACATATGTTACTTGCCTAAATCCAAATCTGAATGTTGCCCTGGTTTTGTTGCTTATGGACATGATCTGCTGCAATATTTAATCATGTGATAACATGAGTAAATATAGAAACATAGCAGATGGGAGCAGGAGGAGGCCATTTGGCCCTTTGAGCCTGTCTGCCATTCATTACGATCATGGCTGATCATCCAACTCAATAGCCTAATCCTGCTTTCTCTCCATAACTTTTGATCCCATTTGCCCCAAATGCTATATCTAGCTGCCTCTTGAATGCATTCAATGATTTGGCATCAACTACTTCTTGTGGCAATGAATTCCACGGCTCACCACTCTGAGTGAAGAAATGTCTCCTCACCTCGTTCTAAATGGTCTACCCCGAATCCTCAGGCCGTGACCTTGGTTCTGGACTCCCCCACCATCAGGAACATCCTCCCTGCATCTATTCTGTTCTAGACCTGTTAGAATTTCATGAGTCTGTATGAGATCCCCCCTCATTCTGAACTCCAGCGAAAACAATTCTAATGTAGTCAGTCTCTCCTCATACATCAGTCCCACCATGCCCAGAATCAGCCTGGTAAACCTTTGCTGCACTGTCTCGAGAGCAAGAACATCTTTCCTCAGAAAAGAAGACCAAAACTGCACATATTTCTCTAGGTGTGGCCTCACCAAGGTCTTGTATAATTGCAACAACACATCCCTGCTCCTGGACTCGAAACATCTCGCAATGAAAACCAACATACCATTTGCTTGTTTACCGCCTGCTGCACCTGCATGCTTACCTTCAGTGACTGATGCAAAGGACACCCAGATCCCTATGCACACTTGCTTCTCCCAATTTACTACATTCAGGTAGTAATTTGCCTTCTGGTTTTTGCTTCCAAAGTTAGTAACCTCACGCTTATCCAAATTATACTGCATCTGCCATTGATTAGCCCACTCACCCAATCTGTCCAGATCATTCCGAAGAATCTCTGCATCCTCGTCACAGTTTACCCTCCTACTCAAAGAACAAAGAACAAAACAGCATGGAAAACAGGCCCTTTGGCCCAACGAGCCCGCGCCGCTACCTCGATGTTCCCACTTCTACACGCGATCCCTGTCCATGTTTATAGATCTATGGATTAAAAACCAAATTTGAGACAATTTAGGGAGAATTTGTTTTGCCAATTAGCCTACGAGCACATCTTTGGGATGTGGGAGGAAACCGGAGCTCGCGGAGAAAACCCACGCAAGCACAGGGAGAATGCGCAAACTCCCACAGACACAGGCCCAAATCCATGTATCTGCACAGCACATCTATAGCCACTGCGCTGTCGTGTTGCCCATCAAATGGTCCAGGTCAAGCATACACTAACGATGTGAAGCAGTAGGATACTCTTGAAAAAGGTCCAAGAGAAGTCCTCTCATGACCCATCACGTGGTAACTAGTACCACTCAACTTGGTATTATCTGCAAATTTTGAGATGTTACATTTTGTTTCCTCATACAAATCATTAATGTATATTGTGATATTGGGGATCTTATAGAGACTTACAAGATAATGAAGGGGTTGGAGGTAGAGAGATTCTTTCCACTTAGAAAGGAAACCAGAACTAGAGGACGCAGCCTCAAAATAAGGGTTGGCGAGGTGGGGGGCAGTTTTGAATAGAGTTGAGGAGGAGCTTCTTCTCTCAGAGGATAGTGACTCTCTGGAATTCTCTGTCCATTGAAGTGGTAGAGGCTACCTCGTTGAATATGTTTAAGTCGTGGGTAGATAGATTTCTGACTGATAAGGGAATTAAGGGTTATGGGGAGCAGGTGGGAAAGTGGAATTGATCCACTACAGATCAGCCATGATCTTATTGAATGGCAGGGCAGGATCGAAGGGCTAGATGGCCTACTCCTGCTCCTATTTCTTATGTTCTTATGAATAGCTGGGATCCAAACATCAATTTCTGTGACACTGCACTAAGTTACTGACTGCCAATTTCAAAAACACTCATTAATTCTACTCTTTGTTTCCTCTCTACCAACCAGTTTTCTATCCATCTCAATACACTTCCCCAATCCCAATCGCTTTAATCTTGGAAGATAATCTCTTGAATGAGACTTTCAAATGCTATCTGAAAGTCCAAATATATTATATGTATTGGTTCCCCCTTGTCAACTCTACTAGTTACATCTTCAAACATCTCCACTTCTGACCTTATGATGTTGGGAAGATCATGAATGAAGATTCATGTCAGACCCCAGTTGGAGTATTGTGCGCAGTTCTGGTCGCCTCATTATAGGAAGGATGTAGAGGCTATTGAGAGAGTTCAGAGGAGATTTACAAGGATGCTGCCTGGATTGGGAGGCAGGCCTTATGAAGATAGGTTGAGGGAGCTGGGACTCTTCTCACTGGAGAGACGTAGGTTGAGAGGCGACCTGATAGAGGTTTATAAAATGTTGAGAGGAATAGATAGGGTGGACTCTCAGAGACTATTTCCCCAAGCTGAAATGGTCACTATGAGAGGACACAGATTTAAGGTGCAGGGAAGCAAATACAAAGGAGATGTCAGGGGTAGGTTTTTCACTCAGAGGGTGGTGAGTGAATGGAACCGACTGCCATCGGAGGTTGTTGAGGCAAACTCACTGGGGTCTTTCAAAAGACTTCTGGATGAGTATATGGAAAAGAATAGGATAGGGGGTTATAGATAGGTCTGTGGATTGGTAGATGTGATCAGTGCAACTCGTGGGCCGAAGGGCCTGTTTGTGCTGTATTGTCCTATGTTCTACGTTAAGAGCCCAAAGTTGGGCCAATACTCAGGAATACCTGCAACCACAATCAAGCTCCAGTGGAGAGTTTTCGGCCAATTTCCATTGACAAGATTTTCAAAAGCTCCTTGATCTCTCACTCAGCCAAATGCTGCCTTGATGTTAAGAGCACCTTCAGCTCACCCCTTCATTCAGCTCTTCTGCCTGTGCTTGGACTAAGGATGTAATGAGGTCAGGAGCCAAAGTGTCTGCTCGATCCCAAACTGAGCATCAGTGGGCAGATTATTGCCACATCAGAGTCACTTGATAGCATTTTGTCACCTTCCATTGCTTTGCTGATGATCAAGAATAGGCCAGTGGTATTTGGCTAAGTTAGATTTGTTCTGCCTTTTGCAGAACCAATTTTTGGTGCTTCTGCAGGAACAGCTTGACTGGGAGCATAAAGCTTCAGTTCTACTAACAGAATGTTGTTAGAGTCCATATAGTAGAGTGATTTCAGTTGTTTCTGAGGAGATTGGAGAGGTACTGAATAAATATTTCTCTTCGGTATTCACGCAGGGTGATGTAAATGTAGTTATGGAGAACACTGAGGTACAGGGTAGCAAACTGGAAGGTATCGAAGTAGATAGGGAGGATGTGCTAGATATTCTCGAGGGTTTGAAGTTGGATAAGTCCCCTGGGCCGGACGGGATTTACCCTAGGATTCTCTGGGAGGCAAGAGAGGAGATTGCAGAGCCTCTGGCTCTGATCTTCAGGTCGTCGTTGGTTACGGGTGTGGTTCCGGAGGACTGGAGGATAGCGAATGTGGTCCCGTTGTTCAAGAAGGGGAAGAGAGACCTTCCAGGGAATTATAGGCCAGTGAGTCTTACTTCTGTGGTGGGCAAAGTATTGGAGAGAATAATTAGGGATAGGATTTATACTTATTTAGAGAGTAATGAATTGATTGGAAATAGTCAGCATGGTTTTGTGAAGGGTAGGTCGTGCCTTACTAACCTCATTGAGTTTTTTGAAAAAGTGACTAAGGAGGTGGATGGGGGTAAGGCGGTTGATGTGGTATATATGGACTTTAGTAAGGCGTTTGATAAGGTGGCCCATGGAAGACTTCTGCAGAAAATGCAGATGTATGGGATAGAGGGTGATTTAGCTAATTGGGTTAGGAATTGGCTAGCAGATAGAAGACAGAGGGTGGTGGTTGATGGGAGATATTCATCGTGGAGTTCGGTGACAAGTGGTGTACCTCAGGGGTCTGTTTTGGGGCCCCTGCTGTTTGTAATTTTTATAAATGATCTGGATGAGGGTATTGAAGGATGGATTAGTAAATTTGCAGATGACACTAAAGTCGGTGGAGTGGTAGATAGTGAAGAGGGGTGTTATAGTTTGCAGAGGGACTTGGACAAGTTGCAGAGCTGGGCCGAGAGGTGGCAAATGGAGTTTAATGTGGAAAAGTGTGAGGTAATGCACTATGGCAGAAATAATAAATGTGTAGAGTATAGGGCAAATGGTAGGATTCTTAGTAGTCTAGATGAACAGAGGGATCTTGGTGTGTATGTGCATAGATCCCTGAAAGTAGGCAGTCAGGTCGAGAAGGTTGTTAGGAAGGCATATGGAGTCTTGGCTTTTATTGGTAGAGGGATTGAATTTCGGAGCCGCAACGTCATGTTGCAACTGTACAAAACTCTAGTGCGGCCGCACTTGGAGTATTGTGTGCAGTTCTGGTCCCCACATTATAAGAAAGATGTGGAGGCATTGGAGAGGGTACAGAGGAGGTTTACCAGGATGTTGCCTGGTATGGAGGGCAGGTCTTATGAAGAGAGGCTGAGGGATTTGAGGTTGTTTTCGTTAGAAAGGAGGCGGCTAAGAGGGGACCTAATCGAAACATATAAGATGATTAGAGGTTTAGATAGGGTGGACAGTGATAGCCTTTTTCCTAGGATGGAAAAAACTAGCACGAGGGGACACAGCTTTAAATTAAGGGGTGATAGTTATAGGACGGATATCAGAGGCAGGTTCTTTACCCAAAGGGTGGTTCGGGAGTGGAATGCCCTGCCTGCAGCAGTTGTAGATGCGCCAAGTTTGGTGGCGTTTAAGAGGTTAGTTGATAAGTATATGGAAGAGAAGGGAATGGTTTAGTTTGGAGGGGCATTGCTTTTTATATTGGTCGGCGCAACATCGAAGGCCGTAGGGCCTGTTCTGTGCTGTAATGTTCTATGTTCTATGTTTCTTTGTCTTTGATCTGCTCCATTAGTTGTGGATCACTTAACTCTATCGTGTATACTGCTTCCGATGTTTGGAATACAAGTAGTCCTGTGTTGTAGCCTCACCAGATTGGCATCTCATTTTTAGATATGTCTGGCACTGCTCTGCATTTTTCATTGAAACACTGCAGGGCAGAAGGAGACCATTTGTTGTCTGCACTGACAACAATCACACCTAGGCCATATCCCCTTAACCCCACATTTTTATCCGGCTAATCCCTCTAACCTATGCATCCCAAGACACAAAGGGGAAATTTAACATGGCCAGTACATCTAAACAACACATGGGGAAAACATGCAGACTCCATACGTTCAGTGACCCAAGTTGAGAATTAAACCCAATTCCCTGGAGCTGTGAGGCAGCAGTGCTAACTACTGCGTCACAATCCTGCCTCATCTTGAGGCAGTAGAGAGAGTGATATACTAGGCTTTAAATTTAAAGATTGTGCTGTTGCTGTTGATCTGTAGCATCTCATGAATGCCCAATTTTGAACTGTTAGATCTATTCTGAATCTATTCCATTTGGCACGATGGTAGTGCCACACAAAACATAGAAAGATACGCTCAGTATGAAGATGGGATTTTGCCTCTACAGGGACTTTGCTGTGGTCACTACTACTAATGCATTTGGGTAGGTGCATCTGTGACAATTAGATTGGTAAGGGTGAGGTTAAGTATGTTTTTCCTTTTTCAACCACACATAACCTGCACTAAGTGCTGTCTAACAGAAATGAACTTAAAGACCCTGCAAACTTGGTCAGTAGTGATGTTGCTGAGACATGCTTGGTGATGAACATTGAAATCCAGCACTAAGGGTACTTTCTGTGGCCTTGCCCGCTCTCAGTGCGCTTTCCAAGTGGTATTCATAAGGAAGAGTACTGATTCATCAGTATAGGGGGTAACCAATAAGAGATTCCTTTGCCCACATTTGACCTGATGCCATGAGGCTCCGTGGGGTCTGAAGTCAATGGTAAGGATCCAGGGAAAGTTCTTCCAGACTGAATACTGCAGTGCCACCATCTTTGATGGCTTTGTCCTGCTGATGGCAAACAATATACTTGATTGTGTCTGCAACGTTGGCTATAAGATATTCTTCAGTGACTATCACTGTCAGGCTGTTGCTTGACCAGTTTATGGGCAGCTCTCTCAATTTAGAACATAGAACATAGAACATTACAGCACAGAACAGGCCCTTCGGCCTTCGATGTTGCGCCGACCAATATAAAAAGCAATGCCCCTCCAAACTAAACCATTCCCTTCTCTTCCATATACTTATCAACTAACCTCTTAAACGCCACCAAACTTGGCGCATCTACAACCGCTGCAGGCAGGGCATTCCACTCCCGAACCACCCTTTGGGTAAAGAACCTGCCTCTGATATCCGTCCTATAACTATCACCCCTTAATTTAAAGCTGTGTCCCCTCGTGCTAGCTTTTTCCATCCTAGGAAAAAGGCTATCACTGTCCACCCTATCTAAACCTCTAATCATCTTATATGTTTCGATCAGGTCCCCTCTTAGCCTCCTCCTTTCTAACGAAAACAACCTCAAATCCCTCAGCCTCTCTTCCCGTGTGACCTTTCTCACGGTTGATGGGGCTAGGTTTGTCATTGCCATATTCTGTGCGAATGTCGATGCCAGGTGGTCTGTCCAGTTTATTCTTTTCTGACTTTTTGCAGTAGATTGGTACAAGCACTACAGAAAACAGTTGGGCCAAAATGTTCCCTGACTTCAAGAAGAATTTAGATATAGCTTTTGAGGCTAAAGGGATATAGGGATAAGGGAATCAGGAAATTGAATTTGATGATCAGCCATGATCAAAATGAATGGCCGAACGGTCTACTCTAAGTAAGAGTATATCACATTGGCATGGGTGTGGTGAAGACAGCAGATTTCCTTTCTTAAATGATATTAGTGAACCTAATTAATGAACCTCTCAATGAAAGGCTTTTATGACTATCATCATGACTTTAATAAGAAGTTTCACAACGTAAGGTTAAAATCCAGTAGGTTTGTTTGGAATCATGAGCTTTTGGAGCGCTTCTCCTTCATCAGGTGAGTGGGCCCAAAAGCTCGTGATTCCAAATAAATTTGTTGGACTTTAACCTGGTGATGTGAGACTTTTTACTATGCCTACCCCAACGCCAGCATCTCCACATCATGACTTGAGACTAACTTTCAGTTCTGGAATATATTGAATTTAAGTTCCACCAGTTACTATGATGGGGTTTGAACCTGTGTCTCTATAGCGTTACCCTGGCCCTCTAACTTTTTAGTTGAGTGTCATTGCCGTTATCTCATCATCCCTTAGGTTTCCACATCAATCAATATTTAGAACTGCTGTTTTTGACTTGTGTTCTGCATCTGTGTGCACAGAGCACAGTTTCAAAATTTACAGATGACACAAAATTTGAAAGTGCTTGTACACTGCGAGGAGGTTAGCATAGATCTCAAGAGGACGTAACCAGACTGGTGGAATGATCAAACAGATGGAGTTCAATGAACTGAAACATTACATTTTGATCGGAAGAATTAGGGGCAGCATTATAACATTTCCAGAAGGCGCAGTTCTGGTCACCTCAATATAGGAAGGACGTGGAAGCTATTGAAAGGGTGCAGAGGAGATTTACAAGGATGTTGCCTGGATTGGGAGGCATGCCTTATGAAGACAGGTTGAGGGAGCTGGGACTGTTCTCCCTGGAGAGACGAAGGTTGAGAGGCGACCTGATAGAGGTTTACAAGATGTTGAGAGGAATAGATAGGGTGGACTCTCAGAGACTATTTCCCAGGGCTGAAATGGTCGCGACGAGAGGGCACAGATTTAAGGTGCAGGGAAGCAAGTACAGAGGGGATGCTAGGGGAAAGTTTTTCACTCAGAGGGTGGTGAGTGAATGGAATCGGCTGCCGTCGGTGGTGGTCGAGGCGAACTCGCTGGGGTCTTTTAAAAGACTTTTGGATGAGTATATGGGATCCAATGGGATTGGGGGTTATAGATAGGTCTATGGCTGGGTAGGTTTTGATGTGTTCGGCACAACTTGTGGGCCGAAGGGCCTGTTTGTGCTGTAGTGTTCTATGTTCTATGTTCTATGTTCTAAGGCCTTTGACAAGATGCCACATAGGAGATTCTTAAATACGTTAAGTGCCTATGGTACTTTGGGCATGGATAGAGGATTGGCTGACTGACAAAAGGCAGGGAATGGGGATAGAGGAGTCTTTCTCAGGATGGCAGCCAGTGACTAGTGGTGTGCCTCAGGGGTCAGTGCTGGAACCACAACTTTTCACTCTATACATTAACCATTTGGAGGAAGGAACTGAAAGTACTGTTGCTAAGTTTCCAGGTGATGCAAAGATGTGTAGAGGTACAACTAGTATTGAGGAAGCAGGAGGGCTGCAGAAGGACTTGGACAGGTTAGGAGAGTGGGCAAAGAAGTGCAGATGGAATACAATGTGGGAAAAGTGTGAGGTTATGAACTTTAGAAGGAGGAATGGAGGCATAGGCTATTTTCTGAATGAAAATGTTTAGGAAATCAGAAGCACAAAGAGATTGGGAATTATTGCTCAAGATTCTCTTAAGATTATCGTGCAGGTTCAGTCAGCAATTAGGAAGGCAAATGCAATGTTGGCATCCAATGTTGAGAAGGCAAGAATACAAGGGATGAACTTTTGAGGCAGTATAAGACTCTGGTCAGACCTCATTTGGAATACTGTGAGGAGTTTTGGGCCCCATGTCTAAGAAAGAATGGAAAGAGTCCAGAGGAGGTTCACAAGAATGATCTTTGGAATAAAGAGCTTGTCTTATGAGGAATGGCTGAGGATTCTGGCTTGTGCTCATTGGAGTTTAGAAGGATGATGGGGGGAATCTTACTGAAACGTATAGGATATTGCGAGGCCTGGATAGAGTGGATGTGGAGGCGATACTTCCACTAATAGGAAAACTAGAACCAGAGGGCCCAACCTCCGGCCAAAAGGCCAATACTTTAGAATAGGGATGAGGAGGAATTTCTTCAGCCAGAGTATGGTGAATGTGTGGAACTCGCTGCCGCAGAAGGCTGTGGAGGCTAGGTCATTGAGCCTTTATAAGGCAAAGATAAACAAGTTCTTGATTAATAAGGGGATCAGAGCTTGTGGGGGAAAGGCAGGAGTATGGGGATGAGAAAAATATCGGCTGTAACTTAAAATGCGTACAGTATAGAAAGAGGCCATTTGGCTCATCAAGTCTGCACTGACCATAATCCCACCAGACCGTATCCCCATATCCCTACATATTTACCCACTAATCCCTCTAATATATGCATCTCTGGACACTAAGGGCAATTTTAGCATGGCCAATCAGCCTAACCCACATATCTTTGGACTGTAGGAGAAAACTGGAGCATCTGGAGGAAACCCATGCAGACATGAGGAGAATGTGCTAACTCCACACAGACAGTGACCTGAGTTGGGAATCAAACCCAGGTCCCTGCTCCTGTGAAGCAGCAGTGCTAACCACTGTGCTACCATGCTGTACCGCTATGATTGAATGGCGGAGCAGATTGGATGGGCTAAGTGGCCTAATTCTATTCCTGCGTCTTATGGTCTTCTCATAAAAGGTACAATTATAAAAGGGTGTGAAAGAGCAGAGGAACCTGAGTGTATATATACATAAATCATTAAAGATGGAAGTATAGGTTAAAATACAGTAAGACAGGCAGGATCCTGGGCTTTATAAATAGAGCTATAGAGAATAAAAGCAAGGTAATTATGGTGAACCTTTAGTTGAGAGTGAACAAGTATCTTATAAAGTATAGGGTAGGGTATTCCGTGATCTGGGATGGGATGTTATCCACCACTGGTTAAATTTCCCAGCAGCAGAGTGGCTACTCATTGAATGAAAGCAAACAGTCAATTTAAATTTACTACCTATTAAAGTTGATGTTTTGATGGTAGAGAATCTCATCTTCTTGCAGTCATCTTTGGAACTTGTGGCTCCATGATCCAAAAAACCCTTTGGGGCAGGAAAAGCCAGCTCCAATAGGCCATCCTGAGGGACCTGCCTGCCAGACTTCTCTTTGTTTCTACGTATTTTTGTGCCTTCTTGACTCCCAGCTCCTAGTGGGCCTACCAAGCTCCAGGGCTGCCAGTGCTGTGATTAGAACTGTAGCATCAGGAACCTGCCCTCTGGCCTTAAGTGAGCAGCATGCTCAGAGGCTGACACTTTAGAGGCTGCTCTAGTAAAATTGTTGAGCTGGTTGTGCTGCTGGCAAGTGCTGGCTCAGGAATCATTTCAGCCTGATTTCAGGGTCCTGCTGTTTGTGATAAAATCCTGACTATTGGGTCCTGTTCTGGGCATATGCTTGGGAAGATCAAAAGAAACAGGAGCAGAAATAAACCATTCTGTCCCTCAAGCCTCCTAACACTTGGTTGAGGGGAGATTTGATATAGGTATTCAAGATCATGGAAGGAATAGATGCAAAACTGTTCCCATAGACAGAAGGGTTAAGAGCCAGAAACACAGACCATGGCAAAAGAAACGAAAATGACAAGAGGAAACATTTTCTTCAGTGAGTGATTAGGATCTGGAATGCTTTGCCTGAGATTGTGGTGGAAGCATAGTTATTAGGGATTTCAATAGAGAATTGGATAATTATGTTAAGAGAAACAATTTATCGAGTTACTGGAAGAAGACCAAAGAATCAAACTGATTGAGTTGCAGAGAGCCAGAACAGACAGCAGACTAAATTGCCACCTTCTGTGCGTAACCATTGTCTGACTCTGTTGTTAATATCATTAATTTTCATAGCAATCATAGCATCCCTACAGTGCAGAAAGAGGCCATTCAGCCCATCAAGTCTGCATTGACTCGCTGAAAGAGTATCCCGCCCAGGCCCTTCCCTTTTGCCCTCTCCCTGTAACCCTGTGTGTTTACCATGATTAATCCCCCTAACCTACAAATCTTCAGACACTAAAGCACAATTTAGCATGGTCAATTTACCTAACCTGTACATCTTGGGCTGTGGATGGAAACCAAAGCATCCAGAGGAAAACTCACGTAGACACGAAGAGAATGTGCACATTGATGAGCTGTTAGTTAGTTTTAGTGGGAAATTTCCTCTGCAGGAAGATAAGATTATTCAAAAGAATTGCCATTTTTATTCATTCTCTACATAACTAAATGCATGTGTCTGGTGACTAGATTGGTTGAACTGCCACTATTCATGTTCATGCTGTGGTGTGGGCCCTTGCCACAAGCAAGGTTATTTTACTGTTGCTTTCTACCTTTTCCATTATAGACAAAACAGATCGACATTGTGCAATAGGCAATATTCTGGGACTGAGGGCTCTTTATTTATTTTGGGGAGTATTTATTTATTTGGGCCATGGTTTTGAATTACCTAACTTTAATATTCAAATATATTAACATAATATGCTTTTGTACTATTGTGCAACATTGTTCCATGGTGCTTTTACATCTTTAGCCAAACAGTTCAAATGTTAAATACTTTGTGATTTGTTTGATGTAATCCAGTCACACACAGTTCGACTTGAGATGGACTGGTTGGCAGAAAACAATGCCTGCAGAGGGGAAGGAAAGGAAATGCTCAATCAAATCAGAGCACATTACTTACCAGAATATGAGCAGAAGCAATTTGTACAATAAGGACTCTGAATGCTATCTATTATCTGCCATTGTATTTGAAATAGAGGAAATGTGGTATAACACAACTGGAGATGCAGGCAAACCACAAGTATCAAATTTAAATGAATTATAAACCACACTGCAACCATAAGAGAAGGAAGCAGCTTTGACAGTCCTCTTACTGAGGTTAATGTGAGCCACAAGTGTTGATTCATTTATTGAGCTGTGTGGTTGTAAACCCTTCCAGATTCATCCCTCAAGTTGCAATACAGAAATGTAAACTTGGCCATAAGATTAACCATAGAATCTGCTATCAGCTGTAGCATGGCCATGCACTTGCTGTGCAGCTACAGCTGAGAACCAAAACCTCTGATTTAAATACAATATCACACTTTTAATTACTACAGCTGAATAGTAAGGTGGAGAATTAGCTAAGAAGGAGTTGTTTTAAAATCTACTTCACTGTACCAGGATTCTCTGGAATCCAACACAGCTGAAGGAGCTCTACAACATTCAATACAAAGCAGTCCACTCGATTGGTATCTCATCCACCATCATCACACAATGGCAGTAGTGTGTATCCCACATAAGGCACAAAACCTTACTGGAAAACAACTACCAAATTCACAGCCTCTATCACGTAGAATATCAAAGTAAGTAATCTCACAACACCAGGTTAAAGTCCAGCTGGTTTATTTGATAGCACAAGCTTTTGGAACGCTATTCCTTTTTCAGGTAAGGACAGGATTTGTTTCTCAAACAGGGCATATATAGACACAAACTCAGTTACAAGCTCATGGTTGGACTGAGAGTCTTAACAAGTAATCAGATCTTTACAGATGCAGACAATGTGAGTGGAGAGAGGGTTAAGCACAGGTTAAAGAGATGTGTATTGTCTCCAGACAGGACAGTTAGTGACATTTTGCAAGTCCAGGCAAGTCATGGGGGTTACATTTAGAACATAGAACATAGAACATTACAGCACAGAACAGGCCCTTCGGCCTTCGATGTTGTGCCGACCAAAATGAAAAGCAATGCCCCTCCAAACTAAACCATTCCCTTCTCTTCCATATACTTATCAATTAACCTCTTAAACGCCACCAAACTTGGCGCATCTACAACAGCTGCAGGCAGGGCATTCCACTCCCTAATCACTCTTTGAGTAAAGAACCTACCTCTGATATCCGTCCTATAACTCATACCCCTTAATTTAAAGCTGTGTCCCCTCGTGCTAGCTTTCTCCATCCTAGGAAAAAGGCTATCACTGTCCACCCTATCTAAACCTCTAATCATCTTATATGTTTCAATAAGGTCCCCTCTTAGCCGCCTCCTTTCTAACGAAAACAACCTCAAATCCTTCAACCTCTCTTCATAGGACCTGCCCTCCATACCAGGCAACATCCTGGTAAACCTCCTCTGTACCCTCTCCAATGCCTCCACATCTTTCTTATAATGTGGGGACCAGAACTGCACACAATACTCCAAGTGCGGCCGCACTAGAGTTTTGTACAGTTGCAACATGATGCTGCGGCTCCTAAATTCAATCCCCCTACCAATAAAAGCTAAGACTCCATATGCCTTCTTAACAACTTTATCCACTTGACTGCCTACTTTCAGGGATCTATTGACACATACACCAAGATCCTTCTGTTCCTCAACACTATTAAAGAGCCCTACCATTAGCCCTATACTCTACACATTTATTGTTCCTGCCAAAGTGCATTACCTCACACTTTTCCACATTAAACTCCATTTGCCACCTCTCGGCCCAGCTCTGCAACTTGGCCAAGTCACTCTGTAAACTATAACACCCCTCTTCACTATCTACCACTCCACCGACTTTAGTGTCATCGGCAAATTTACTGATCCATCCCTCAATACCCTCATCCAGATCATTTATAAAAATTACAAACAGCAGGGGCCCCAAAACAGACCCCTGAGGTACACCACTTGTCACGAACTCCACGATGAATATCTCCCATCAACCACCACCCTCTGTCTTCTATCTGCCAGCCAATTCCTAATCCAATTAGCTAAATCACCCTCTATTCCACACATCTGCATTTTCTGTAGAAGTGTTCCATGGGCCACCTTATCAAACGCCTTACTAAAGTCCATATATACTACATCAACCGCCTTACCCCCATCCACCTCTTTGGTCTTTAGTGTGAGATGAACCCAAGATCCCGATCGAGGCCATCCTCATGTGTGCAGAACTTGGCTAACATAGAACACTACAGCATAAAGGCCCTTCAGCCCACGAGTTGCGCCGATCACATCTATACCTACCAATCCACAGACCTATCTGTAACCCCCTATCCCTTTCGTTCCCATATACTCATCCAGTAGTCTTTTAAAAGACCCCAGCGAGTTCACCTCTACCACCTCCAGCAGCCGATTCCATTCACTCACCACCCTCTGAGTGAAAAACTTACCCCTAACATCCCCTCTGTATTTGCTTCCCTGCACCTTAAATCTGTGTTCTCTTGTAGTGACCATTTCAGCTCGGGGAAATAGCCTCTGAGAATCCACCCTATCTATTCCTCTCAACATTTTATAAACCTCTATCAGGTCGCCTCTCAACCTACGTCTCTCCAGTGAGAAGAGTCCCAGCTCCCTCAACCTATCTTCATAAGGCCTGCCTCCCAATCCAGGCAGCATCCTTGTAAATCTCCTCTGCACTCTTTCAATAGCTTCTACATCCTTCCTATAGTGAGGCGACCAGAACTGCGCACAGTACTCCAAGTGGGGACTGACAAGGGTCTTATAAAGCTGCATCATTACCTCCTGACTCCTAAACTCAATTCCTCAATTAATGAAGGCCAGTACACCATACGCCTTCTTGACCACTCCCTCCACCTGCGAGGCCGATTTAAGAGTCCTATGGACCCGGACCCCAAGATCCTTCTGCTCTACAACACAGCTAAGACTCCTACCCTTGATATTGTACTCCTTCATCCCATTATTCTTGCCAAAATGGATCACTACACATTTATCTGCGTTGAAGTCCATCTGCCACTTCTCCACCCAGTCTTGCATCCTGTCTATGTCCCGCTGCAACTTTTGACATCCCTCTAGACCATCCACAACACCACCGACCTTTGTATCGTCGGCAAACTTACTAACCCATCCCTCCACTTCCTCATCCAGGTCATTTATGAAAATGACAAACAGCAGGGGTCCCAGAACAGATCCCTGGGGCACTCCACTGGTTACCGACCTCCATGCAGAACAAGACCCATCCACAACCACTCTCTGCCTTCTGCCGGCAAGCCAGTTCTGGATCCACGAGGCCAAAGCCCCTTGGATCCCATGCCCTCTCACCTTCTCCAGAAGCCTTGCATGTGGGACCTTATCAAACACCTTGCTAAAGTCCATGTACACTACGTCCACCGCCCTTCCTTCGTCAATGTGTTCAGTCACATTTTCGAAGAAGTCAACTAGGCTTGTAAGGCATGACCTGCCCTTGACAAAACCATGCTGACTATTTCTGATCAGTCTAAACTTCTCCAAATGTTCATAAATCGATGAAACTACTTACTTTGTCTACCCCAGTCCAACGCTGGCAACTCCACATCTTGGGTAGAAAGGCAAAGGCAACAGATAAATAGGAAGACACCATCTACAGATTAGAATTCTCTATTGAGTCGATTCTAAATCTCATCCCAATTAAACACTAAATACATTCAGGCCACACAAGTGACAACGACCATCTCCAACCAAAGAGAATGTCACCATCTCCTCTTGTTAACAGCATTATCAACACCCTGGAAATTACCATTGACCAGATACTGAACAGGACCAGCCATAGAAATACTGTGGCTGCAAGACCAGGTCAGAGGCTGGAAATTCTGCAGTGGGTAACTCACCTCCTGACTCCACAAAGGAGTCTATCATCTACAACATACAAGTCTGGAATGTGATGGAATACTCCCCATTTTCATAGAATCACAGAATTATGCTGTGCAAAAGAAGCCCTTCAGCTCATGGAGTCCGATTAACACATTAAAAACACCTGAACTCCCATCTAATCCCAGCTACCAGCACCAGGCCTATGGCCCTGAATGTTATGATGTACAGAATGCCCATCCAGATACTTTTTAAAAGATGTGAGACAACCAGCCTCTACCACCCTCCCAGGCACTGCATTCTAGACTGCCATCACCTCTGGGTAAAAATGTTTTTTTTCACATCCCCCTAAGTCTCCTGTCCTTCTCCTTGAATCTATATTCCCTCATGGCTGACCCTTCAATTAAGGGAACAGCTGCACTTTATCCACTCTGTCCATGTCTCTCATAATCTTGTATACTTTGATGAGGTCACTCCCTCAGTCTTCTGTGCTCCAACGAAAACAATCTAAGCCTATCCAACCTCTCTTCATAATTTAAATGTTCCCCCCCAAGGCAGCATCCTGGTGAATCTCCTCTCAACTCCCACAGTAGTGCAGTCACATCCTTCCGATAATGTGGTCACCAGAACTGTGCATAGCACTCCAACTATGCCCTCATCAAAGTTCGGTACAAGTCCAACGTCCCTACTTTTGTAATCTATATCTTGATTGATAAAGGCGTCCCATCTTCCGTTTTCACCACCCTACTAATATGCCCTTCAGCTTTCAGAGATTGTGGACAAACACACCAAGGTCTCTTTGTTCCACGGAACTTCCTGGTGTCCTACATTGAATACTTTTTTTATCAAATTACTCCTTCCAAATTGTGTCACCTTAAACTTTTTAGGATTAAACTCCATCTCACTTACCTGGCTGTGTGACCATTCTGTCTATACCATCTTTGCCTCACTATTAACCACCCATTCAATCTTCGTGTCATCTGCAAACTTACTGCAAACATAGTCATCAATGTCATTTATATATATGACAAAATATAAGGGGCCCAACACAGATTTCTGTGGTACACCACTGGACTCTGGCTTTCAGTACTGCATTCACCCAAGCACATTTACCGAGATGAATGCAACTCAAACGTTCAAAAATTCAACACCATCCCAGGACAAAGCAACCCGCTTGATCAACATCCCATCTACCAGCGAAAAGTTCATTTGCTCCAACATACCACTGACACGTGATTTGCCCTAAAGTTAAAGGTTCAGATATTGCGGTAAAAATAACAGAGAGGCTATTTGCACCTTTATTATCAAAGACAAGCTGGACTACACATCCTATATTCAGGATGAAAGTTAAAAATAAGGTAAAGAAAGTTACTTTATATTGTACTAAGCTAAAGTAGTCACATAATAGCCAGGTTACCACACAAGGTAAGAGCTTCTAGTGTTGGGGCTGATATATTAGCATAGAATTCTGACTAACTGAGAGTTGGGATGAATGCAGCTCAAACATTCAGAAGCTCAACATCATCCAGGACAAAGCAGCGTATTTCACACTTTCAGGATATGAACCTGTCATAGAATAGAGTCATAGAGATTTACAGCATGGAAACAGGCCCTTTGGCCCAACTTGTCCATGTGGCCCTTTTTTTTTAAACACTGTTAGTCCCAATTGCCCGCATTTGTCGTATATCCCTCTATACTCATCTTATCCATGTAAATGTCTAAACATGTTTTAAAAGACAAAATTGTATTCACCCCTATACTATCTCTGACAGCTCGTTCCAGACTCTCACCACCCTCTGTGTGAAGAAATCGCCCCTCTGGACACTTTTGCATCTCTCCGCTCTCACCTTAAACCTATGTACTCTAGTTTTAGACACCCCTACCTTTGGAAAAAGATGTTGACTATCTAGCTTATCGATGCCCTTCATTATTTTATCGACCTCCATAATATCGCCCCTAAACCTACACTCCAGAGAAAAAAATCCCAGTCCAGCCAGCCTCTCCTTATGACTCAAATCATCAAGTCTCAGTAGCATCCCAGTAAATCTTTTCTGCATTCTTTCTAGTTTAATAATATCCTTTCCATAATATGATGAACAAATCTTTACATAGTATTCCAAGTGTAGCCTTACCAATGTCTTGTAAACATCAAGACATCTCCTGTATTCAATGTTCTGACCAATAGATCCAAGTATACCGAATGCCTTCTTCATCACTCTGTCCACCTGTAGCTTCACTTTCAAGGAGCTGTGAAGCCTATACCTAGATCTCTTTATTCTGTAACTCTCCCCAGTGTTCTACCATTAACTGAATAAATCCTGCCTTCGTTCAATCAACCAAAATGCATCACCTCACATTTAAATTAAATTCCATCTGCCATTCGTGAGCCCACTGACTCATTTGATCAAGCTCCTGTGACAATCCTGGATAATCTTCTTCACTGTCCACTATGTCACCAACCTTGGTATCATCTACAAACTTACTAACCATGCCTACTAAATTCTCAAGCAAATCATTAATATAAATGACATATAAAAGTGGACCCAGTACCGATTCCTAAGGCAGACCACTGGCCACAGGCTCCAGTTTGAAAAACAATCCTCTAGAACCACCCTCTCTCTTCTATCATCAAATTTCTTTTTATCCATTTGGCTACCTCAACCTGGATCCTGAACATAAAGAGTTAACTTTATGCAACAAACTATTATGTGACACCTTGTGAAAGACCTTGCTAAAGTCCATCTAGAAACATCAACTGCACTTCTCTCATCTACCTTCTTGGTTACTTCTTCAAAAAACTCAATCAAATTTGTGTGCCCATTTGCAGCTCCTTGAGGATCGTGTTAAGGAGCTGAAGCTGGAATTAGAGGAACTCCGGATAATTTGGGAGGTTGAGGCGGATATTGACAGGAGTTACAAAGAGATAGTCACTCCTAAAAGAGATTCTTGGGTAACTATTAGGAAGAGGGGTAAGAAGCAATCGGGGAGACAATCCCCCGGGGCTGTTCCCCTCCAAAATAAGTTTTCTGGAGGCTACAGTTGAGGAAGAATCAACTGCAGATAGCCAAAGGGAGCAGGTCTCTGGGGGTGAGCCTGCTGGGAATGCTCAGGTGGGTAGGGGGAATAAGAGATTGGGCCTGGTAATTGGAGACTCCGTAGTTAGGGGGACAGATAGGAGAGTAAATAGTAATAAACAGGACTCAGGGCTGGTGTGTTGCCTCCCAGGGGCCGGGGTCCAGGACGTCTCTGAGAGGATTTTTAAGATTCTTAAGGGAGAGGGGAGTCAGCCCCAAGTCATGTAGTTCATGTAGGGACACATGATGTAGGTAGGACAAGGGAAGAGGATATTAAACAGAAATTTATGGAGTCGGGGTGGAAGTTTAGGGCCAAAACAGACAGAGTGGTTATCTCTGGACTCTTGCCTGTGCCATGGGATAGTTTAGAGAAGAACAGAGAGAGGGAATGTTTGAACTCGTGGCTGCGGGGATGGTACAGGAGGGAGGGGTTCAGGTTCCTGAACAATTGAGGCTCATTCTGGGATAGGTGGGACCTCTACAAGAGAGATGGTCTACATCTGAACCAGAGGGGAAGCAATATCTTGCAGGGGAAATTTGCAAAGGCTATGCAGGGGGCTTTAAACTGATTCAGAGGGGGGGGTGGGATCCTGAGTAGTTTGGATGTTAAGAGGGACGAGAACAGGGGGATCATAGATGAGAACTGTAAAACACAGCAGCGTACGGGTGGAGTAGGGCATGGTTTGAAATGCGTATACTTTAATGCAAGAAGTATTCGCAATAAGGTGGAGGAACTTGCAGCTTGGACCAGTACCTGGAACTTCGATGTTGTGGCCATTTCAGAGACATGGATAGAGCAGGGACAGGAATGGTTGTTGCTGGTTCAGGGGTTCAAATGCTTCAGTGGGAGTAGAGAAAGAGGTAGAAGGGGGGGAGGAGTGGCATTATTAGTCAAAGACTGTATCACAGTGACAGAAAGGAAGTTTGATGAGGACTTGTCTGTTGAGGTAGTATGGGCTGAGATTAGAAACAGGAGAGGAGAGGTCACCCTGTTGGGAGTCTTTTATAGACCTCCTAAAAGTTCTAGAGAGGTAGAGGAAAGGATTGCAAAGTCGATCCTGGACAGGAGTGAAAGTAATAGGGTAATTGTTATGGGGGACTTTAACTTTACTAATATTGATTGGAATAGCTATAGCTCTAGCTCATTAGAGGGGTCAGTTTTTGTACAAAGTGTGCAGGAAGGTTTTTTGACTCAGTATGTAGATAGCCTCACCTCTAGTTGGCCTACATTGGATTTGGTGCTGGGCAATGAACCAGACCAGGTGTTAGACTTGGAAGTTGGTGAACATTTTGGTGATAGAGACCACAATTCGGTTACGTTCACCTTAGTGATGGATAGGGATAGGCATGAAGGTGGGGGCAGTAGTTATAGCTGGGGGAATGGTAATTATGAGGCCATAAGGAGGGAATTAGGGTGCATAGGTTGGACGAGGAAACTACAGGGACTGGGAACATCTGAAATGTGGAGCTTATTCAAGGAGCAGCTTCTATGAGTCCTTGATAAGTATGATCGGGTTTTTAGGACTCTTAAGGGTGAGGGGAGTCAGCCCCAAGTCATTGTTCATGTGGGGACACATGATGTAGGTAGGACAAGGGAAGGGGATATTAAACAGAAATTTATGGAGTTAGGGTGGAAGCTTAGGTCCATAACAGGCAGAGTGGTTATCTCTGGACTCTTGCCTGTGCCAAGGGATAGTTTAGAGATGAACAGAGAAAGGGATAGTTTGAACTCATGGCTGCGTGGATGGTGCAGGAGGGAGGGGTTCAGGTTCCTTAACAATTGGGACTCATTCTGGGATAGGTGGGACCTCTTCAAGAGAGATGGTCTACACCTGAACCAGAGGGGGACTAATATCTTGGGGGGAAAATTTGCTAAGGCTATGATGGGGGCGTTAAACTGATTCGGGGGGGGGGTGGGATCCTAAGTAGTTGGGGTGCTGAGAGGGATGAGAGTAAGGGGGTTATAGAGGAGAGTTGTAAAACACAGCGGCGTACGGGTGGGGTGGAGCATGGTTTGAGATGCGTATACTTTAATGCAAGGAGTATTCGCAATAAGGGGGAGGAACTTGCAGCTTGGACCAGTACCTGGAACTTCGATGTTGTGGCCATTTCAGAGACTTGGGTAGAGCAGGGACAGGAATGGATGTTGCAGGTTCCGGGGTACAAATGCTTTAGTCGGAGTAGAGAAGGGGGTAGAAGGGGGGGAGGAGTGGCGTTACTGGTCAAAGACTGTATCACGGTGATCGAAAAGAAGTTTGATGAGGACTTGTCTGTTGAGGTAGTATGGGCTGAGATTAGAAACAGGAGAGGAGAGGTCACCCTGTTGGGAGTCTTTTACAGACCTCCTAATAGTTCTAGAGAGGTTGAGGAAAGGATTGCGAAGTCAATTCTGATTAGGAGTGAAAGTAGTAGGGTAATTGTGATGGGGGACTTTAACTTTGCTAATATTGATTGGAATAGCTATAGCTCTAGCTCGTTAGAGGGGTCAGTTTTCGTACAGAGTGTGCAGGAAGGTTTTTTGACTCAGTATGTAGATAGGCCAACTAGAGGTGAGGCTACATTGGATTTGGTGCTGGGCAATGAGCCAGACCAGGTGTTAGGCTTGGAAGTTAGTGAACATTTTGGTGATAGTGACCACAATTCGGTTACGTTCACCTTAGTGATGGACAGGGATAGGCATGAAGCTGGGGGCTGTAGTTATAGCTGGGGGAAGGGTAATTATGAGGCCATCAGGAGAGAATTAGGGTGCGTAGATTGGACTAGGGAACTACAGGGACTGGGAACATCTGGAATGTGGTGCTTATTCAAGGAGCAGCTGCTGAGAGTCCTTGATAAGTATGTCCCTGTCAGGCAGGGAGGAAATGGACGAGTAAGAGAGCCTTGGTGTACGAAAAGAGTTGATTTGCTGGTTAAGAAGAAAAAGGAGGCTTATGTCAGGATGAGGCTTGAAGGCTCAGGTAGTGCAATGGATAGCTATAGATTAGCTAGGAAGGAGGTAAAAAGTGAATTGAGGAGAGCTAAGAGGGGACACGAGAAGATGTTGGCTGATAGGATTAAGGAGAATCCTAAAGCTTTCTTTCGATATGTTAAGAATAGAAGATTGGTTAGGGCAAGATTAGGGCCAGTCATAGACAGCAGTGGGAAGTTGTGCGTGGAGCCTGAAGAGATTGGTGAGGCACTGAATAAATATTTCTCTTCGGTATTCACGCAGAGTGCTGGAAATGTAGCTATGGAGAGCACTGAGGTACAGGGTTGCAAATTGGGGAGTATTGTAGTAGATAGGGAGGATGTGTTAGAAATTCTCGAGGGTTTGAAGTTGGATAAGTCCCCTGGGCCGGACGGGATTTACCCTAGGATTCTCTGGGAGGCAAGAGAGGAGATTGCAGAGCCTCTGGCTCTGATCTTCAGGTCCTCGTTGGTTACGGGTGTGGTTCCGGAGGACTGGAGGATGGCGAATGTGGTCCCATTGTTTAAGAAGGGGAAGAGAGACCTTCCTGGGAATTATAGGCCAGTGAGTCTTACTTCTGTGGTGGGCAAGGTATTGGAGAGAATTATTAGGGATAGGATTTATAGTTATTTAGAGAGAAATGAATTGATTGGGGATAGTCAGCATGGTTTCGTGAAGGGTAGGTCATGCCTTACTAACCTCATTGAGTTTTTTGAGAAAGTGACCAGAGAGGTGGATGGGGGTAAGGCGGTTGATGTAGTATATATGGACTTTAGTAAGGCTTTTGATAAGGTGGCCCATGGAAGACTTCTACAGAAAATGCAGATGTGTGGAATAGAGGGTGATTTAGCAAATTGGATTAGAAATTGGCTGGCAGATAGAAGACAGAGGGTGGTGGTTGATGGGAGATTTTCATCGTGGAGTTCGGGGACGAGTGGTGTGCCTCAGGGGTCTGTTTTGGGGCCCCTGCTGTTTGTAATTTTTATAAATGATCTGGATGAGGGTATTGAGGGATGGATCAGTAAATTTGCAGATGATACTAAAGTTGGTGGTGTGGTAGATAGTGAAGAGGGGTGTTTTAGTTTACAGAGTGACTTGGACAAGTTGCAGAGCTGGGCCGAGAGGTGGCAAATGGAGTTTAATGTGGAAAAGTGTGAGGTAATGCACTTTGGCAGGAACAATAAATGTGTAGAGTATAGGGCTAATGGTAGGGCTCTTAATAGTGTTGAGGAACAGAAGGATCTTGGTGTATGTGTCAATAGATCCCTGAAAGTAGGCAGTCAAGTGGATAAAGTTGTTAAGAAGGCTTATGGAGTCTTAGCTTTTATTGGTAGGGGGATTGAATTTAGGAGCCGCAGCATCATGTTGCAGCTGTACAAAACTCTAGTGCGGCCGCACTTGGAGTATTGTGTGCAGTTCTGGTCGCCACATTATAAGAAAGATGTGGAGGCATTGGAGAGGGTACAGAGGAGGTTTACTAGGATGTTGCCTGGTATGGAGGGCAGGTCCTATGAAGAGAGGTTGAAGGATTTGAGGTTGTTTTCGTTAGAAAGGAGGCGGCTAAGGGGGGATCTTATTGAAGCATATAAGATGATTAGAGGTTTGGATAGGGTGGACAGTGATAGCCTTTTTCCTAGGATGGAGAAAGCTAGCACGAGGGGACACAGCTTTAAATTAAGGGGTATGAGTTATAGGACGGATATCAGAGGTAGGTTCTTTACTCAAAGAGTGATTAGGGAGTGGAATGCCCTGCCTGCAGCTGTTGTAGATGCGCCAAGTTTGGTGGCGTTTAAGAGGTTAGTTGATAAGTATATGGATGAGAAGGGAATGGTTTAGTTAGGAGGGGCATTGCTTTTTATTTTGGTCGGCACAACATCGAAGGCCGAAGGGCCTGTTCTGTGCTGTATTGTTCTATGTTCTATGTTCTATGTCCCTGTCAGGCAAGGGGGAAATAGTTGAGTAAGGGAACCATGGTGTACTAAAAAAGTTAATTCGCTGGTTAAAAGGAAAAAGGAGGCTTATGTCAGGATGAGGATTGAAGGCTCGGTTAGTGCACTGGATAGCTATAGATTAGCCAGGAGGGAGCTAAAGAGTGAGTTGAGGAGAGCTAAGAGGGGACACGAGAAGACTTTGGCTGATAGGATTAAGGAGAATCCTAAAGCTTTCTTTAGATATGTTAAGAATAGAAGATGGGTTAGGGCAAGATTAGGGCCAGTCAGAGACAGCAGTGGGAAGTTGTGCGTGGAGCCTGAAGAGATTGGAGAGGCACTAAACAAATATTTCTCTTTGGTATCCACGCAGGGAGATGGAAATGTAGTTGTGGAGAACACTGGGATACAGGGTTGCAAACTGGAAAGTATTGAAGTAGATAAGGAGGATGTGCTAGATATTCTTGAGGGTTTGAAGTTAGATAAGTCCCCTGGGCCGGACGGGATTTCCCCTAGGATTCTCTGGGAGGCAAGAGAGGCGATTGCAGAGCCTCTGGCTCTGATCTTCAGGTCGTCGTTGGTTACGGGTGTGGTTCCGGAGGACTGGAGGATAGCGAATGTGGTCCCATTGTTCAAGAAGGGGAAGAGAGACTTTCCAGGGAATTATAGGCCAGTGAGTCTTACTTCTGTTGTGGGCAAAGTATTGGAGAGAATTATTAGGGATAGGATTTATAGTTATTTAGAGAGAAATGAATTGATTGGGGATAGTCAGCATGGTTTTGTGAAGGGTAGGTCGTGCCTTACTAACCTTATTGAGTTTTTTGAAAAAGTGACCAAAGAGGTGGATGGAGGTAAGGCAGTTGATGTGGTATATATGGACTTTAGTAAGGCGTTCGATAAGGTGGCCCATGGAAGGCTTCTGCAGAAAATGCAGATGTATGGGATTGAGGGTGATTTAGCTAATTGGATTAGGAATTGGCTAGCTGATAGAAGACAGAGGTGGTGGTTGATGGAAGTTATTCATCGTGGAGTTCGGTTACAAGTGGTGTACCTCAGGGATCTGTTTTGGGGCCCCTGCTGTTTGTAATTTTTATAAATGATCTGGATGAGGGTATTAAAGGATGGATTAGTAAATTTGCAGATGACACCAAAGTCGGAGGAGTGGTAGATAGTGAAGAGGGGTGTTATAGTTTGCAGAGAGATTTGGACAAGTTGCAGAGCTGGGCGGAGAGGTGGCAAATGGAGTTTAATGTGGCAAAGTGTGAGGTAATTCACTTTGGCAGGAATAACAAATGTGTAGAGTATAGGGCTAATGGTAGGACTCTTAATAGTGTTGAAGAACAGAGGGATCTTGGTGTATATGTGCATAGATCCCTGAAAGTTGGCAATCAAGTCGATAAGGTTGTTAAGAAGGCATATGGAGTCTTAGCTTTTATTGGTAGGGGGATTGAATTTCAGAGCCGCAATGTCGTGTTGCAACTGTACAAAACTCTAGTGCGGCCACACTTGGAGTATTGTGTGCAGTTCTGGTCCCCGTATTATAAGAAAGATGTAGAGGCATTGGAGAAAGTACAGAGGAGGTTTACCAGGATGTTGCCTGGTATGGAGGGCAGGGCTTATGAAGAAAGGCTGAGGGATTTGAGGTCGTTTTCGTTAGAAAGGAGGCGGCTAAGAGGAGACCTTATTGAAGCATGTAAGATGATTAGAGGTTTAGATAGGGTGGACAGTGATAGCCTTTTTCCTAGGATGGAGAAAGCTAGCACGAGGGGACATAACTTTAAATTAAGGGGTGATAGTTATAAGACGGATATCAGAGGTAGGTTCTTTACCCAGAGAGTGGTAAGGGTATGGAATGCCCTGCCTGCTGCAGTTGTAGATGCGCCAAGTTTGGTGGCATTTAAGAGGTTAGTAGATAAGTTTATGGACGAAAAGCGAATGGTTTAGGTTGGAGGGTCATTGCTTTTCCTAATTGGTCGGTGCAACATCGAGGGCCGAAGGGCCTGTTCTGCGCTGTAATGTTCTATGTTCTATGATTTTCCATTCACAAAGCCATGATAAGGATTGTCCCTAATCAATCCTTACGTCTCTAAATGTCTGTAGATCCTGCCTCTCAGAATACCTTCTAATAACTTACCCAGTACAAATGTGAAACTCACCAGCCTAAAGTTCCCAAAACTTTTCCCTGCAACCCCTCTTAAACAAAGGCACAACATTTGTCACCCTCCAGTCTTCACCAGTGACTATCAATGATTCAAGTATTTCTGCTAAGGGACCCACAGTTTCCTCCCTAGCCTCCCACAGTGTCCTGGGAAATAAGGTGTAAAAAGGAAATAAGAATGCTGCAGGGATTAGTGGCTCAACTATTTACAATCTATATTAATGAGTTTGAAGGGACTGACAGTATTGTAGCCAGGTCTGCTGAAGCTTTGATAATAGGTAAGAAAGCAAGTTGTGAGGAGAATATAAAGACTCTTCAAAAGAATATAGAAGAGTTACGTGAGGAGTTAAAAATTTGGCAAAATGTAGTATCATTGGGAAGATATGAGGTTGTCCTGAGGAAGAGTTATTGTTAGTTAGGAAATATTATTTAAATGGAAAGAGACTGTAGCATGCTGTCATATGGAATCTGGTGCCCTTGGATATGATTCACACAATGTTAATGTGCAGATAAAGCAGTTTATTGGAAGGAAATGGAATGTTGGTCTTCGGTGCAAGGAGGATGGCATAAAAAGGAGGAACGTCTTGGGTCAACAGGACAGGGTATGGCGACACCATGCTTAGAGTATTGTGTGTAGTTTTGGTCATCTTATTTATTGAAGGATATTATTGGAATCCGTTCAGAGAAGGTTCACTAGGCTGATGACAGGGTTGTCTAATGGAAAGCTTGAACAGATTGGACCTGTACCCTTTAGTATTTAGAAGAATGAAATGTGATTTATTGAAATGTACAGGATTCTGTGAAAGCTTAACAGAGTAGATGCTGAGAAGATGTTTCGTGTCAAGGAATCTAGAAATAGAGGGCATAGTTTCAAAACAAGACACCTTTCATTTAAGACAGAGATAAGGAAGAACTAATTTTCTCAGAAGGTCATCATAGGAATTTTCTTCCTAGGCAAACAATGGAGACTAGGTCATTGAATGTATTTAAGGTTGAGTTAGACAAATTTTTGTTTGACAAGGGAGTTGAGGTCAAAGGATAGAAAGGAAAGTGGCGTCAAGGTCACAATCAGATCAGCCATGATGTTATTGAATGGTGCAGCAGGCTCATACGGTAAAAGGGCCAACTCCTGCTCCTATTTTTTTCTGATTTTATGCTATCTCAAAAATATGTGCTGTCTACCAAGTACCAAGATTGTCATAGTCACACCCCTCATAAAACATAAAAAAAAGCATGAATATTCCATTCAACTCATGCAGAGGGAGAACATGCAAACTCCACACAAATAGTCACCCAAGCCTGTAATTGAACTCAAGTTCCTGGTGCTGTGAGGCAGCAGCGCTAGCCACTGTGCCACCATGTTGCCCTTCTTGAAAACATACAATGTTATGGTTTCAACTACTTTCTCTGATAGTGAATCATACAGGTTCGCCACACTTGGAAATAGTGATGACAATTCGGTGTCCTTCATTATTGCAATGGAGAGGGATAGGGTCACATGGCTCGTCAAGGTTTATAATTGGGGCAGGGGCAATTATGATAAGATTAGGCAAGAATTAGGGAGCATAAGATGGGAGCAGAAACTGTCAGGTATGGGCACAGACGCAAAGTGGAGCTTTTTCAAAGAACAATTATTGCGTGTCATTGATAGGTATGTCCCTGTCAGGCAGGGGGGAAATGGCTGAGCGAGGGAACCATGGTTCACAAAGCAGATTGAATGCCTTGTCAAGAGGAAAAGGGAGGCGAATTTAAGGATGAGAAAACAAAGTTCAGTTGGGTCGCTTGAGGGTTACAAGGTAGCAAGGAATGAGCGAAACAAAAGGGCTTGGGAGAACTAGGAGGGAGCATGAGAAGTCCTTGGCGGTTTAGATCAAAGAAAACCCGAAGTCTTTTTTTTAACTCTTATATGAGAAATAAAGGAATGACCGTTGTGAGGTTAGGCCAGTTAAGGATAGTAGTGGGAACTTGGGCATGGAGTCAGAAGGGATAGGAGAGGCATTGAATGAATATTTTTCTTCAGTGCTCACTAAGCAGAGGGGCCATGTTTTTGAGGATGTGTGTATGATACAGGCTGATAGGATGGAGGAGGTACATGTTCTGAGGGAAGATATATTAGCAATTTTGTAAAACCTGAGGGTCAGTAAGTCCCCTGGGCCAGATAGGATATATCCCAGGATACTTTGGGCGGCAAGGGATGAGATTGCGGAGCCTTTAGCTTTGATCTTTGAGTCTTCACTGTCCACAGGAATTATCTCAGTAAGAGGTCTGACAACACCAATTTTAAATCCAACCAATTTATTTGGGAGACCAGAACACCTCATTTGCCTGACGAAGGCACAAATGCCGAAAGCTAGCAAGTTTACTATCAAATAAATTGGTTGGATTTAAAATTGGTATTGTCAGACCTCTTACTGAGTTTACCTCAGTCCAATGCCGGCATCTCTACATCACAGGGATTATGCCAGAGGACTGGAGAGTGGTGAATGTTGTTCCTTTCTTCAAGAACAGAAATAGAACATAAAAAAAACTACAGCACAAACAGCCTCTTCGGCCCACAAGTTGTGCCGATCATATTGCTACCTACTAAGCCTCAATCCTATTAAGTCCCATCTACTCATTCAGAAGTCTCTTAAAAGACCCTACTGAATTTGCCTCCTCCACCGCCAAAGGCAGCCGATTCCAATCACCCACCACCCTCTGAGTGAAAAACTTACCTCTGACATCTGCTCTGTACCTACTCCCCAGCACCTTAGACCTGTGTCCTCTTGTAGCAAACGTTTTAGCCCTGGGAAAAAGCCTCTGAGAATCCACTCGATCAATACCTCTCAACATCTTATACACCTCTATGAGGTCACCTGTCATCCTTCGTTCCCCTAAGGAGAAAAGACCGAGCTCTCTCAACCTATCTTCATAGGGCATGCTGTGCAATCCAGGTAACATCCTTGTAAATCTCCTCTGCACCCTTTCAATAGCTTCCACATCCTTCCTGTAGTGAAGCGACCAGAACTGAGCACAGTACTCCAAGTGGGGTCTGACAAGAGTGTTATAAAGCTGCAGCATTACCTTCCCAACTCCAAAACTCAATCCCTCGATTAATGAAGGCCAGTACACCATACACCTTATTAACCACGTCCTCTACCTACAAGGCCGATTTAAGAGTCCTGTGGACCCAGAACTGAAGTCCTTCTGATCCTCTACACTGTGAAGAGTCTTACTCTTGATATTATACTCCTTCATCCCATTGGTCCTGCCAAAATGGACCACTACACATTTATCCACATTGAAGCCCATCTGGCACTTCTCTGCCCAGCCTTACATTCTATCTATGTCACGCTGCAACTTCGGACGTCCCTCCAGATTATCCACAACACCACCAACCTTCATAGAACATAGAACATTACAGCGCAGAACAGGCCCTTTGGCCTTTGATGTTGTGCCGACCAATTAGGAACAAGCAGTGACCCTCTAACCTAAACCATTCCCTTTTCATCCATAAACTTATCTACTAACCTCTTAAACGCCACCAAACTTTGCGCATCTACAACTGCAGCAGGCAGGGCATTCCATACCCTTACCACCCTCTGGGTAAAGAACCTACCTCTGACATCCGTCCTATAACTACCACCCCTTAATTTAAAGCTGTGTCCCCTCGTGCTAGCTTTCTCCATCCTAGGAAAAAGGCTATCACTGTCCACCCTATCTAAACTTCTAATCATCTTATATGTTTCAATCAGGTCCCCTCTTAGCCTCCTCCTTTCTAACGAAAACAACCTCAAATCCCTCAGCCTCTCCTCAGAAGACCTGCCCTCCATACCAGGCAACATCCTGGTAAACCTCCTCTGTACCCTCTCCAATGCCTCCACATCTTTCTTATAATGTGGGGACCAGAACTGCACACAATACTCCAAGGGCGGCCGCACTAGAGTTTTGTACAGTTGCAACATGACGTTGCGGCTCCGAAATTCAATCCCCCTACCAATAAAAGCTAAGACTCCGTATGCCTTCTTAACAACTTATCGACTTGATTGCCAACTTTCAGGGATCTATGCACATATACACCAAGATCCCTCTGTTCTTCAACACTATTAAGAGTCCTACCATTAGCCCTATACTCTACACATTTGTTATTCCTGCCAAAGTAAATTACCTCACACTTTTCCGCATTAAACTCCATTTGCCACCTCTCGGCCCAGCTCTGCACCTTGTCCAAGTCTCTCTGCAAACTATAACACCCCTCTTCACTATCTACCACTCCACCGACTTTAGTGTCATCTGCAAATTTACTAATCCATCCTTCAATACCCTCATCCAGATCATTTATAAAAATTCCAAACAGCAGGGGCCCCAAAACAGACCCCTGAGGTACACCACTTGTCACCGAACTCCACGATGAATATCTCCCATCAACCACCACCCTCTGTCTTCTATCTGCTAGCCAATTCCTAATCCAATTAGCTAAATCACCCTCTATCCCATACATCTGCATTTTCTGCAGAAGCCTTCCATGTGCCACCTTATCAAACGCCTTACTAAAGTCCATATAAATCACATCAACTGCCTAAACCCCATCCACCTCTTTGGTCACTTTTTCAAAAAACTCAATAAGGATAGTGAGGCACGACCGACCTTTCACAAAACCATGCTGACTATCCCTAATCAATTCATTTCTCTCTAAATAACTATAAATCCTATCCCTAATAATTCTCTCCAATACTTTGCCCACAACAGAAGTAAGACTCACCGGCCTATAATTCCCCGGAAAGTCTCTCTTCCCCTTCATGTCGTCGGCAAACTGACCAATCCATCCCACCACTTCCTCAGCCAGGTTATTTATGAAAATTATTAATAACAAGGGTACCAGAACAGATCGTTGGGGCTCTCCACTGGTGACTGACCTCCATGCAGAAAAAGACCCATCTACAACCACACTCTGCCTTCTGCAGACAGTTGTGGGTCCTCAAGGCAACAGCGCCTTGGATCCCATGCCCTCTCATTTTCTGAAGAAGTTTTGCATGGGGGACGTTATCTAATGTCTTGCTGACGTCCATATAAACCTTCTACTGCTCTTTATTCGTCAATGACCCTGGTAAATATAGGCCAGTTAGTCTTACTTCGGTGGTCGGTAAGTTAATGGAAGAGGTCCTGAGGGATAGGATTTATGATCATTTGAAAAGATGCAGCTTTATCCGGGATAACCAACACAGTTTTGTGAGGAGTAAGTGTTGCCTCACAACTTTGAATGAACTGTTTGAGAAGGTAACTAAGTGTATAGCTGAAGGTAGAGCAGTTGATGTCGTACACATGGATTTTAGTAAGGCGTTTGATAAGGTTCCCCATGGTAGGCTCATGAAGCAAGTAAGGAGATGTGGGATAGAAAGAAATCTGGCCGATTGGATAAGTAACTGGCTATCTTATAGAAGGTAGAGGGCAGTGGTGGAGGGAAAACTTTCAGACTGGAGGTTATTTATCAGTACTGTACCACAGGGATCAGTGCTGGGTCCTCTATTATTTGTGATTTTTATCGATGACTTGAAAGAGGGGGCTGAAGGGTGGGTTAGTAAATTTGCTGATGACAGCAAGATTGGTGGAGTAATAGATGAGATCGAGGGCTGTTGTAGGCTGCGAGGAGACATTGATAGGACGCAGAGCTAGGCCTAAAAGTGGCAGATGGACTTTAACCCTGATAAGTGCGAGGTGATTCATTTTGATATGACAAACTTGAATGCGGGTTACAGGATCAATGGCAGGGTTCTGAGGAATAAGAACAAAACAGCACGGGAAACAGGCTCTTTGGCCCAACGAGCCCGTGCCGCCACCCCGATGTTCCTGCCTTTACCCATGGTCCTTGTCTATGTTTATAGATCTATGGATTAAAAACCAAATTTGAGACAATTTAGGGAGAATTTGTTCTGCCAATTAGCCTAAGAGCACATCTTTGGTATGTGGAAGGAAACCGGAGCACCCTGAGAAAACCCACGCAAGCATGGGGAGAATGCACAAACTCCCACAGACACAGGCCCAAATCCATGTATCTGCACAGCACAGCGATAGTCACTGAGCTGTTGTGTTGCCCATCAAATGGTCCAGGTCAAGCGTACACTAACGACGTGAAGCACTAGAATACTCTCGAAAAAGATCCAAGAGCAGCCCTCTCACGACCCATCGCGTGTATGCCCCTCGTTAGACAACAAGGTGGACAAAGCACCTGTAGGATAAAAACAAGTACATCAATATCATCATCTATTTACACACTTCCCAGGGACTCCCAAGGCTCATGATCCCTATTTTAAATCAGTTTGCTATACTCCTCCATTCTCATTCTGTTCAAGTGCCCATCTAAGTATTTCTTAAATAAGTCCAGAGTGCCTGCCTCCACCACCTTACTTAGCAGCGCATTCCATACCTCTGCCATCCGTTGTGTGAAAAAACTCCCTCTGGCATCCAAATTATACCTTGCCCCCCTCACCCTAAGCCCGCGACCCCTCGTACTATTTGAGTCCATCCTAGGAAAAAGCTTAACCCTGTTTACTCTATCTATACCCTTTACAATCTTGTACACCTCTGTTAGATCTCCTCTAAGTCTACTTCTTTCTAAGGAAAACAGTCCCAATTTGCCTAACCTCTCCTTGTAACTCAGACCTTCCATACCAGGCAGCATCCTGGTAAACCTCCTTTGCATTCTCTCCAGAGTCTCCACGTCCTTCCAGTAGTAAGGCGACCAGAACTGGACGCAGTATTCCAAATGAGGTCGAACCAGCGTTTTATACAACTGCAACATTAAAGGCCAGCTCTCGTACTCTATACCCCTTCCTATAAAGGCTAGCATACTATATGCTTTCTTCACAACCTTCTCCACTTGCTCTGCCACCTTCAGAGACTTCTGCACCTGTACCCCAAGGTCTCTCTGCGTTTCTGTGCTCTTAATGGGTCTACCCTTTATCATATAGCTCCCCCTACATTTTTTCTCCCGAAATGCATCACCTCACGTTTATCAGGATTGAATTCCATCTGCCATCTATCTGCCCAAGCTACCAGCCCATCTATGTCCTGCTGCATCACCTGACAATGCTCCTCACTATCCGCAAGTCCAGCCATCTTTGTATCGTTTGCAAACTTGCTGATCACTCCACTTACTCCCTCTTCCAAGTCATTTATACATATTGCAAATAGAAGAGGTCCCAGTACCGAGCCCTGCAGCACACCACTAGTGACCGACCTCCAGCTAGGAAAACTCTCTTCTACTATTACTCTCTGTCTCCTATTACCAAGTAAGAATTTAGCAACACCAATTTATAATCCAACTGATTTATTTGATAGTAAAAACGCGAGCTTTCAACACTCTGTGTCTTCCTCAGGCAAATTACTGAGTTCTTACCACCCCAATCCAACGCCGGCATCTGTATATCATCCTATTACCAAGCCAGTTACTTATCCATCTAGCTACCTGTCCTTCTATCCCATGACCCTTGACCTTTGTAGAGGAAAAGAGAGACCTTGCGTTTGTATCCACAGATCTCTGAAGGTTGCCAATCAAGTGAATAGAGCCATGAAGAAGGTTTATAGTGTGTTACATAGAACATAGAACATAACAGCACAGAACAGGCCCTTCGGCCTTCGATGTTGCACCGACCAATATAAAAAGCAATGCCCCTCCAAACTAAACCATTCCCTTCTCTTCCATATACTTATCATCTAACCTCTTAAACGCCACCAAACTTGGCGCATCTACAACCGCTGCAGGCAGGGCATTCCACTCCCTAACCACCCTTTGGGTAAAGAACCTGCCTCTGAGATCCGTCCTATAACTATCACCCCTTAATTTAAAGCTGTGTCCCCTCGTGCTAGCTTTTTCCATCCTAGGAAAAAGGCTATCACTGTCCACACTATCTAAACCTCTAATCATCTTATATGTTTCGATCAGGTCCCCTCTTAGCCTCCTCCTTTCTAACGAAAACAACCTCAAATCCCTCAGCCTCTCCTCATAAGACATGCACTCCATACCAGGCAACATCCTGGTAAACCTCCTCTGTACCCTCTCCAATGCCTCCACATCTTTCTTATAATGTGGGGACCAGAACTGCACACAATACTCCAAGTGCGGCCGCACTAGAGTTTATTAGTGTTTATTGTTAGTGTTTATGTTAGTGTTTATTGTTAGTGTTTATTATGTAGAGATGCCGGCATTGGACTGGGGTAAACTCAGTAAGAATCTGGCTTCACCAATTTTAAATCCAACTCATTTATTTGATAGTAAATCTGCGAGCTTTCGACTTTCGTCTTCATCAGGCAAATGCAGTGTTCTGGTCTGCAATAGCACACATATCAGCACAGACAGTCACAGATTGCTGATTAGAATGCGAATCATTACACCTGACCTGCTATTCAAGTCTTAAAGTGGCTAACAATGTGAGTGAAGGGAACACGGAGCATTGATTATAGAGATGTATATTGTCTCCAGACAGCACAGTAAGTGAGGTTTTTTGCTAACCCAGGCAAGTCATGGGGGTTACAGATAGTGTGACATGAAGTCAAGATCCCTGTTAAGGCCGTCCTCATGTGTGCGGAACTTGGCTATCAGTCTCTGCTCAACGACACACATGTCGTGTGTCGTGAAGGCCCCCTTGAAGAACATTTACCCGAAGGTCAGAGGCCGAATGCCCGTGACTGCTGAAGTGTTCGCCCACAGGAAGGGAACTGTTTTTCCTGGTGATTGTTGAGGATGTTCATTCATCCGCTGTCGTAGTGTCTGCATGGTCTCCCCAATGTACCATGCTTCGGGATATCCTTTCTTGCAACGTTGGCCGAGTTGCAAGAGTATGTACCATGTACCTGGTGAATGGTATCCTCATGTTTGATGATGTTGTCCATGTCTATGATCTGGCATGTCTTGCAGAGGTTGCTGTGGCAGGATTGTGTGGTATTGTGGTCACTGTTCTCCTGAAGATTGGGTAGTTTGCTGCGATCAATGATCTGTTTGAGGTTGCGCGGTTGTCTGAAAGCAAGAAGTGGGGGGGTGGGTGTTCTTCCATAAACTGCAAGAGGCCAATTCCGAACTCAATGAGACAGCTAATGAATCAGAACTGCCGATAGATGGATCCGCCGTGCAGCAACCAAAGAAGAAGGAATCCAATTGGACTCCTACAGAGGGCCGCTGCCCCCGACTGGACATGTATGCCCAAGCCATCAGGAGGTGCGTGAACACCAGATTCATCAACCACACTTGCAAGACAGTCCCGAACATCACCCAAGCACAACGCAACGCCATCCGTGCTCTCAAGACCAACCGCAACATTGTCACCAAACCGGCAGACAAAGGAGGCGCCACCGTCATACTGAACAGAGCGGACTACTGTGAAGAAGTGTACAGACAACTAAACAATGTGAAACACTACAGACAGTTACCAGCAGATCCGACCAAAGAACACACTTGTCAGCTCAACACTCTGATCAAAACCTTTGATCCGGACCTTCAGAACACCCTTCGGACTCTCATTCCACGTACTCCCCGCATTGGAGATCTCTACTGCCTCCCAAAGATACACAAGGCAAACATACCCGGCCGTCCCATCGTATCGGGCAATGGGACCCTGTGTGAGAACCTCTCCAGCTACATTGAGGGCATCCTGAAACCCATTGTACAAAGAACCCCCAGCTTTTGTCTTGACACTACAGACTTAACGTAGAACATAGAACAATACAGCACAAACAGGCCCTTCGGCCCACGAGTTCCGCCGATCACATCTACCAATCCACAGATCTATCTATAACCCCCTATCCCATTCGTTTCCATATACTCATCCAGAAGTCTCTTAAAAGACCCCAGTGAGTTTGCCTCAACAACCTCTGATGGCAGTCGGTTCCATTCACTCACCACCCTCTGAGTGAAAAACCTACCTCTGACATCTCCTTTGTATTTGCTTCCCTGCACCTTAAATCTGTGTCCTCTCGTAGTGACCATTTCAGCTTGGGGAAATAATCTCTGAGAGTCCACCCTATCTATTCCTCTCAACATTTTGTAAACCTCTATCAGGTCGCCTCTCAACCTACGTCTCTCCAGTGAGAAGAGTCCCAGCTCCCTCAACCTATCTTCATAAGGCCCAATCCAGGCAGCATCCTTGTAAATCTCCTCTGCACTCTCTCAATAGCCTCTACATCCTTCCTATAATGAGGCGACCAGAACTGCGCACAATACTCCAACTGGGGTCTGACAAGAGTCTTATACAGCTGCATCGTTACCTCCTGACTCCTAAACTCTATTCCTTGATTAATGAAGGCCAGTACACCATACGCATTCTTGACTACTACTTCCACCTGCGAGGCCGATTTAAGAGTCTTATGGACCCGGACCCCGAGATCCTTCTGCTCTACAACACAGCTAAGACTCCTACCCCTTATATTGTACTCCTTCATCCCATTATTCCTGCCAAAATGGACCACTACACATTTATCTGCGTTGAAGTCCATCTGCCAGTTCTCCGTCCGGTCTTGCATCCTGTCTATGTTCCGCTGCAAGTTTTGGCATCCCTCCAGACCATCCACAACTTCCTACAGAAACTGAGCACTCATGGAGCAGTTGAACCAGGGACACTCCTTGTCACAATGGATGTCTCAGCACTCTACACCAACATCCCCCACGACAATGGTCTTAGCTTTTATTGGTAGGGGGATTGAATTTAGGAGCCGCAGCATCATGTTGCAACTGTACAAAACTCTAGTGCGGCCGCACTTGGAGTATTGTGTGCAGTTCTGGTCCCCACATTATAAGAAAGATGTGGAGGCATTTGAGAGGGTACAGAGGAGGTTTACCAGGATGTTGCCTGGTATGGAGGGCAGGTCCGATGAAGAGAGGTTGAAGGATTTGGGGTTGTTTTCGTTAGAAAGGAGGCGGCTAAGAGGGGATCTTATTGAAGCATATAAGATGATTAGAGGTTTAGATAGGGTGGACAGTGATAGCCTTTTCCTAGGATGGAGAAAGCTAGCACGAGGGGACACAGCTGTAAATTAAGGGGTATGAGTTATAGGACGGATATCAGAGGTAGGTTCTTTACTCAAAGAGTGATTAGGGAGTGGAATGCCCTGCCGGCAGCTGTTGTAGATGCGCCAAGTTTGGTGGCGTTTAAGAGGTTAGTTGATAAGTATATGGAAGAGAAGGGAATGGTTTAGTTAGGAGGGGCATTGCTTTTTATTTTGGTCGGCACAACATCGAAGGCCGAAGGGCCTGTTCTGTGCTGTATTGTTCTATGTTCTATGTAATGGTATTGCTGCAACTGCCTCAGTACTCAATGCCAACAACTGACAGTTTCTGGATGCAATTTTACAACTCATCCCCTTCATCTTGGACCACAATGTCTTCACCTTCAACAATCAGCTTTTCGTCCAGACACATGGAACAGTCATGGGGACCAAATTCGCACCTCAATATGCCAACATTTCCATGCACAGGTTCGAACAAGACTTCTTCACCGCACGGGATCTTCAACCATGACTATATACTAGATACATTGATGACATTTTTTTCCTTTGGACTCATAGTGAACAATCATTGAAACAACTGTATGATGATCTCAACAAGTTCCATCCCACCATCAGACTCACCATGGACTATTCTCCAGAATCAGTTGCATTCTTGGACACACGCATCTCCATCAAGGACGGTCACCTCAGCACCTCACTGTACCGCAAACCGACAGACAACCTCACAATGCTCCACTTCTCCAGCTTCCACCCTAGACATGTTAAAGAAGCCATTCCCTATGGACAAGCCCTCCGTATACACAGAATTTGCTCAGATGAGGAGGATCGTGACAGACACCTCCAGACGCTGAAGGATGCCCTCGTGAGAACAGGATATGGCGCTCGATTCATCGATCGACAGTTCCGACATGCCACAGCGATAAACCGCACTGACCTCCTCAGAAGACGAACACAGGACACGGTGGACAGAGTACCCTTTGTTGTCCAGTACTTCCCCGGAGCGGAGAAGCTACGACATCTTCTCTGGAGTCTTCAACATATCATTGATGACGATGAACATCTCGCTAGGGCCATCCCCACCCCCCCACTTCTTGCTTTCAGACAACCGCACAACCTCAAACAGATCATTGTTCGCAGCAAACTACCCAACCTTCAGGAGAACAGTGACCACAATACCACACAACCCTGCCACAGCAACCTCTGCAAGACATGCCAGATCATCGACATGGACAACATCATCAAACGTGAGAATACCATTCACCAGGCACATGGTACATACCCTTGCAACTCGGCCAATGTTGTCTACCTAATACGTTGCAAGAAAGGATGTCCCGAAGCATGGTATATTGGGGAGACTATGCAGACACTACGACAGCGGACGAATGAACATCGCTCAACAATCACCAGGAAAAACAGTTCCCTTCCTGTGGGCGAACACTTCAGCAGTCACGGAGGCCAAATGCCCGACCTTCTTCGGGTAAATGTTCTTCAAGGGGGCCTTCACGACACACGACAGTGCAGAGTCACTGAGCAGAGACTGATAGCCAAGTTCCGCACACATGAGGACAGTCTTAACAGGGATCTTAGCTTCATATCACACTATCTGTAACTCCCATGACTTGCCTGGGTTAGCAAAAAACCTCACTTACTATGCTGTCTGGAGACAATACACATCTCTCTAACCAATGCTCCGTGTTCCCTTCACTCACATTGTTAGCCACTTTAAGACTTGAATGCAGGTTAGGTGTAAGAATTCGCATTCTAATCAGCAATCTGTGACTGTCTGTGCTGATATGTGTGCTATTGCAAACCAGAACACTGCATTTGCCTGATGAAGACGAAAGTCGAAAGCTCGCAGGTTTACTATCAAATAAATCGGTTGGATTTAAAATTGGTGTTGCCAAATTCTTACTTAGTGTTTATTAATAGGGAGTTATGCTGCAACTATACCGGATGTTGGTGAGGCCACATTTGCAATATTGTGTGCAGTTCTGGCCACCTTATTATAAAAGGGATGTGGAAGCATTGGAGAGATTGCAGAGGAGATTTACCTGGTTTGGAGGAAAGAAAAGGTTGTGGGAGCTGGGGCTTTTCTCTTTAGAGCAGAGGAGGATAAAAGGCGACTTAATAGAAGTTTATAAGATGATGAGGGGGACAAATAGAGTGGATGTTCATAAACTATTTCCTCGGGTGGATGTAGCAGTTACTAGGGGGCATAACTAAAAGGTTCGTGGTGAGGGATATAGGAGAGATATCCAAAGTAGGTTCTTTATCAGAGAGTGGTTGGGGTTTCTGCACTGCCTGCTGTGATAGTGGAGTCAGACACTTTAGGAATTTTCAAGCAATTATTGGATAGGCACATGGAGCACTCCAGAATTGTAGCGAGTGGGAGAGCTTGATCTTGCGTTCAAACATAGCTTGGCACAAAGTTGAGGGCTGAAGGGCCTGTACTGTTCTATGTTATATGCGCCTCATAATCTTATACAAGTCACTCAGGTCCTCTTGAACTTTATCTGCTCCAATGATAAGAACCACAGCCTATCCAGTCTCTGTGGAGAACTGAATGCTTATGCCCTGGTAACGTCCTGGTGAATCTCCTCTGCCCCTTGCTAGAGCAAACACATTCTTCCTTTATTGTCACTGCCAGAACTGCACACAATAATCCCGCTGTGGCCTAAGCATCATTTTGCATAGCTCCATCATAACCTCCCTACTCTTGTATTCTGTGCCTTGACTGCCATTGGTTAATGAAGTAGAGTATTGCATATGCCTTTGAACCATTTTACCTACATGTCTTACTGTCTTCAGATACCTATAGACATGCACGTCAAGGTCCCTCTGATCATCTGTCTTCCCAGGGTCCAATCATTCATTGTATTGTTGGTTCCAGTCTAATCACATAGTCAGTGAAAGGTCACCTATTAAAACGACCATACTATTTTGGTTAGTTTGTCAGCCATTTCTTTGTTCCCCATTATGCATTCCCCTGTTTCTCTTCATATATCTATTTTACAATCAGTATTTGTATTCCCAGCAAGCTTACTCTCGTACTTTATTTTCCCCTTCTTAATCCAATCCTTTGTCCTCCTTTGCAGAATTTTAAACTGCTCCCAGTCCTCAGGTTTGCTGTTATTTTCTGGTCAATTTGTGTGCCTCTTCCTTGAATCTAATACTATCCCTAATTTCCCTTGTAAGCCATGGGTTGGCCACCTAGAATCACAGATTTCCCCTTTTAAGCTACCTTTTAGATAGATGCTTTCCATGTGTTAGGCTTGGAAGTTAGTGAATCCAGGTGTTAGGCTTGGAAGTTAGTGAACATTTTGGTGATAGTGACCACAATTCGGTTACATTCACCTTAGTGATGGATAGGGATAGGCATGAAGCTGGGGGCAGTAGTTATAGCTGGGGGAAGGGTAATTATGAGGCCATCAGGAGAGAATTAGGGTGCATAGATTGGACTAGGAAACTACAGGGACTGGGAATATCTGGAATGTGGAGCTTATTCAAGGAGCAGCTGCTGCGAGTCCTTGATAAGTATGTCCCTGTCAGGCAAGGAGGAAATGGTCGAGTAAGAGAACCTTGGTGTACGAAAAAAGTTGATTTGCTGGTTAAAAGGAAAAAGGAGGCTTATGTCAGGATGAGGCTTGAAGGTTCAGTTAGTGCAATGGATAGCTATAGATTAGCCAGGAGGGAGCTAAAGAGTGAATTGAGGAGAGCTAAGAGGGGACACGAGAAGACTTTGGCTGATAGGATTAAGGAGAATCCTAAAGCTTTCTTTAGATATGTTAAGAATAGACGATTGGTTAGGACAAGATTAGGGCCAGTCATAGACAGCAGTGGGAAGTTGTGCGTGGAGCCTGAAGAGATTGGAGAGGCACTGAATAAATATTTCTCTTCGGTATTCACGCAGGGTGATGTAAATGTAGTTATGCAGAACACTGAGGTACAGGGTTGCAAACTGGAAAGTATTGAAGTAGATAGGGAGGATGTGCTAGATATTCTTGAGGGTTTGAAGTTGGATAAGTCCCCTGGGCCGGAAGGGATTTACCCTAGGATTCTCTGGGAGGCAAGAGAGGAGATTGCAGAGCCTCTGGCTCTGATCCTCAGGTCGTCGTTGGTTACGGGTGTGGTTCCGGAGGACTGGAGGATAGCGAATGTGGTCCCATTGTTCAAGAAGGGGAAGAGAGACCTTCCAGAGAATTATAGGCCAGTGAGTCTTACTTCTGTTGTGGGCAACGTATTGGAGAGAATTATTAGGGATAGGGTTTATAGTTATTTAGAACATAGAACAGTACAGCACAGAACAGGCCCTTCGGCCTTCGATGTTGTGCCGACCAAAATAAAAAGCAATGCCCCTCCTAACTAAACCATTCCCTTCTCCCATATACTTATCAACTAACCTCTTAAACGCCACCAAACTTGGCGCATCTACAACAGCTGCAGGCAGGGCATTCCAATCCCTAATCACTCTTTGAGTAAAGAACCTACCTCTGATATCCGTCCTATAACTCATACCCCTTAATTTAAAGCTGTGTCCCCTCGTGCTAGCTTTTTCCATCCTAGGAAAAAGGCTATCACTGTCCACCCTATCTAAACCTCTAATCATCTTATATGCTTCAATAAGATCCCCTCTTAGCCGCCTCCTTTCTAACGAAAACAACCTCAAATCCTTCAACCTCTCTTCATAGGACCTGCCCTCCATACCAGGCAACATCCTGGTAAACCTCCTCTGTACCCTCTCCAATGCCTCCACATCTTTCTTATAATGTGGGACCAGAACTGCACACAATACTCCAAGTGCGGCCGCACTAGAGTTTTGTACAGTTGCAACATGATGCTGCGGCTCCTAATTCAATCCCCCTACCAATAAAAGCTAAGACTCCATATGCCTTCTTAACAACTTTATCCACTTGACTGCCTACTTTCAGGGATCTATTGACACATACACCAAGATCCTTCTGTTCCTCAACACTATTAAGAGCCCTACCATTAGCCCTATACTCTACACATTTATTGTTCCTGCCAAAGTGCATTACCTCACACTTTTCCACATTAAACTCCATTTGCCACCTCTCGGCCAGCTCTGCAACTTGTCCAAGTCACTCTGTAAACTAAAACACCCCTCTTCACTATCTACCACTCCACCACTTTAGTATCATCTGCAAATTTACTGATCCATCCCTCAATACCCTCATCCAGATCATTTATAAAAATTACAAACAGCAGGGGCCCCAAAACAGACCCCTGAGGCACACCACTCGTCACCGAACTCCACGATGAATATCTCCCATCAACCACCACCCTCTGTCTTCTATCTGCCAGCCAATTCCTAATCCAATTAGCTAAATCACCCTCTATTCCACACATCTGCATTTTCTGTAGAAGTCTTCCATGGGCCACCTTATCAAACGCCTTACTAAAGTCCATATATACTACATCAACCGCCTTACCCCCATCCACCTCTCTGGTCACTTTCTCAAAAAACTCAATGAGGTTAGTAAGGCATGACCTACCCTTCACGAAACCATGCTGACTATCCCCAATCAATTCATTTCTCTCTAAATAATATAAATCCTATCCCTAATAATTCTCTCCAATACTTGCCCACAACAGAAGTAAGACTCACTGGCCTATAATTCCCTGGAAGGTCTCTCTTCCCCTTCTTAAACAATGGGACCACATTCGCTATCCTCCAGTCCTCCGGAACCACACCCGTAACCAACGACGACCTGAAGATCAGGCCAGAGGCTCTGCATCTCCTCTCTTGCCTCCGAGAATCCTAGGGTAAATCCGTCCGGCCCAGGGGACTTATCCAACTTCAAACCCTCGAGAATTTCTAACACATCCTCCCTTCTACTACAATACTCCCAATTTGCAACCCTGTACCTCAGTGCTCTCCACAGCTACATTTCCAGCACTCTGCGTGAATACCGAAGAGAAATATTATTCCAGTGCCTCACCCGGTTTTGCCTGTTGTATTGCCGAGCGTTGCTCATTCATCCGCTGTCGTAGTGGTCTGCAGGTCTCCCAAAAATACAGCTTCGGAACATCGCTTTCTTGAACGTATTACGGAGAAGAAACGTTTGGCGAGTTGCAGATGTATGTACCGTGTACCTGGTGAATGGTATCCTACGTTTGATGATGTCGTCCAGGTCTTATGATCGGCATGTCATGCAGAGGGAGGGTTGCTAGGGACAGGGTTTTTGGGTGGTATGTGCGTCACTGTGTTCTCCTGAAAGTTTGGGTAGTTTGCTGCGACATATGTATGATCTGTTTGAGGGTGCAGCGGGTGATCTGAAAGCAAGAAGTGGGGGGGTGGGAACGGCCCTTAGCAAGATGTTATTCATCGAATGATATGTTGAAGACTCGGAGGAAGATGTCGTAGCTTCCGCTCCGGGGAAGTACGACAAAAAGGGTACTCTGTCCACCGTGCCACCGTCATACTGAACAGAATGGACTACTGTGAAAGAAGTGTACCGACAAATTAAAAAAAAAAAAAAACAATGAGAAACAATACCGACAGTTTACCAGCAGATCCGACCAAGAACCACAATCGTCAACTAACACTCTGATCAAAAACTTGATCCGGACCTTCGAAACACCCCCCTACGGACTCTCATCTCCACGTACTCCCCACATTGGAGACTCTTACTGCCTCCCAAAGATAAACAAGGTAAACATACCAGGCCGTCCCTCATATCGGGATGGGACCACTGTGTGAGAACTCTCTCCGGCTATATCGAGGGCACCCCGAAAACCCATCGTACAAAGAACCCAGCTTTGTCGGACACTACGGACTCCTACAGAAACTCAGCACACAATCGGGAGCAGTTGAAACCAGGACCTCCCGTCACAGTGGATGTCTCGGGCTCTACGCCAACATCCCCCAGGACGGTGGGGATATTGCTGCAAACTGCCTCAGTACTCAATGCCAAACTGCCAGTTTCCGGATGCAAATTTTACAAAATCATCCGCTTCATCTTGGACGACAATGTCTTCACCATCAACAATCAGCTTTTCATCCAGACACACGGAACAGCATGGGAACCAACTTCGCACCGCAGTATGCAACACTTCATGCCAGGTTTCGAACAAAGAGACTTCTTCACCATACGAGATCTCCAACCAAGACTATAACAGATACATTGATGACATCTTTTTCCTTTGGGACTCATGGTGAACAATCATTGAAAACAACGGTATGATGATATAACAAGCTTCCATCCACCATCCAGACTCACCGTGGACTATTCTCCAGACTACAGTTGCACATTCTTGGACACACGCATCTCATCAAGGACAGTCAACCTCAGCACTTCACTGTACCGCAAACCGACACACAACATCATTAATGCTCCACTTCTCCAGCTTTCCCCCCTGACACGTTAAAGAAGCATTCCCCTAGGACAAGCCCTCCGTATACACAGGAATTTGTTCAGACGAGGAGATTGTGACAGACACCTCCAGACCTGAAGGATTGCCCTTCGTATGAGAGCAGGATATGGCACTCGACTCATCGATCGGATAGTTCCGACGTGCCACAACGATAAACCGCAACTGACCTTCCTCAGAAGACGAACATGGACACTGGTGGACAGAGCACCCTTTGTTGCAGTACTTCCCCGGTAGTGGAAGAAGATACGACATCTTCTCGCGAGTCTTCAACATAGTCATTGATGACGATGAACATCTCGCTAGGGCCATCCCCACCCCCCCACACTTCTTGCTTTCAGACAACCGCACAACCTCAAACAGATCATTGTTCGCAGCAAACTACCCAACCTTCAGGAGAACAGTGGAACCACAATACCAACAACCCTGCCAAGCAACCTCTGCAAGACAGCCGGATCATAGACACGGACGACATCATCAAAATGACTGATACCATTCACCAGGTGCACGGTACATACTCTTGCAACTCGGCCAACGTTGTCTACCTAATACGTTGCAAGAAAGGATGTCCCGAAGCATGGTATATTGGAGACCATGCAGACCTACGACAGGGATGAATGAGCATCGCTCAACAATCACCAGGCAAAACAGTTCCCTTCCTGTGGGCGAACACTTCAGCAGTCATGGGGCATTTCGGCCTCCGACCTGCGGATAAATGTTCTTCAAGGGGGCTTTCGTGACACAGGACAGCGCAGAGTCGCTGAGTGCAGAGACTGATAGCCAAGCTCCGCACACATGAGGACGGTCTTAATAGGGATCTTGGCTCATGACACACTATCTGTAACCCCCGTAACTTGCCTGGGTTAGCAAAAAACCTCTACTTACTGGTGCTGTCTGGAGAAAATACACAATTCTCTAATCAATGCTCAGGATTCCTTCACACACATTGTTTAGCCACTTAACACTTGAATAGCAGGTTAGATGTAAGGATTCGCATTCTAATCAGCAATCTCTGACTGTCTGTGCTGATGTGTGCTATTGCAGACCAGAACACTGCATTTGCCTGAGAAGACACAGAGTCACACGCTCGCTTTTTTTTACTATCAAATAAAATCGGTTGGATATAATGTTGTTGCCTAAAAATTCTTCAAAATTAAAACAACATAGGACACGGTAGAAACATAAACAGCACAAGATCAGGCCCTTCGGCCTTCGATGTGTGCCGGACCAATATAAAAAGCAATGCACCCTCCAACTAAACCATTCACTTCTCTACATAATACTTATCATAACTCTTAAATGCCACAAACTGGGCATCTACAACTGCTGCAGGGCAGGCATAACTCCCGAAAACCCTTTGGGTAAAGAACCTACCTCCTGCCCGATATCGTCCTATAACTATCAACCCTTAATTTAAAGCTTGGTCCCTCTTGCTAGCTTTCTCCCTCCGAGAAAAAGGCTATCACTGTCCACCCTATCTAAAACTCTAATCATTGTTCTTATATGTTCGATAAGGTCCCCGTCTCAGCGCCTCCTCCTAACGAAAACAACTCAAATCCCTCAGCCTCTCTATAAGACCTTGCCTCAATACCAGCAAACCTCTGGTAAACCTCATCGCACCCTCTCCATGCCTCCAACATCTTTCTTACAATGTGGGGACTAGAACTGCCACACAATACCTCAAGTGCGGGCCGCACTAGAGTTTTGCTACAGTTGCAAAATGACGTTGTGGCTCCGAAATTAATCCCCTACCAATAAAAGCTAAGACTCATAGCCTGCTTAACAAAGTATCGACTTACTAATCATTGATTGGAATAGCTTAGCTCTAGGCTCGTCGAGGGGTCAGTTTTCGTACAAAGTGTGCAGGAAGGTTTTTGACTCAGTATGTAGATAGGCCAACTAGAGGTGAGGCTACATTGGATTTGTGCTGGGCAATGAGCCAGACCAGGTGTTAGGCTTGGAAGTTAGTGAACATTTTGGTGATAGTGACCACAATTCGGTACGTTCACCTTAGTGATGGAAGGGATAGGCATGAAGCTGGGGGCAGTAGTTATAGCTGGGGGAAGGGTAATTATGAGGCCATCAGGAGAGAATTAGGGTGCATAGATTGGACTAGGAAACTACAGGGACTGGGAACATCTGGAATGTGGAGCTTATTCAAGGAGCAGCTGCTGCGAGTCCTTGATAAGTATGTCCCTGTCAGGCAAGGAGGAAATGGTCGAGTAGAGAACCTTGGTGTACAAAAAAGTTGATTTGCTGGTTAAAAGGAAAAAGGAGGCTTATGTCAGGATGAGGATTGAAGGCTCGGTTAGTGCAATGGATAGCTATAGATTAGCCAGGAGGAGCTAAAAGTGAATTGAGGAGAGCTAAGAGAGGACACGAGAAGACTTTGGCTGATAGGATTAAGAATCCTAAAGCTTTCTTTAGATATGTTAAGAATAGAAGATTGGTTAGGGCAAGATTAGGGCCAGTCATAGACAGCAGTGGGAAGTTGTGCGTGGAGCCTGAGAGATTGGAGAGGTACTGAATAAATATTTCTCTTCGGTATTCACGCAGGGTGATGTAATGTAGTTGGGAGAACACTGAGGTACAGGGTAGCAAACTGGAAGGTATTGAAGTAGATAGGGAGGATGTGCTAGATATTCTCGAGGGTTTGAAGTTGGATAAGTCCCCTGGGCCGGACGGGATTTACCCTAGGATTCTCTGGGAGGCAAGAGAGGAGATTGCAGAGCCTCTGGCTCTGATCTTCAGGTCGTCGTTGGTTACGGGTGTGGTTCCGGAGGACTGGAGGATAGCGAATGTGGTCCCATTGTTCAAGAAGGGGAAGAGAGACCTTCCAGGGAATTATAGGCCAGTGAGTCTTACTTCTGTTGTGGGCAAAGTATTGGAGAGAATAATTAGGGATAGGATTTATAGTTATTTAGAGAGAAATGAATTGATTGGGATAGTCAGCATGGTTTTGTGAAGGGTAGGTCGTGCCTTACTAACCTCATTGAGTTTTTTGAAAAAGTGACCAAAGAGGTGGATGGGGTAAGGCGGTTGATGTGGTATATATGGACTTTAGTAAGGCGTTTGATAAGGTGGCCCATGGAAGACTTCTGCAGAAAATGCAGATGTATGGGATAGAGGGTGATTTAGCTAATTGGGTTAGGAATTGGCTAGCAGATAGAAGACAGAGGGTGGTGGTTGATGGGAGATATTCATCGTGGAGTTCGGTGACAAGTGGTGTACCTCAGGGGTCTGTTTTGGGGCCCCTGCTGTTTGCAATTTTTATAAATGATCTGGATGAGGGTATTGAAGGATGGATTAGTAAATTTGCAGATGACACTAAAGTCGGTGGAGTGGTAGATAGTGAAGAGGGGTGTTATAGTTTTGCAGAGAGACTTGGACAAGTTGCAGAGCTGGGCCGAGAGGTGGCAAATGGAGTTTAATGTGGAAAAGTGTGAGGTAATTCACTTTGGCAGGAATAACAAATGTGTAGAGTATAGGGCTAATGGTAGAATTCTTAATAGTCTTGATGAACAGAGGGATCTTGGTGTACAAACCCGAAACAATCAACATAGAACATAGAACAATAAAAGCACAGAACAGGCCCTTCGGCCTTCGATGTTGTGCCGACCAAAATAAAAAGCCAATGCCCCTCCTAACTAAACCATTCCCTTCTCATCCATATACTTATCAACTAACCTCTTAAACGCCACCAAACTTGGCGCATCTACAACAGCGCAGGCAGGGCATTCCACTCCCTAATCACTCTTTGAGTAAAGAACCTACCTCTGATATCCGTCCTATAACATCAACCCTTAATTTAAAGCTTGGTCCCCTCGTGCTAGCTTTTTCCATCCTAGGAAAAAGGCTATCACTGTCCACCCTATCCAAACCTCTAATCATCTTATATACGTTTCAATAAGATCCCCCTTAGCCGCCTCCTTTCTAACGAAAACAACCTCAAATCCCTCAGCCTCTCCTCATAAGACCTGCCCACCATACCAGGCAACATCCTGGTAAACCTCCTCTGTACCCTCTCCAATGCCTCCACATCTTTCTTATAATGTGGGGACCAGAACTGCACACAATACTCCAAGTGCGGCCGCACTAGAGTTTTGTACAGTTGCAACATGACGTTGCGGCTCCGAAATTCAATCCCCCTACCAATAAAAGCCAAGACTCCATATGCCTTCTTAACAACCTTATCGACTGACTGCCTACTTTCAGGGATCTATGCACATACACACCAAGATCCCTCTGTTCATCAAGACTACTAAGAATTCTACTATTTGCCCTATACTCTACACATTTATTATTCCTCTGCAAAGTGCATTACCTCACACTTTTCCACATTAAACTCCATTTGCCACCTTTCGGCCCAGCTCTGCAACTTGTCCAAGTCCCTCTGCAAACTATAACACCCCTCTTCAATATCTACCACTCCACCGACTTTAGTGTCATCTGCAAATTTACTAATCCATCTCAATAACCCTCATCCAGATCATTTATAAAAATTACCAAACACCGGGGCCCCAAAACAGACCCTGAGGTACACCACTTGTCACCGAACTCCACGATGAATATCTCCCATCAACCACCACCCTCTGTCTTCTATCTGCTAGCCAATTCCTAACCCAATTAGCTAAATCACCCTCTATCCCATACATCTGCATTTTCTGCAGAAGTCTTCCATGGGCCACCTTATCAAACGCCTTACTAAAGTCCATATATACCACATCAACCGCCTTACCCCCATCCACCTCCTTAGTCACTTTTTCAAAAAACTCAATGAGGTTAGTAAGGCACGACCTACCCTTCACAAAACCATGCTGACTATCTCCAATCAATTCATTACTCTCTAAATAACTATAAATCCTATCCCTAATTATTCTCTCCAATACTTTGCCCACAACAGAAGTAAGACTCACTGGCCTATAATTCCCTGGAAGGTCTCTCTTCCCCTTCTTGAACAACGGGACCACATTCGCTATCCTCCAGTCCTCCGGAACCACACCCGTAACCAACGACGACCTGAAGATCAGAGCCAGAGGCTCTGCAATCTCCTCTCTGCCTCCCAGAGAATCCTAGGGTAAATCCCGTCCGGCCCCAGGGACTTATCCAACTTCAAACCCCCAGAATATCTAGCACATCCTCCCTATCTACTTCGATACCTTCCAGTTTGCTACCCTGTACCTCAGTGTTCTCCATAACTACATTTACATCACCCTGCGTGAATACCGAAGAGAAATATTTATTCAGTACCTCTCCAATCTCCTCAGGCTCCACGCACAACTTCCCACTGCTGTCTATGACTGGCCCTAGTCTTGTCCTAACCAATCTTCTATTCTTAACATATCTAAAGAAAGCTTTAGGATTCTCCTTAATGCTATCAGCCAAAGTCTTCTCGTGTCCTCTCTTAGCTCTCCTCAATTCACTCTTTAGCTTCCTCCTGGCTAAGCTATAGCTATCCATTGCACTAACCGAGCCTTCAATCCTCATCCTGACATAAGCCTCCTTTTTCCTTTTAACCAGCAAATCAACTTTTTTCGTACACCAAGGTTCTCTTACACGACCATTTCCTCCTTGCCTGACAGGGACATACTTGTCAAGGACTCGCAGCAGCTGCTCCTTGAATAAGCTCCATATTCCAGATGTTCCCAGTTCCTGTAGTTTCCTAGTCCAATCTATGCACCCTAATTCTCTCCTGATGGCCTCATAATTACCCTTCCCCCACTTATAACTACTGCCCCCAGCTTCATGCCTATCTCTATCCATCACTAAGGTGAACGTAACCGAATTGTGGTCACTATCACCAAAATGTTCACTAACTTCCAAGCCTAACCCCTGGTCTGGCTCATTGCCCAGCACCAAATCCAATGTAGCCTCACCTCTAGTTGGCCTATCTACATACTGAGTCAGAAAACCTTCCTGCACACTTTGTACGAAAACTGACCCCTCGAACGAGCTAGAGCTATAGCTATTCCAATCAATATTAGTAAAGTCGATAACGTTGTTAAGAAGGCATATGGAGTCTTAGCTTTTATTGGTAGGGGGATTGAATTTCGGAGCCACAACGTCATGTTGCAACTGTACAAAACTCTAGTGCGGCCGCACTTGGAGTATTGTGTGCAGTTCTAGTCCCCACATTGTAAGAAAGATGTGGAGGCATTGGAGAGGGTGCAGAGGAGGTTTACCAGGATGTTGGCTGGTATGGAGGGCAGGTCTTATGAAGAGAGGCTGAGGGATTTGAGGTTGTTTTCGTTAGGAAGGAGGCGGCTGAGAGGGGACCTTATCGAAACATATAAGATGATTAGAGGTTTAGATAGGGTGGACAGTGATAGCCTTTTTCCTAGGATGGAGAAAGCTAGCACGAGGGGACACAGCTTTAAATTAAGGGGTGATAGTTATAGGACGGATATCAGAGGTAGGTTCTTTACCCAAAGGGTGGTTCGGGAGTGGAATGCCCTGCCTGCAGCAGTTGTAGATGCGCCAAGTTTGGTGGCATTTAAGAGGTTAGTTGATAAGTATATGGAAGAGAAGTGAATGGTTTAGTTTGGAGGGTCATTGCTTTTTATATTGGTCGGCACAACATCGAAGGCCGAAGGGCCTGATCTGTGCTGTTATGTTCTACGTTCTATGTTGTTTTAATTTTGAAGAATTTAGCAACACCAATTTATAATCCAACCGATTTATTTGATAGTAAAAAAGCGAGCTTTCGACTCTGTGTCTTCGTCAGGCAAATGCAGTGTTCTGGTCTGCAATAGCACACATCAGCACAGACAGTCAGAGATTGCTGATTAGAATGCGAATCCTTACATCTAACCTGCTATTCAAGTGTTAAAGTGGCTAACAATGTGTGTGAAGGGAATCCTGAGCATTGGTTAGAGAATTGTGTATTTTCTCCAGACAGCACAGTAAGTGAGGTTTTTTGCTAACCCAGGCAAGTTACGGGGGTTACAGATAGTGTGTCATGAAGCCAAGATCCCTGTTAAGACCGTCCTCATGTGTGCGGAGCTTGGCTATCAGTCTCTGCTCAGCGACTCTGCGCTGTCGTGTATCACGAAAGCCCCCTTGAAGAACATTTACCCGCAGCTCGGAGGCCGAATGCCCATGACTGCTGAAGTGTTCGCCCACAGGAATGGAACTGTTTTGCCTGGTGATTGCTGAGCGATGCTCATTCATCCACTGTCGTAGTGTCTGCATGGTCTCCCCAATATACCATGCTTCGGGACATCCTTTTTTGCAACGTATTAGGTAGACAACGTTGGCCAAGTTGCAAGTGTATGTACCGTGTACCTGGTGAATGGTATAGTCATGTTTGATGATGTCGTCCATGTCTATGATCCGGCATGCCTTGCAGAGGTTGGTATGGCAGGGTTGTGTGGTATTGTGTTCACTGTTCTCCTGAAGGTTGGGTAGTTTGCTGCGAACAATGATCTGTTTGAGGTTGTGCGGTTGTCTGAAAGCAAGAAGTGGGGGGTGGGGATGGCCCTAGCGAGATGTTCATCGTCATCAATGATATGTTGAAGACTCCGGAGAAGATGTCGTAGCTTCTCCACTCCGGGGAAGTACTGGACAACAAAGGGTGCTCTGTCCACCGTGTCCCATGTTCGTCTTCTGAGGAGGTCAGTGCGGTTTATCGTTGTGGCACGTCGGAACTGTCGATCGATGAGTCGAGTGCCATATCCTGCTCTCACGAGGGCATCCTTCAGCGTCTGGAGGTGTCTGTCACAATCCTCCTCGTCTGAACAAATTCTGTGTATACGGAGGGCTTGTCCATAGGGAATGGCTTCTTTAACGTGTCTAGGGTGGAAGCTGGAGAAGTGGAGCATTATGAGGTTGTGTGTCGGTTTGCGGTACAGTGAAGTGCTGAGGTGACTGTCCTTGATGGAGATGCGTGTGTCCAAGAATGCAACTGATTCTGGAGAATAGTCCACGGTGAGTCTGATGGTGGGATGGAACTTGTTGATATCATCATACAGTTGTTTCAATGATTGTTCACCATGAGTCCAAAGGAAAAAGATGTCATCAATGTATCTAGTATATAATCTTGGTTGGAGATCTCGTGTGGTGAAGAAGTCTTGTTCGAACCTGTGCATGAAGATGTTGGCATACTGAGGTGCGAATTTGGTTCCCATGGCTGTTCCGTGTGTCTGGATGAAAAGCTGATTGTTGATGGTGAAGACATTGTCGTCCAAGATGAAGCGGATGAGTTGTAAAATTGCATCCGGAAACTGGCAGTTGTTGGCATTGAGTACTGAGGCAGTTGCAGCAATACCACCGTCATGGGGGATGTTGGCGTAGAGCACCGAGACATCCACTGTGACAAGGAGTGTCCCTGGTTCAACTGCTCCATGTGTGCTGAGTTTCTGTAGGAAGTCCGTAGTGTCAAGACAAAAGCTGCGGGTTCTTTGTACGATGGGTTTCGGGATGCCCTCGATATAGCCGGAGAGGTTCTCACACAGGGTCCCATTGCCCGATATGATGGGACGGCCTGGTATGTTTACCTTGTGTATCTTTGGGAGGCAGTAGAGATCTCCAATGTGGGGAGTACGTGGAATGAGAGTCCGGAGGGTGTTCTGAAGGTCCGGATCAAAGGTTTTGATCAGAGTGTTGAGTTGACGAGTGTGTTCTTTGGTCGGATCTGCTGGTAACTGTCTGTAGTGTTTCTCATTGTTTAGTTGTCGGTACACTTCTTCACAGTAGTCCATTCTGTTCAGTATGACGGTGGCACGGTGGACAGAGTACCCTTTGTTGTCCAGTACTTCCCCGGAGCGGAGAAGCTACGACATCTTCTCCGGAGTCTTCAACATATCATTGATGACAATGAACATCTTGCTAGGGCCATTCCCACCCCCCCACTTCTTGCTTTCAGACAACCGCGCAACCTCAAACAGATCATTGTTCGCAGCAAACTACCCAAACTTCAGGAGAACAGTGACCACAATACCACACAACCCTGCCATAGCAACCTCTGCATGACATGCCGGATCATAGACATGGACGACATCATCAAACGTGAGGATACCATTCACCAGGTACACGGTACATACACTTGCAACTCGGCCAACGTTGTCTACGTAATACGTTGCAAGAAAGGATGTTCCGAAGCATGGTATTTTGGGGAGACCATGCAGACACTACGACAGCGGATGAATGAGCATCGCTCAGCAATCACCAGGCAAAACCAGGTGAGGCACTGAATAAATATTTCTCTTCGGTATTCACGCAGAGTGCTGGAAATGTAGCTATGGAGAACACTGAGGTACAGGGTTGCAAATTGGGAAGTATTGTAGTAGATAGGGAGGATGTGTTAGAAATTCTCGAGGGTTTGAAGTTGGATAAGTCCCCTGGGCCGGACGGGATTTACCCTAGGATTCTCTGGGAGGCAAGAGAGGAGATTGCAGAGCCTCTGGCGCTGATCTTCTGGTCGTCGTTGGTTACGGGTATGGTTCCGGAGGACTGGAGGATAGCGAATGTGGTCCCATTGTTTAAGAAGGGGAAGAGAGACCTTCCAGGGAATTATAGGCCAGTGAGTCCTACTTCTGTTGTGGGCAAGTATTGGAGAGAATTATTAGGGATAGGATTTATAGTTATTTAGAGAGAAATGAATTGATTGGGGATAGTCAGCATGGTTTCGTGAAGGGTAGGTCATGCCTTACTAACCTCATTGAGTTTTTTGAGAAAGTGACCAGAGAGGTGGATGGGGGTAAGGCGGTTGATGTAGTATATATGGACTTTAGTAAGGCGTTTGATAAGGTGGCCCATGGAAGACTTCTACAGAAAATGCAGATGTGTGGAATAGAGGGTGATTTAGCTAATTGGATTAGGAATTGGCTGGCAGATAGAAGACAGAGGGTGGTGGTTGATGGGAGATATTCATCGTGGAGTTCGGTGACGAGTGGTGTGCCTCAGGGGTCTGTTTTGGGGCCCCTGCTGTTTGTAATTTTTATAAATGATCTGGATGAGGGTATTGAGGGATGGATCAGTAAATTTGCAGATGACACTAAAGTGGTGGAGTGGTAGATAGTGAAGAGGGGTGTTATAGTTTACAGAGTGACTTGGACAAGTTGCAGAGCTGGGCCGAGAGGTGGCAAATGGAGTTTAATGTGGAAAAGTGTGAGGTAATGCACTTTGGCAGGAACAATAAATGTGTAGAGTATAGGGCTAATGGTAGGGCTCTTAATAGTGTTGAGGAACAGAAGGATCTTGGTGTATGTGTCAATAGATCCCTGAAAGTAGGCAGTCAAGTGGATAAAGTTGTTAAGAAGGCATATGGAGTCTTAGCTTTTATTGGTAGGGGGATTGAATTTAGGAGCCGCAGCATCATGTTGCAACTGTACAAAACTCTAGTGCGGCCGCACTTGGAGTATTGTGTGCAGTTCTGGTCCCCACATTATAAGAAAGATGTGGAGGCATTGGGAGGGTACAGAGGAGGTTTACCAGGATGTTGCCTGGTATGGAGGGCAGGTCCTATGAAGAGAGGTTGAAGGATTTGAGGTTGTTTTCGTTAGAAAGGAGGCGGCTAAGAGGGGATCTTATTGAAGCATATAAGATGATTAGAGGTTTAGATAGGGTGGACAGTGATAGCCTTTTTCCTAGGATGGAGAAAGCTAGCACGAGGGGACACAGCTTTAAATTAAGGGGTATGAGTTATAGGACGGATATCAGAGGTAGGTTCTTACTCAAAGAGTGATTAGGGAGTGGAATGCCCTGCCTGCAGCTGTTGTAGATGCGCCAAGGTTGGTGGCGTTTAAGAGGTTAATTGATAAGTATATGGAAGAGAAGGGAATGGTTTAGTTTGGTTATTTTGGTCGGCACAACATCGAAGGCCGAAGGGCCTGTTCTGTGCTGTAATGTTCTATGTTCTATGTTCTAAAACAGTTCCCTTCCTGTGGGCGAACACTTCAGCAGTCATGGGCATTCGGACTCCGAGCTGCGGGAAATGTTCTTCAAGGGGGCTTTCGTGATGCAGGACAGCGCAGAGTCGCTGAGCAGAGACTGATAGCCAAGTTCCGCACACATGAGGACGGTCTTAACAGGGATCTTGGCTTCATGACACACTATCTGTAACCCCCGTAACTTGCCTGGGTTAGCAAAAAAACCTCACTTACTGTGCTGTCTGGAGAAAATACACAATTCTCCAACAATGCTCAGGATTCCCTTCACACACATTGTTCGCCACTTTAACACTTGAATAGCAGGTTAGATGTAAGGATTCGCAATCTAATCAGCAATCCCTGACTGTCTGTGCTGATGTGTGCTATTGCAGACCAGAACACTGCATTTGCCTGACGAAGACACAGAGTCGAAAGCTCGCTTTTTTACTATCAAATAAATCGGTTGGATTATAAATTGGTGTTGCTAAATTCTTACTTGAGTTCTTACCACCCCAATCCAACGCCGGCATCTGTACATCATGACTTTTAATTTTGCACAGGCAGTAATGAACAATTGGTGCATTTCATCCATGCGCTCTTTGAATGTTTGCCGTTGCCTATTCACCGTCATCAGTTTAAGTAACGTTCTCCAATCCATCATAGCCAACTAGTGCCTCATACCATCACGGTTTTCTTTACTAAGATTCAGGATCTAGTTTCAGAATCAACTGCATCTTGATACCAAATTCTATCATGTTTTAGACACTCACCCCCAAGGGGTCTCACGCAACTAAATAACAAAGGACCTTTCTCATTACATGATACCAATAGGTTCCTCAACATATTTGCGTCGGTATTCACAAAGGAGAGGGGCTTGTTGACAACTGTCTCTAAGGGAGCTGTGGACCAGTTGAGGGAAATGTCCATACCGAGGGAGGAAGTGTTAGAGCTTCTAGGTAGCATTAAAACTGATAAATCTCCGGGGCCTGATGGCATTTATCCCAGGCTGCTTAGGGAGATGCGAGGTGAAATTGCTGGGCCTCTGATGCAAATCTTTATCTCTTCCTTGGACACAGGTGAGGTCCCAGCGGACTGGAGAATAGCTAATGTTGTACCGTTATTTAAAAAGGGTAGTAGGGATAACCCTGGAAATTATAGGCCGGTGAGTTTGATGTCAGTGGTAGGGAAGCTGTTGGAAGGGATTCTTAGAGATAGGATGTATAGGCACTTCGAGTGTTGCCATCTGATTACGGATACGCAGCATGGATTTGTTAAGGGGAGGTCGTGCCTTAGAAATCTGGTAGAATTTTTTGAGGAGGTGACGAAAACGGTGGACAAAGAGCAAGCCGTTGATGTCGCCTATATGGATTTCAGTAAGGCGTTTGTCAAAGTCCCTGTGGGAGGTTAGTTGAGAAGGTCAAGGCTAATGGGATACAAGGACAGGTAGCTAGATGGATAAGTAACTGGCTTGGTAGTAGGAGACAGAGTAATAGTGGAAGGGTGTTTTTCTAGCTGGAGGTCGGTCACTAGTGGTGAGCCGCAGGGCTCGGTACTGGGACCTCTTCTATTTGTAATATATATAAATGACTTGGAAGAGGGAGTAGGTGGAGTGATCAGCAAGTTTGCAGACGATACAAAGATGGCTGGACTTGCGGATAGTGAGGAGCATTGTCAGGCGATGCAGCAGGACATAGATAGGCTGGTAGCTTGGGCAGATAGATGGCAGATGGAATTCAATCCTGATAAATGTGAGGTGATGCATTTCAGAAGAAAGAATGTAGGGGGAGGTATATGATAACGGGTAGACCTATTAAGAGTATAGCAACGCAGAGGGACCTGGGGGTGCAGGTGAACAAGTCTCTGAAGGTGGCAGAGCAAGTGGAGAAGGTTGTGAAGAAAGCATATAGTATGCTAGCCTTTATAGGAAGGGGGATAGAGTACAAGAGCTGGCCTTTAATGTTGCAGTTGTATAAAATGCTGGTTAGACCTCATTTGGAATACTGTGTCCAGTTCTGGTCGCCTTACTACCGGAAGGACGTGGAGACTCTGGAGAGAGTGCAGAGGAGGTTTACCAGGATGCTGCCTGGTATGGAAGGTCTGAGTTACGAGGATAGGTTAGGCAAATTGGGACTGTTTTCCTTAGAAAGACATAGACTTAGAGGAGATCTAATAGAGGTGTACAAGATTATGAGGAGTATAGATAGAGTAAACAGGGCTAAGCTTTTTCCTAGGATGGACTCGAATAGCACAAGGGGTCACGGGCTTAGGGTGAGGGGGGTAAGGTATAATTTGGATGCTAGAGGGAGTTTTTTCACACAGAGGGTGGTGGGGTATGGAATGCGCTGCCAAGTAAAGTGGTGGAGGCAGGTACTCTGGAGTTATTTAAGAAGTACTTAGATGGGCACATGAACAGAATGGGAATGGAGGGGTATAGAAAACTGATTTAAAATAGGGATCATGAGCCTTGGGAGTCCCTGGGGAGTGTGTAAATAGGTGATGATATTCTTTACACAAAGGGTGGTGAGGGCATGGAATGCCCTGCCTGCAGCAGTTGTGGACTCGCATACTTTGGGGGCATTCAAATGGTCGGTGGATAGGCATATGGATGATATTGGAATAGCTTAGGTTAGAGGGTCTACTGGCCGTGCAACATCGAGGGCTGAAGTGCCTGTACTGCGCTGTAATATTCTATGTTCTATGTTTTATATTGATGTACTTGTTTTTATCCTACGGGTGCTTTGGTCTGCCTTGTTGTCTAACGAGGGGCATACATGCGATGGGTCGTGAGAGAACTGCTCTTGGATCTTTTTCGAGAGTATCCTAGTGCTTCACGTCGTTAGTGTATGCTTGACCTGGACCATTTGATGGACAACACGACAGCTCAGTGACCAGCGCTGTGCTGTGCAGATACATGGATTTGGGCCTGTGTCTGTGGGAGTTTGCTCATTCTCCCTGTGCTTGCGTGGGTTTTCTCCGGGCACTCCAGTTTCCTCCCACGTCCCAAAGATGTGCTCTTCAGCTAATTGGCAAAACAAATTCTCCCTAAATTGTCTCAAATTTGGTTTTTAATCCATAGATCTATAAACATGGACAGGGATCGCGGTTAGAGGTGGGAACGTCGGGGTGGTGGCACAGGCTCGTTGGGCTGAAGGGCCTGTTTCCCGTGCTGTTTTGTTCTTTGTATGTTGGTCTAGAAAACCATCCTCTATACACTGTAGGAACAACTTCTCTACAGTGCAATTTCAAATTTGATTTGCCCAAATAAGATGCAGATTTAAGTCACCTGAACTTGCAGATGTTTCTTTATTGCATGCGTTCCTGGTTTCCTGTTTAATGCTATTCCTAACATCACCACTACAGTTTGGGCAGTCTATATTCAAACCCTACTAATGTTTTTTTCCCCTTTGTGTTTCATAGCTTTACACATACAGAATCCACATCATCGGAGCTAATATCTTGCCTCACTATTCTGTTAATTTCCTATTTAACCAGCAACATAACTCCACTGCCTTTTCATTTTTGTCTATCCTTCCTAAATACTGAATACTTCTGGCTGTTCAGCTGCCATCTGTGGTCATTTTGCAGTTATGTTTCTATAATTGCGACTATATCACACCCATTTTCATTATTGCGAGTGCTCCACACAGTAAGATCCTAAGCCTTAAAGCTTGTCTTTTTAACCTTCCTTGTCCCATTGTCATATTTTTTCACTGGCCTTGTTTGATTCTGGCCCTTGATTTCCTTGCCTATCAGTTTTCTTAATTCCCCTAACTAACTATCTTCTTGTCCTTGATTTCTTCCCTTCTGGCTCCTTGTTTCAATTCTCATCTCCCTACCATTTTAATTTAAACCTTTCGCAACCACTTCGTAAATACCATCCCCTCAGATATCAGTCCCAATCCTGTCCAAGTGTAACCTGTTCTGTTTGTACTGGCCCCACCTCCCCCAGAAACAATCCAAATGTGCCAAAAATCTGAAACCTTCCTCCTTGCATCATCTCTTCAGGCACATATTCATCTGATATATCCTCCTAGTAATCCTGAGATCACTGTCTCTGAAGTCCTACTTTTCAACTTACTTCCAAACTTCTGCTTTCAAGACTTCATCCCTTTTTTGCACGTCGTTTGTACGAAGCAGTGGGGAAGGTGCATATCATGACATTGTGACAGCACTCCTTCTGCACCAAAAGCGTATGGAATAAACGTCTGTGGGATGTATTTCAAATAGAACATGTGAGGTACAGTCACTGCCTAAAATGGATTCCTTTCTGGAGGCCAAGAGGACAAAAAAGAGAGATAAGATGGAAGTATATCAAATCTTACTCCAGAAGTCACATAAATAGTAAACTAACCTAACGAAATGGGAAAAAAATGTTAGCCCTCCAAATACAGGCTAGTGCCATGTAGTTACATGCGGCAATGTAATATTAATGTTTAATAACCTAAAAAAAAGTTTTAAAAACAAAATAAATAAATAAGCAAACTGGCGGGCAAATTCCAAAGAACAAAACAGCGTGGGAAACAGGTCCTTCGGCCCAACGATGTCTTTTCCCTTCTATGTCTTTTCCCTTCTATGTCTTTTCCCTTCTATGTCTTTTCCCTTCTATGTCTTTTCCCTTCTATGTCTTTTCCCTTCTATGTCTTTTCCCTTCTATGTCTTTTCCCTTCTATGTCTTTTCCCTTCTATGTCTTTTCCCTTCTATGTCTTTTCCCTTCTATGTCTTTTCCCTTCTATGTCTTTTCCCTTCTATGTCTTTTCCCTTCTATGTCTTTTCCCTTCTATGTCTTTTCCCTTCTATGTCTTTTCCCTTCTATGTCTTTTCCCTTCTATGTCTTTTCCCTTCTATGTCTTTTCCCTTCTATGTCTTTTCCCTTCTATGTCTTTTCCCTTCTATGTCTTTTCCCTTCTATGTCTTTTCCCTTCTATGTCTTTTCCCTTCTATGTCTTTTCCCTTCTATGTCTTTTCCCTTCTATGTCTTTTCCCTTCTATGTCTTTTCCCTTCTATGTCTTTTCCCTTCTATGTCTTTTCCCTTCTATGTCTTTTCCCTTCTATGTCTTTTCCCTTCTATGTCTTTTCCCTTCTATGTCTTTTCCCTTCTATGTCTTTTCCCTTCTATGTCTTTTCCCTTCTATGTCTTTTCCCTTCTATGTCTTTTCCCTTCTATGTCTTTTCCCTTCTATGTCTTTTCCCTTCTATGTCTTTTCCCTTCTATGTCTTTTCCCTTCTATGTCTTTTCCCTTCTATGTCTTTTCTCTAATTTGATGCTCAGAAATAGCAGAGAGATGGTCACGCTACAGGCAGGAAGAGAATTAATAGGTGACCACTAGGCAGAGCAAAAGGACAAAACAGGCAGTGCAGGAATCTCCTGTGGCCATTCCCCTGCAAAGTAAATATACCATTTTCGATATGGCCTCTCAGGAGAAGCAGGAACAGAGAAATTCATTGCAGCATGATTGGCTGTGCTGTACAGGAGAGGAATAAAATTGTGGGAATGCAACTGTTATAAGGGGAATTGATAGACATTTCTATGGCTGCAAACAAGACTCCAGGATGGTATGTTGCCTTCCTGGTCAGTGATATTAATGTCAGTGATGGTGAAATTGTTGGACAAGATTCTTAGAGATAGGATTTATACACATTTGGAACTAAATGATTTTGTTAACAACGGGCAGCATGGTTTTGTATGAGCGAGGTCATGTCTTACTAATTTACTTGAGCTTTTTGAGGAAGTGACAAAAATGATTAATGAGGGAAGGGCTGTGGATGTTGTCTGTATGAACCTTAATAAAGCATTTGACAAAATCTCTCATGGCAGGCTGGTGCAAAAGATTAAACACGGGTGCAGGGATGAACTAGTTAGATGGATTCAGAATTGATTTGGCCATTGATGTGCTGTGCCGATGCTGGTGTTGGACTGGAGCAAGCATAGTAAGAAGTCTCACAACACCAGGTTAAATTCCAACAGGTTTATTTGGTAGCACAAGCCACAAGCTTTCTGAAACTGCCCCTTCAGTAGGTAAGTGGGAGTTGTATTCACAAACAGGGCACATACAGACACAAACTCAGTTTACAAGATAATGGTTGGAATGCGAGTCTTTACAAGTAATTAAGTCTTAAAGCTACAGACAACATGATGAAAGGGCAGTGCTCAGAAAATTTATGACTTATGCTACCAAATAAACCTGTTGGACTTTTAACCTGGTGTTGTGAGACGACTTCTTGGCCATAGATGGTAGAAGTGGAAGGGTGTTTTTCTGAATAGAGGTCCGTAGGTACTGGTGTTCCACAGGGATCAGTGCTGTTTGTAACATGTATAAATATACTATGCAAATAGCTTGGAAGAAGTTTGTGGATGATGCTAAGATTGATGGAGTTGCAGATGGTGAAGAAGATTGTTAGAGAATATAGATAGGCTGGAAAATTGGGCGGAGAAATGGCAGACGGAATTTAATCTGGACAGATGCGAGATGATGCATTTTGGTAGATCCAATTCATGTGGGAACTATGAAATAATTGGCAGAACCATCAGGAGCATAGATGGACAGAGATCTGGACATGCAGGTCCACAGATCCTTAAAAGTGGCAGCACCTGTGGAAAAGGTGGTGAAGAAGGCATACGGCATGCTTGCCTTCATTGGACAGAGCATTAACTATAAAAATTGGCAAATTATGTTAAGTTTTATAAAACATCAAGTAGGCCACATTTGGAATATTGTGCCCAATTTTGGTCACCACACAACCAAAAGAACATGGAAGCTTTGGAGGGAGAGTACAGAAAAGGTTTACCAGGATGTTGTCTGGTGTGGAGGATACTAATGATGAGGAGAGATTGAATAAACAGGGATTGTTCTCTGTGGAAAAATGGAAGCTGAGAGGTGATCTGATAGAAGTTTATAAAATTATGAGGGGTATAGATAGAATGAACAGTCCCAGCAGACATAATAATTACAGTGGGGCACAAGTTCAAGATAAGGGGAGAAAGGTTCAGTGGAGGTGTGCAGGGGAAGTTTTTTACAAAGAGAGTGCTGGAGACCTGGAATGCACTGCCAAGCGAGATGGTTGAGGCAGATACGTTAGCAACATTTAAGACTTATCTTCGTCTGAAAGTTTGATGTCCTGGGAAGGAAATCCAGCATCTTAAGCACTGCCAATGCATGACACTTGATCAGTGCACGAAATTATGAGAATAAATTTGTAGAACAAGTTTCAAGATCTGATTACAGCAAAACAAGTGTAAAAGGGAGGCAAGACAAGGATTGAAAAAGTGCATGAATACTTCCAAGAGTTACAGTGAAGAATTTTGAACATTTGTTTCTTGATCTGAAGATACTACTGAGTACCTCTGCACTGTTAAGTCAGCAAATGAGTGCCGGCAATTTCACAGTAACAGTAGGCAGTTATCCATCCAGATATGAGAGGTAGCCGGGTAACCAATCTGTGAATTCATTTGCTATCTTCAATGTTTCCCTCAATCATGATCTTGAAGTTACACTAATGCTATTTTTCTCTCTTAGCAAGAACCAGCAGTATGACTGTAAGTGGTACATTCCTCTAGCTGATCTGAGTTTCCAAAATTTGGATGAGTCAGACACCACACCAACCATTCCACTGGTACCAGATGAAGAATTGGATGCCATGAAGATAAAGATTTCTCAGATCAAGAATGAAATTCAGAGAGAAAAGGTAATGTGAAAACAAAAAAAAAAGTTTCAAGCCTATTTGTCTTCTCTCTCTCAAACTTTTTCCGACCCCAATATTTGCAGTGTGGAAGCAGAAGCACTTTTCTGTGACAATGAGAAACTCGGAAATACCAGGAAGACTAAAGTTCCGCTGCGTTTAACAGCAGGACCTCGTTAGCATTTTATTTTATTGTATTTTCCCCTCAGCTGGGGGCTAGTCAAAAACTAGGGTGGAGGGAGTGTATTGAGGAGTTGGGATGTGAAAAATGTGGCATTGAGGAATGTTAGGCTGGTGGTCGGGGGAGGGGATGGCATGAGCACTTGTTGATCTTGGGGAGGGAACGGTGACAGCAGGAGGTTTGCTTGACAAGCCAGGCACTTCTGTTTCTTCTGGTTTACAGCCAGTGCTGGAAAAACACTTAACTTGCTAGACCTGGCAGGTTTCACCACCTCAGCTGCCAGGTTTCTGGAGCCCTGGAATTCCTGGCCTATAACCATTAAATTTTAATGGCTGACAAAATCTGAGAAATAGAACCTCATTTATATGTTATAGTCACTGTGCTTTCTCACTACAGCAAGTTACTTGCTCTAGTTAAGGGCGGCACAGTAGCACAGTGGTTAGCACTGCTGCTTCACAGGTCCGATTCCCAGCTCAGGTCAGTGTCTGTGTGGAGTTGGCACATTCTCCTCATGTTTGCGTGGGTTTCCTCCAGGTGCTCTGATTTCCTCCCACAGTCCGAAATTGTACGGGTTAGGTTGATTAGCCATGCTAAAATTGCCTCTTACTGTCCTGAAATGCATTGGTTAGAGGGATTAGTAGGTTAATGTTCCTTGGGAGCACTGTGGAGAGGCAGCGATTTGCGAGTGGAGAGCTTGTGAGTGAGTAGAGCGATTGTTAAGTCTAAATCTTACTAGTTTTTTTAAACTTGTAAACCTGGAAGGTGTTGCAAAGCACCTTGGGTAGTGTAATTTTTTTTTTCAACCTTTAAAAGTTACTCACCTCGGGAATTCGACCTAATTACTCCTTGGGAGCACTGTGGAGAGGCAGCGATTTGCGAGTGGAGAGCTTGTGAGTGAGTAGAGCGATTTTTTAAGTCTAAATTTTAATAGCTTTTTAAACTTTTTAAACTTTTAAACCTGGAATGTGTTGCAGAGCACCTTGGGTAGTGTAGTTTTTTTTCAACCTCACTATAAATTGGGGTGGTGTGGAATCCCGATACTCTACACAAGTAGAGTATCCCAACCCCCCCTCCTCCTCTAACCTGAAAAAGAGAGAGAGAGAGGAGAGCTCTGAGAAGGAGCAGGTAAGATTGTTTTTGTGTGAGCTGTAAGGTCCTTGGCTCACAGAGCCTAAGCAAAAAGGGGAGGCAAGGTAAGTTTTAATCTTACTTTTTTTTTCTCTGGGTTACTAAAAAGGGGCAAGCATGGGTGTGAGGCCAACATGTTGTTGCCAGTGTAACATGTGGGAGATCTTGGAGGCTCCTGGTCTCCCAGATGTCCATACCTGTGATCGCTGTGTGGAGCTGCAATCCCTACGGGACCAGGTAAAAGAACTGAAAATGCAGCTTGAGGACCTTCGACTCATTAGGGAGAATGAGGAGATTATTGATAGGAGCTACAGACAAGTAGTCACACCAGGGCAAAGGGGAGAAGGCACATGGGTAACTATTAGGAAGGGGAAACCTCAGGTGATGGAAAGTACACCGGTGGATGTCCCCCTTCAAAATAAGTACTCTTGCCTGAGTACTACTGTGGGGGACAGCCATCCAAGGGAGGCAGTGGTGGCCAGCTCCCTGGAGCTGAACAAAAACAAAAACCGAAAAAACAGAGCAAAAAGGCAGTGCTATAGGGAACTCCCTAGTGAGGGGGGCGGACAGGCGTTTTTGTGGACGCAGACGGGAGTCACGGATGGTGGTATGTCTCCCTGGAGCTGGGATTCGAGATGTCTCTGGACGTGTCCCGGATATCCTGAAAGGGGAGGGTGAGGAACTGGAAGTTGTAGTACATATAGGTACTACTGACATAGGCAGGAAGAGGGAAGTGGACATGAAAAGGGATTATAGGGAACTGGGTAGGCAGCTGAGAGAGAGGAAAGCGAAGGTAGTAATCTCAGGATTGCTGCCTGCGCCTCGGGAGAGTGAGAGCAGGAATAGTATGAGATGGAGGTTGAATACGTGGCTGAGGGACTGGAGCAGGGGGCAGGGATTCCGGTTCCTGGATCATTGGGACCTCTTTAGGGGCAGGTGTGACCTGTACAGCAAAGACAGGTGGCACCTGAATCCCAGGGGGACTAATATCTTGGCGGGAAGATTGGCTAGGGCTACTGGGGGGACTTTAAACTAGAAAGGTTAGGGGGAGGGAATAGTGATGTGGAGACTGGGAGCAAGGAAGTTAGCTCCCAGGTAGGGAAGGACTCTAGGCAGGATGAGAGGCAGGTTAGACGAGTGGGGGAGAAGGGAAATGTCCAGTCTGAGGGACTGAGCTGTGTCTATTTTAATGCCAGGAGTGTAGTAAATAAGGTGGATGAACTTAGGGCGTGGATTGCTGCTTGGGATTGTGATGTGGTGGCCATTACAGAGACTTGGATGTCTCAGGGACAGGACTGGGTACTACAGGTCCCGGGATTCAGATCCTTCAGGAAGGACAGGGAGGGAGGCAAAAGAGGTGGTGGAGTGGCACTGTTGATCAGGGACAGTGTCATGGCTGCAGAGAAGGTGGATACCGAGGAGGGAATGTCTACGGAGTCTCTGTGGGTGGAAGTTAGGAATAGCAAAGGGTCGGTGACGTTGCTGGGTGTATTCTATAGGCCGCCCAATAGTGACAGGGAAGTTGAGGTGCAGATAGGGAAACAGATACTGGAGAGATGTAGAAATAACAGAGTTGTTGTGATGGGAGACTTCAATTTCCCAAACATCGACTGGAATATCCCAAGGGTAAGAGGTTTGGATGGGGAGGAGTTTGTTAGGTGTGTTCAGGAGGGTTTCCTGACACAGCACGGTAGGAGAGCATCTTGGGGATGGAGATCATAATTCTATCTCCTTCACCTTTGCATTGGAAAAGGATAGGATCAGGCAGGCTAGGAAGGTGTTTGTCTGGAATAAGGGGAAATATGAAGACATCAGGCAGATGTTGGGGCGAATAAACTGGAAGGAGGTGTTCTTGGGGAAAAGCACAGAAGGAAGGTGGCAGATATTCAAGGAATGCTTGTCTGGAGCTTTGCACGACAACGTTCCGGTGAGACAAGGAGGTTTTGGTAGGACGCGGGAACCGTGGTGCATGAAGGCTGTGGTGAACATAGTCAGGAAGAACAGAAAGGTGTATAAAAGGTTCAAAGAGCTAGGAGATGTTGGGGATCTAGAGAAGTATAAGGCTTATAGAAGAGAGCTTAAAAAGGAAATTAGGAGAGCCAGAAGGGGTCATGAGAAGGCCTTGGCTGGTAGGATTAAGGAGAATCCCAAGGCCTTCTACAAATATGTGAAAAGTAAAAGGATGAGAAGAGAAGGGATAGGACCTATAAAAGGTGAAGGGGGAAAAGTCTGTATGGAACCGGAAGAAATGGCAGAGGTGCTTAATGAGTACTTTGCCTCAGTATTCACGGTGGAAAGTGATCTGGGAGGATGCACTACAAGTTTGCGGCAGACTGAAAAGATTGAGTATGTAGATATTAAGGAAGCGGATGTGTTAGAACTTTTAAATGCTATCAAGATAGACAAGTCTCCGGGACCAGATGGGATGTACCCCAGGTTATTGTGGGAGGTGAGGGATGTCATTGCAGAGCCCCTGGCGATGATCTTTGCGTCGTCGATGGAGACGGGAGAGGTTCCGGAGGATTGGAGGATTGCGGATGTGGTCCCTATTTTCAAGAAAGGGAACAGGGATAGTCCTGGAAATTACCGACCGGTGAGTCTGACCTCAGTGGTTGGTAAGCTGATGGAGAGGCTTCTGAGGGACAAGATTTACGAGCATTTGGAGAAGTTTAGGTTGATTAGAAATAGTCAGCATGGTTTTGTAAAAGGCAGGTCGTGCCTTACGAGCTTAATTGAGTTCTTCGAAAATGCGACTGAACACATTGACGAAGGAAGAGCAGTGGATGTGGTGTACATGGACTTCAGCAAGGCATTTAGAACATAGAACATAGAACATTACAGCACAGAACAGGCCCTTCGGCCTTCGATGTTGCGCCGACCAATATAAAAAGCAATGCCCCTCCAAACTAAACCATTCCCTTCTCTTCCATATACTTATCAACTAACCTCTTAAACGCCACCAAACTTGGCGCATCTACAACTGCTGCAGGCAGGGCATTCCACTCCCGAACCACCCTTTGGGTAAAGAACCTACCTCTGATATCCGTCCTATAACTATCACCCCTTAATTTAAAGCTGTGTACCCTCGTGCTAGCTTTCTCCATCCTAGGAAAAAGGCTATCACTGTCCACCCTATCTAAACCTCTAATCATCTTATATGTTTCGATTAGGTCCCCTCTTAGCCGCCTCCTTTCTGACGAAAACAACCTCAAATCCCTCAGCCTCTCTTCATAAGACCTGCCCCCCATACCAGGCAACATCCTGTTAAACCTCCTCTGTACCCTCTCCAATGCCTCCACATCTTTCTTATAATGTGGGGACCAGAACTGCACACAATACTCCAAGTGCGGCCGCACTAGAGTTTTGTACAGTTGCAACATGACATTGCGGTTCTGAAATTCAATCCCCCTACCAATAAAAGCTAACATTTGACAAGGTCCCACATGCAAGACTTCTTGAGAACGTGAGAGGCCATGGGATCCAAGGGGCTTTGGCCTTGTGGATCCAGAACTGGCTTGCCTGCAGAAGGCAGAGGGTGGTTGTGGATGGCTCTTTTTCTGCATGGAGGTCGGTCACCAATGGAGTGCCCCAGGGATCTGTTCTAGGACCCTTGCTGTTTGTCATTTTCATAAATGACCTGGATGAGGAAGTGGAGGGATGGGTGAGTAAGTTCGCCGACGACACGAAGGTCGGTGGTGTTGTGGATGGTCTGGAAGGATGTCAGAAGTTGCAGCAGGACATCGACAGGATGCAAGACTGGGCAGAGAAGTGGCAGATGGACTTCAACGCTGATAAATGTGTTGTGGTCCATTTTGGCAGATCCAACGGGATGAATGAGTACACTATCAAAGGTAGGAGTCTTAGCTGTGTGGAAGAGCAGAGGGATCTTGGGGTCCGGGTCCATAAGACTCTCAAATCGGCCTCCCAGGTGGAGGAGGTGGTTAAGAAAGCTTACGGTGTACTGGCCTTCATTCATCGAGGGATTGAGTTCAGGAGTCAGGAGGTAATGCTGCAGCCTTATAGGACCCTTGTCAGACCACACTTGGAGTACTGTGCGCAGTTCTGGTCGCCTCACTATAGGAAGGACGTGGAAGCTATTGAAAGGGTGTAGAGGAGATTTACAAGGATGTTGCCTGGATTGGGAGGCATGCCTTATTGAAGACAGGTTGAGGGAGCTGGGACTGTTCTCCCTGGAGAGACGAAGGTTGAGAGGCGACCTGATAGAGGTTTACAAGATGTTGAGAGGAATAGATAGGGTGGACTCTCAGAGACTATTGCCCAGGGCTGAAATGGTCGTGACGAGAGGGCACAGATTTAAGGTGCAGGGAAGCAAGTACAGAGGGGATGCTAGGGGAAAGTTTTTCACTCAGAGGGTGGTGAGTGAATGGAATCGGCTGCCGTCGGTGGTGGTCGAGGCAAACTCGCTGGGGTCTTTTAAAAGACTTCTGGATGAGTATATGGGATCCCATGGGATTGGGGGTTATAGATAGGTCTATGGCTGGGTAGGTTTTGATGTGTTCGGCACAACCTGTGGGCCGAAGGGCCTGTTTGTGCTGTAGTGTTCTATGTTCTAATGTGCAGTTATATGGGGTAGGGACTTGGTGAGATTGTGTTTGGTGCAGACTGGATGGGCCTCTTTCTGCACTCAGACAGCCATTGAATGTGCAACAGTTTTAAAATAAGGAGTCGCTTATTTAAGACAGAGTTGAGAATTTTTTTATTTCTGGGTCATGAATCTCTGGAATTCTCTTTCTCAAAAGGCAGTGGGAGCAGAATTTTTGAATCATTTAAGACAGAGCTACATAAATTCTTCATTAATAGGGAAGTGAAAGATTATTGGATAGGCAGGAATGTGATGTTGAGGTTATAATAAAATCAGTCATGATCTTGTTGAATTGAATGGCAGAAATCAGGCTTTGATCAACTTAACCGTCTTCGTTATGATAAGAGCTTTCTGCCACATGCACTCACACCAGATGATGGGGAAAATCAGGCAGATAATGCAGGAGAATCCCTGAGTGTATCTTGCTCTCCAATCAGTATTCATTAATGGTTCCTCTGCAAGTACCAAAATCCAAAGCTGCAGCAATGCAGGTGATTCAGCCAAGCCATGTGAAGGAAGGAGAATGATTAAGCAAGTTATAGTCTCACACACTGGTTACAGGCAACAAGAAAAGATAACAAATGTGTTTTGTATGTAAGGGGTATGTGTATTCTTACCTTTAGAGTGATTATTGCAATTTAATTAATTCTAACAGCCAGAATTTAAAAATAAGGAAGGTTAACAATGTTTCACCTATTCAAGTCACCCACACTATCACTCACACAAAGAGGAGATTCAAAGAACAAAAAAGAACAAAACAACACGGGAAACAGGCCCTTCGGCCCATATTCAGATGTGGAGTTAAAAATACAATTACTATGAATGATTGTCTGAGCCTTTTCCATTGCAGGCCTATAGTTTCTTTGATGAGTTGATGCTTTAGTTGAAGTGAAGGTTTTGAAAAACAGAGGTTTCTCATTCAACTGTGAAGCCTCTCATGGTCAACTGTCCAAGAAGTTGGTTATTAGATGAACCTGAAATTGGAACAGTTTGGAAAATGTCCTTGTCTTTGTTTGGAATCTCTCACTTTCCAGGTTTTGCTGTTTTGGAACATTATAGGTTAATAGTTGTGGCAATAAGATAGTAATCTACCAGTGGTATCATTAGTCATGCTACAAACTTGATTACAAGAGGGAATAGTATATACACAAGAGAGGTGTATCCCTTCTCTTGACCTGGTGCTAGAAAATAGAATTAAAATGAGCGAATAGTTTATTTTTATGTTTTCGCGCAGTAGGAAGTCTCACCACCAGATTAAAGTCCAACAGATTTATTTGGTAGCAAAAGCCTTCATAAAGTGGTGGGAGTTGTGTTCACAAACAGGCCATATATAGACACAAACTCAATTACAAGACAATGGTTGGAATGTCAGCCTTAACGGGTGATCAAGTCTTTACAGATACAGATAATGCAAGTGGGGATAGGGTTAAGTACAGGTTAAAAAAGTGTGAATTGTCTCAAGCCAGGACAGTTAGTGAGAATTTGCAAGCCCCGACAAGATCCTGGTTGAGGCTGTCCTCGAGTGCGGAACTTGGCTATCAGTTTCTGCTGGATGATTCTGTGTTGTTGTGTGTCTTAGAAGGCCGCCTTGGAGAACACTTACCCGAAGATCAGAGGCTGAATGTCCTTGACTGCTGAAGTATTCCCTGACAGGAAGGGCAGACTCCTGCCTGGTGATTGTCGAGCAGTGTCCGTTCATCCGTTGTCGTAGCATCTGCATAGTCTCATCAATGTACCATGCCATGGGACATCCTTTCCTGCAGTGTATCAGGTAGACAATGTTAGCCAAATCACAAGAGTATGTACCATGCATGTGGTGGATGATGTTCTCATGTGAGATGATGTCATCCGTGTCGATGATCTGGCATGTCTTGCAGAGGTTGCTGTGGCAGGGTTGTGTGGTGTTGTGGTCACTGTTCTCCTGAAGGCTGGGTAGATTGCTGCATACAATGGTCTGTTTGAGGTTGTGCAGTTGTTTGAAGACATAGTGGGAATGTAAGGATGGCCTTCGTGAGATATAGAACATAGAACATTACAGCACAGAACAGGCCCTTCGGCCTTTGATGTTGTGCCGACCAAAATAAAAAGCAATGCCCCTCCAAACTAAACCATTCCCTTCTCTTCCATATACTTATCAATTAACCTCTTAAACGCCACCAAACTTGGCGCATCTACAACAGCTGCAGGCAGGGCATTCCACTCCCTAATCACTCTTTGAGTAAAGAACCTACCTCTGATATCCGTCCTATAACTCATACCCCTTAATTTAAAGCTGTGTCCCCTCGTGCTAGCTTTCTCCATCCTAGGAAAAAGGCTATCACTGTCCACCCTATCTAAACCTCTAATCATCTTATATGCTTCAATAAGATCCCCTCTTAGCCGCCTCCTTTCTAACGAAAACAACCTCAAATCCTTCAACCTCTCTTCATAGGACCTGCCCTCCATACCAGGCAACATCCTGGTAAACCTCCTCTGTACCCTCTCCAATGCCTCCACATCTTTCTTATAATGTGGGGACCAGAACTGCACACAATACTCCAAGTGCGGCCGCACTAGAGTTTTGTACAGTTGCAACATGATGCTGCGGCTCCTAAATTCAATCCCCCTACCAATAAAAGCTAAGACTCCATATGCCTTCTTAACAACTTTATCCACTTGACTGCCTACTTTCAGGGATCTATTGACACATACACCAAGATCCTTCTGTTCCTCAACACTATTAAGAGCCCTACCATTAGCCCTATACTCTACTGTTCGTCTTCATCGGTGATATGTTGAAGGCTCCGGAGACGAATGTTGTAGCTTCTCCATTCCAGGAAAGGACTCGATGGTGAACAGGAAAAACTGGCATTTTTCAGCAGAGCAAATACAATGGGCTGAATTGCCTCTTTCTGCGCTGTAACCTTTCTATGGTTACCTAATAGTTTGCCATGTATGTAGAATAAATTTAGTAGTTTTGAAGAAACCAACCTGCCACTTGTGGAAAGGTAACCCTTCCCAGGATAGATTAGGCCACAAGATAAAGCAAAAAAATATGGTAGCAATAATGGCAATCTAACTATCAATCTATGATTTGATGCTATCGCCAGAACATTCACTGAGGAAAAATTGGAGGAAGATTTCTTCAAAGGAACAATCAGAAGACTTAGCTTTGACAAAGCATCATCTGGACTCAAAATGTCTGCTCTTTTCTCTCCTTACAGATGCTGCCAAACCTGTTGAGATTTTCCATCATTTTTTTCTCTTTTTCTTTTGGAGTCAGAAGCCTTACCTTGGTGATTGAGAATTAATAGTAATGTCAGCACCAGTCAAGTAATCACTGCCCCTTCCATGGCCATTCAGAAACTCGAAAGCCAACACAAAGCTGGGAATTGTGGAAAAAAAATTGAGTTTGTGTGCCAAAGAACAAAAGCACGAGGTTAGTTCATTCCTTTTGGCAGTGATGGCATGTGCCTGACAATATCTTCCTGAGATACAGTAGAAGAGAGCTCTGCAGATTCAGAACTGCTTTAAACACGTTCTGTTCCACACACAATGTCAATTGAGTGAGTGCATTTCAATCATGGATCCCAAAAGCCTGTGGAATCTGTCGAATTGCTTCTTACAAATCTATATAATCTAGCCAAGTGCTTTGAAAGATGGACTTATTTGCAGCCGCATTGTTACCATTAAAAAAGCTGTCAGTTTTTTTTACAGACCTAACATTCAACCAAGCAACCTAGTATGTTAGGTACGCTGAACCTAGGGAGCAAAATCAGGTGGTAATACTAAAGCTTTGGAAAGTTGTTTATTTGGTTAAGCCCAAGGATGTTATCCAAAACCACTCAAATGCCAGCCAAAATGGGCAAAAGAACAGGAAATCCTAAAGCTGCCACCTTGAGGTACCCCTCTGTGACACTAAAAAGCAGCATAACAGGGGTCAAGAAATGTTTTCAATGATGTCAAACAGGTCACTTCAAGCAATTCTGGGAATTTAACAAGTTTTTTAAAGGAAGAAAGCAGCAGAAATGTAAGAAATGCAGACAATTCAAGAAACCAGGTACAAGGAAAGAAATGAAGTTTCAGTTTTCCTATGAGAAATGAAGAATCATGAACAAGATGTTTGTCAGTCACTTTGCAAATTAAAGGCGTTATTCAAACTTGACCCAAGCTAGTGTCATTTGGCTGATGATTTGGAATGATTCCAAAGCATTCATTTATAGTGATGGTATGGATCATCAAATAAATGATCAGATAACCACCATCCTTCACCACAAGGGGTGACAGTTTGCAAAGATTCTTTATATTTTGCACAGTCAAAGCGTATTTTTACTGACTGAGTATACAGCCGGGCATTCTGAAAACAATAGATGAGGACCTACAGCCGATAACAAACAACAGTACAGTACAAATATGAGGTAATGCATTTTGTAAGGCCTAATACAGATAGAAAATATGCAGTAAATGGCAGAATCCTTAAGAGTATTGATAGGCAGAAAGATCTGGGTGTACAGGTATATAGGTCACAAAGTGGCAATGCCAGTTATGGCAGTAAGAAGGCATATGGCATGCTTGCCTTCATTAGTTGGAGCATTGAGTTTAAAAATTGGCAAGACATGTTGCAGCTTTATATAACTTTAGTTAAGCCACACTTGGAATATAGTGTTCATTTCTGGTCACCACACTATCAAAAAGATGTGGAGGCTTTGGAGGGGGTACAGAAAGGATTTGCCTGGTATAGACGGCATTAGCTATGAGAAGAGGTTGGAGAAACTGAGTATGATCTCATTGGAATGATGGAGATTGAAGGAGCAACCTGACAGAAGTTGACAAGATTATGAGGAGCATGGACAGAGTTGGATAGTCAGAAGCTTTTTCCCAGGGTGAAAAAGTCGATTACTACGGGGCATAGGTTTAAAGGTGCAAGGGACAAGATTTAAAGGAAATGTACAAGACAGATGTTTTACACAGAGAGTAGGGGGTGCCTGATACTCGTTGCTGGGAAGGTAGTGGAAACGGATAAGGTAGTGACTTTTAAGGGGCATCTTGACAAGTACATGAATAGGATAGGAATAAAGGGTTATGGTTGCCAGGTTTGCCTTAACTAAACTAGAGAGTTTTAGTTAAGATCTGTTTGTGAAAAGATCTCCCACTCACCTAATGAAGGAGCAGCAAACACTTCAAAAGCTAGTGGTGTTTGCTACCAAATAAACCTGTTGGACTTTAACCTGGTGTTGTAAGACTGCTTACAAGAGGATTCTGCCAGGGGAGCTGGTTTATTTTTCACTTTTTCTGTGCATGCACAGTTTGTGGTTCTGATTTCAGCTGCAGATGAGTTAAGCCCCATCCACTGTCCCTTGAGACCAGAAACAGACTAGTCCAAAATTCACATTTTAAATTCAAGCTTGAACTCTCACCCATGTTTCTTCACAGTGAGCCAGATGCTGGCAGAATAACTTGAGTTTCAAGGGTATCCTTCCAATTTCCAAGCCAATGTGAATCACATGAGCTACATAGAAATGTGAATAGCCATCCTTGAGACCCAGCTGTCTTTATCTCGTAAGTGAATGAACAAGCAAACATCCTTATAAACTTCAAATCTGTGGCAGTCTATCTTTAGATAAATGATATAGAAATCATAGTTAAGGACAAGGAGTTTGAAATATTGGATGGAATAAGAAAAATTGAAGGAAGAAATATTAAGGGGGTTAGCATTCTTGAAAGTGGATAAATCACCAATCCCAGGAGAAATATATTTCAGGCTGCTAACAGATGCAAGCAAAATAATGAAGATGCTAACCATTGTTTTTCGATCCTCTCTGGCTCAAGACATGGAGAAAGACAACTGAGAACTGCTCCTATTGAAACAATATTTAAAAAGGGAGGAAGGGAAAGGTAATTAAAGGCCAAACCACCTTTCCTCATTGGTGAGCAAATTATTGGAAAAGAAATGCAAGACAGTAGAAATCACCATCCAGTAAGGCATAAAGATTGTCAGCATGGATTCCATTGAATGCAGCCCTCACTGGCAGGAATCGCTACAGCGCAGTACGCTTTTGGTGAGTCCGCAAGGTGCCTTGGGTGTAAATAGCTGGAATATTCCAGCCAGGATGTGTTTGGAATGTGTGTGGAGTTTACAAGGCCTTTGACAAGATCCTACGTGACCAAGTAGTCAGAAGATTAAAAGCTCAGAAGGGTAATTTTGTGATTGGAAGGTTGTGAGGATTTGCAAACATCAGTTTTGGATCCTTTCCTTTTATGGCATAAATCAGTGATTAAATGTCAGGAGCATGGTTAAGAAATTTGCAGATGATACAAAAATAGTTTGGATTGTTAATGAAGTGAAAACTGTAAACAGCAGAAAGAAATCAATGGGTTAGTCAAGTGAGCAGAAAAGTGCCAACTGAAATTCAATCTGGACAATTGTGAGGTAATGCATTTGGAAAAGACTAAGATATAAAGACATTTGGAAAAGACTAAGATGGTGGGTGAGCACACAATGAATAGCAGAAAATCAAGGAATTTATTTCCACAGATTCCTGAAAGTAACAGGAAGGCAAGTATGGTGATTAGGTATACCCTACCCAAAAGCTTGGATGTCATTTTTGCTTTCATGTATACTCAATGCTGTCAATTACAATTTGAGATCAATACTCTTAATTAAATGAATCAACTTTGATACCACATTCGCTCAAAGTTACCTCCATGTGCCATGTGCCTGTCCCATGTGCTGAAAGCTGTCATTACACGCTCAGCAACTTGCACTGAAAAATAGAAGTAACTTTATTACTTAAATAATACCCAAACTAATTCATGTTTTATGTTAGTCCATAGAAATTATTCTGCTACACACTAAAGCTTGAAAGCACCATTATCAGTTGTTAATTCATTTTAGTCTCAGCACCTATACTTCCTCTCATCATCCTGACTCAGCTCCAGTCTCATAGTCTAAATACTTCACCTCTCTTTCCCTTTCCAGACTCAAAATCTCTCTCACTACAGTCTCTTTCTCTCAAGCTCCAGGTTTGCTGGCTTTCCCACCAGCTTCTCTTTCCTCTCTCCCTTTAACCGTTCTGACTCCTTCCCTCTAGCCACTCTTCCCATCCTTTTAGATGGAAGGATGCTCATCCCTCATGCTCCTCATCCCTTTTTAATTTGATTTATTGTCACGTGTATTAGGATAAGTGAAAAGTATTTGTTTCTTTCATGGTACATGGACAAAATGAGTAAGGGAACCTTGGTGTACGAAAAAAGTTGATTTGCTGGTTAAAAGGAAAAAGGAGGCTTATGTCAGGATGAGGCTTGAAGGCTCGGTTAGTGCAAAGGATAGCTATAGATTAGCCAGGAGGGAGCTAAAGAGTGAGTTGAGGAGAGCTAAGAGGGGACATGAGAAGACTTTGGCTGATAGGATTAAGGAGAATCCTAAAGCTTTCTTTAGATATGTTAAGAGTAGAAGATGGGTTAGGGCAAGATTAGGGCCAGTCATAGACAGCAGTGGGAAGTTGTGCGTGGAGCCTGAAGAGATTGGTGAGGCACTGAATAAATATTTCTCTTCGGTATTCACGCAGAGTGCTGGAAAGGTAGCTATGGAGAACACGGAGGTACAGGGTTGCAAATTGGGAAGTATTGTAGTAGATAGGGAGGATGTGCTAGAAATTCTCGAGGGTTTGAAGTTGGATAAGTCCCCTGGGCCGGACGGGATTTACCCTAGGATTCTCTGGGAGGCAAGAGAGGAAATTGCAGAGCCTCTGGCTCTGATCTTCAGGTCCTCGTTGGTTACGGGTGTGGTTCCGGAGGACTGGAGGATAGCGAATGTGGTCCCATTGTTTAAGAAGGGGAATAGAGACCTTCCAGGGAATTATAGGCCAGTGAGTCTTACTTCTGTTGTGGGCAAAGTATTGGAGAGAATTATTAGGGATAGGATTTATAGTTATTTAGAGAGAAATGAAATGATTGGGGATAGTCAGCATGGTTTTGTGAAGGGTAGGTCGTGCCTTACTAACCTTATTGAGTTTTTGAAAAAGTGACCAAAGAGGTGGATGGGGGTAAGGCAGTTGATGTGGTATATATGGACTTTAGTAAGGCGTTCGATAAGGTGGCCCATGGAAGGATTCTGCAGAAAATGCAGATGTATGGGATTGAGGGTGATTTAGCTAATTGGATTAGGAATTGGCTAGCAGATAGAAGACAGAGGGTGGTGGTTGATGGGAGATATTCATCGTGTAGTTCGGTTACAAGTGGTGTACCTCAGGGGTCTGTTTTGGGGCCCCTGCTGTTTGTAATTTTTATAAATGATCTGGATGAGGGTATTGAAGGATGGATAGTAAATTTGCAGATGACACTAAAGTCGGTGGAGTGGTAGATAGTGAAGAGGGGTGTTATAGTTTGCAGAGGGACTTGGACAAGTTGCAGAGCTGGCCGAGAGGTGGCAAATGGAGTTTAATGTGGAAAAGTGTGAGGTAATGCACTATGGCAGAAATAATAAATGTGTAGAGTATAGGGCTAATGGTAGGATTCTTAATAGTGTTGATGAACAGAGGGATCTTGGTGTATTTGTGCATAGATCCCTGAAAGTAATCAGTCAAGTCGATAAGGTTGTTAAGAAGGCATACGGAGTCTTAGCTTTTATTGGTAGGGGGATTGAATTTCGGAACCGCAATGTCATGTTGCAACTGTACAAAACTCTAGTGCGGCCGTACTTGGAGTATTGTGTGCAGTTCTGGTCCCCACATTATAAGAAAGATGTGGAGGCATTGGAGAGTGTACAGAGGAGGTTTACCAGGATGTTGCCTGGTATGGAGGGCAGGTCTTATGAAGAGAGGCTGAGGGATTTGAGGTTGTTTTCGTTAGAGAGGAGGCGGCTAAGAGGAGAACTTATCGAAGCATATAAGATGATTAGAGGTTTAGATAGGGTGGACAGTGATAGCCTTTTTCCTAGGATGGAGAAAGCTAGCACGAGGGGACACAGCTTTATATTAAGGGGTGATAGTTATAGGACGGATATCAGAGGTAGGTTCTTTACCCAGAGGGTGGTTAGGGAGTGGAATGCCCTGCCTGCGGCAGGTGTAGATGCGCCAAGTTTGGTGGTGTTTAAGAGGTTAGTTGATAAGTTTATGGAAGAGAAGGGAATGGTTTAGTTTGGAGGGTCATTGCTTTTTATAATAGTCGGCGCAACATCGAAGGCCGAAGGGCCTGTTCTGCGCTGTAATGTTCTATGTTCTATGTTCTAAAACATTCAGAGTACATTGTGGAGAGGAAGGGTGCAAATATAGTGAGTCATAGAAATCCTACGGTGCAAAAGGAGGCCATTTGGCCCATCAAGTCTGCACTGACCACAATCCCACCCAGGGCCAACCCCCATATCCTTACATATTTACCTGCTAATCCATCTAACCTACACATGTCAGAATTCTAAGAAGCAGTTTTTAGCATAGCCGATCAACCTAACCTGTACATCTTTGGACTGTGGGAGGAAACCAGAGGAAACCCATGCAGACACAATGAGAATGTGCAAACTCCACACTGACAATGCTACAGCCATAGCTAGGGTGTAGAGAAAGATGAGCTTAATAAATGCTAGGTCCTTTCAAAAGTCTGATGGCAGCAGGGAAGAATCTTTTCTTGAGTTGGTTGGTTTGTGATCTCAGACTTTTGTCTCTTTTCCAGACGGAAGAAGGTGGAAGAGAGCATGTCTGGGGTGTGTGGAGTCCTTAACTATACTGGCTGCTTTTCCGAGTCAGTGGGAATCATAGACCAAGTCAATGGATGGGAGCGGGTTTGTGTCATGGATTGGACTACATTCACAATCCTTTGTAGTTCCTTGTGGTCTTAGTCAGAGTAGGATCCGTATCAAGTTACAATACATCCGGAAAGGTGCATCTGTAAAAATTGGTGAGAGTCATAGCAGACAGGTCTAATTTTCTTAGCCTCCTGAGAAATCAGAGGCATTGGTGGGCTTTCTTGTCTATAGTATCAGCATGAAGGGGCCAGAATATGATGTTGGTCTGGACAACTAGAAACTTTAAGCTCTCAACCAATTGTGCTTCATCACCATGGATACTGACATGGGGTATGCCCTCCATTAATCTTCCTGAAGTTGATGACTATTTCCTTCATTTTATTGACTTTGAGAAAGAAATTATTTTCATCACACCATTTCGCCAGATTCTCTATTTCTTTTCTGTATTCCTCATCGTTGTTCACCATCCAACCGATTACGGCAGTGTCATCTGCAAACTCGAAAATGGAGTTGGAGCAATATTTGGCCACACAGTCATAAGTGTGTAAGGTACTGAGGATGCAATCTATGTTGGTTAGTTTAACTTCTGTGGTGGGGAAAATGCCTGAATCTATCATCAAGGGAAAAATAGCAAAACATCTGGATAGAAAATGTCCCATTGGGAACACACAGCATGGGTTCATGAAAGGCAGGTCATGTTTAACTAATTTACTGGAATTCTTTGAAGATATTAAGAGTGTGGTGGATAACAGGGATGTGGTGTATCTGGACTTCCGGAAAGCTTCCACAAGGCGTTGCACCAAAAAGCTGCTGTGTAAGATAAAGCTGCAAGCATTACAGGTAACATACTGGCATAGCTAGAGGATTGGTTAACTAACAGAAAGCAAAGACTGCAGATAAATGGGTGTTTTTCTGGTTGGTGGTAGTGACTAACGGTGTGCCTCAGGGTTCAGAGTTGGGCCTGCAGTTGTTTATGATTTACATCGATGAATTGGAGTTGGGGACCAAGTATAGTGTGTCAAAGTTTGCAGACAAGAAGATGAGTGGTAGAGCAAAATGTGCAGAGGACACTGAAAATCTGCAAAGGGGTATAGTTTAAGTGAATGGGTAAGGGTCAAGCAGCTGAAGTATAATGTTGTCAAATGTGCGGTCATAGAACATAGAACATTACAGCACAGAACAGGCCCTTCGGCCTTCGATGTTGCGCCGACCAATATAAAAAGCAATGCCCCTCCAAACTAAACCATTCCCTTCTCTTCCATATACTTATCAACTAACCTCTTAACCGCCACCAAACTTGGCGCATCTACAACTGCTGCAGGCAGGGCATTCCACTCCCAAACCACCCTTTGGGTAAAGAACCTACCTCTGATATCCATCCTATAACTATCACCCCTTAATTTAAAGCTGTGTCCCCTTGTGATAGCTTTCTCCAACCTAGGAAAAAGGTTATCACTGTCCACCCTATCTAAACCTCTAATCATCTTATATGTTTCGATTAGGTCCCCTCTTAGCCGCCTCCTTTCTAACGAAAACAACCTCAAATCCCTCAGCCTCTCTTCATAAGACCTGCAAAAGGTCATCCACATTTGCAGGAAAAACAGCAAAATGGACAATTAATTAAATGGTAAAGTATGCTGTTGTGCAGAGGAATCTGGGCATCCTTGTGCATGAATCACAAAAAGTTGATTCGCAGGTGCAGCAGGTAATTAAGAAAACAAATGGAATTTTGTCCTTCATTGCTAGACAGATGGAGTTTAAAAGAAGTTTAACAAAAGGCGGGTAACGTAGGCTGGGTGTTCGTGTGGCTAGTCAGGGACTCTAATTTGGTCTTGTACTGACTCTTGGCATCTTTGATGGTTCCCTGTAGATTGTACCTCGATTTCTTGTATAGGTCAGGGTCAGCTGACTTGCACATCTCAGACATGGACTTCAGTAAGCAGTGGATGTCCCTGTTCGTCCGTGGTTTCCAGGTGGGAAATACTGTTACTGTAGAAGCATGTTCTTTGAGGTCATTGGCTGAGTTTTGAAATATTGACTAGTCCACTGTCTCAATAGGAGAATCTGACATTCCTCAGACAACATTGCACAACTTTCTTTATCGGATTCTCCTGCTTCAGTTTTTACTTGTAAGCCAGCTGCAGCAACACAGCCACAATAAAGATGTAACTCCCCACCCCAAGGCTTGGGTTGACAAGTGGCAAGTAACATTCGTGCATACAAATACTAGGTAATGACCATCACCCCTTGACATTCAGTGGTGTTACTGAATCCCCCACTGCCAGTAACCTTGGAGTTACTATTGTTGAGGAACAGAACTAGACACGCCACATAAACACAGTGGCTACAAGAGCAGGTCAGAGGCTGGCAATAATACGATGAGTAGCTCACATCCTGACTCTCCAAAGCCTGTCTACCATCCATAAGGCACAAGACAGGAATATGGTGTAAAACGCCATTGGGCTGAATGGGTGCAGTTCCAACAAAACTCTCACAACATCAGGAAAAAGCAGCCAATTTGATTGGCACTATAATCACAAAATTCCACCCCCTCCACCACTGATTCAGTAGCAACAGTGTACACTATTTACATAACGCACTGCAGAAATACACCAAAGATCCTTCGACAGCACATTCCAAAGCCACGACAAGTTCCATCTTGAAGGACAAGGGCAGCATACATGGGAACACCAGCGCCTGTAAGTGCCTCTTTAAGCCATCCTGACTTGGAAAGATACCACTATTCCTTCACAGTTATTGGGTCAAAATCCTGACATTCTGTCGCTAATGACATTGTGGGTCAACCTGCAGAACGTGAACTGCAATGATTCAAAAAGGCGGCTCACCACCACCTTTTCAAGGGCAACTAGAGATGGGCAATAAATACTGGCCAGCCAGCGACATCCATGACGCACAAATGAATAGAAAAAAAACAGCTGGGATTTTGGAACATTTTGGCTATATATAATCACATTTCATTGTGATCACAGCGGGATGGAAAATTGATGGTAATGATGTCTGTTGATAACTATCATTTGGCATCGCAAATATGGTTTTCTGTGAAATTCGTAGCTAAATCTCAGTTTTGGAGAAAAATGAAATAAAATAATAGCAAGGAATTACTTGTGAGTGCAAATGATATCAAATGTTGGCAAAATGATAGCAATTGAGCACAATTAATGTCACATTATTAGATATATTTCTGATAAAAATCAAATTAAAGAGATATGCAGAACAGGTAGGGAGTGAATTTGAGATCAGGAAGTGATCAGCCAAGATCTGTAGAGCAGATTCACAGAGCTGAATTTGCCCACTTCTGTTCCTCATTCCTTTGTTCTTATGATTAAAAATGATTACAATTAATAGCAATTGATGTGAAATGAAAGCAATTATGTCATAGAATCTCTACAGTACAAAAGGAGGCCATTTGGTCCAAGAGATCTGCACCGATTCTCCAACGAAGCATTTTTACCAGGCCCCACACCTTCCTCATCCCTATAACTCCACATGTTTGACCTGCTAATCTCCCTAACCTGCACATCTTGGACACCAAAGGACAATTTAGCATGGTCAATCTACCTAACCTGTACGTCTCTGGCGTGCAAAAGGAGACTGAGCACCCAGAGAAAACCCATGCAGACACAGGTAGAACATGCAAGCTCCACATAGACAACACCCAAGGCTGGAATTGAACTTGAGTCCCTATTGCAATAAGGCAGCAGCGCTAACTACTGTGCCACCATGCTATCCGTGCTGTCAAATGATATGAAAAATTTTGGGTTGGGTTGGCATGTGGGATTGATTCCCTTTTTCTGCCAAGGCATAGAATATAAGAATAAGGAGATTACGCTACAGTTTTTATAAAACAGAGATGAGGCTACAGCTAGGATACTGAGTACTGCATGTAGTGTTAGGCATGGCATTATAGGAAGGATGTGATGTGTGAGAACGTATAAAGGAAATTTACAAACATGTTGCCAATGCTTTAGCAATGAAAATTGATTAGATAGTCTTGGAATCTCTTTGAAAGATTTAATAGTGGTGTATAAAACTGAAGTGCCTGGATAGAGTGGATGAGAGGACCTATTTCCCTGAGCATCAATCAATATCAAGGGGTCATAAATTTAAAGTAATTGATGGAAAGATTAGATGTGAGTTGAGGAGAAACCTTTTAACCCACACCATGAATTGGAACTTATTACATTAAAGGATTATACTGACAAACGCCCATTATGTTTCAAACGTACATGGCTATATATTTGAAGTCCCTACAGGACTACAGACCAAGAACTGGTAGATTTGATTAGGCTGGAACTGACAAGAGTGGCTAAATGATCTCTGGTGCTACACGTTTTCTATGCGAGTGTCTTCCAGCAAGGAGATTACGCTCCAGTTTTTTGAGGGGAACTCTCCGCTGGAAGATGCTTGCATGGAGGGCAAAAAAAAACATTACAAAGACACACTCAAGGACTCCTGACAGGACCACCTGGGAAACACTGGCACAAAATCACTGCCTCATCCACAAGGGCTGTCAAACTTTCGAAGCAAGGTGTATTGCTGAAGCACTACTTAAGCGCAAGCTGCGTAAATCCAGAGTCACCAGCGCAACAACTACAGTGTCTACACAAATCTGTCTGATACATGCCAGGACATTCTGTGCCCGAATTGGCCTGATCGGTCATCTTTGGACACACCGCAACCTGCCTCGAAATGGCTAATGGTGTCAAGATCTTCATTGATAATGATGGACAAACAACAACATTTTTTATGGGCAGATTTTCTTGATGTTCCTGCTGACAGACTTGCAGATAGGGTGGCCCATAAAATTGTGCAGATGTCCTTTTCACCCTAACCTGGCAGTGATTTTATGGAAAGTGGGCAAATCCTTGGGCAACCTGTCTGCACATACCCCATTTGAGGTACTAAAGTGGCCAATTAAAGGATGAGGTCAGGATTGGGAGAAGCCCAGTAATTTTGCCTGTGTAGTAGTTGTTGGAGGCAGGCCCCACTATTCCTAACCTTTGTCCTGAACTAGTGACCAGACAGAGATGTTTGGAGTTTTAAAATAATCTTTATTTCAAACTGTTTCAAAATGAGCTGGTCATCCAACATCTGGCTTGACAGCTCTCAGAATCAATCTATAACCTATGACAATCAATTTTCCCACTTGTGATATCCAACATTCATGATTTCAATTAACCCCCATGGGCCACATGACCCCCCCCCCAATATTTCTGGGCCTGTCCTCTGGACTATCCCCTCCGTCCCCAGTCCCCCATCACATGGGCCCCTCGTCAACCCCACTGGCCAACTGACATGACCCTCTTTCACCCCTGTCCTTGATTAGCACTGAGCATAAATCCGATGTCCTCTCCACCCACCTAAAATCAGCACATCTACCAGTGCTGACTTGGCTCCCCCTTCATGGTAACAAGAAAACTGCATTTAAACACACTGAAATGCTATAATGGGCACAGCAATGCCTGCAGCTAATTTGTCTTAACAAAGGAAAGCTCCATAAAACCCCCCAGGATGGACAGACAGGCGGACAGAGCAAGAAGAAATGGCATCCAGGAAGATAGCACCCTGTTTTTCAGATGCTGACCTAGCCAGAATGATGGCGGCAAGATAGGATCGGATGCTATCCCAGAGGAAGGGATGGAAACACAGCCTGGAAGGTGATGGCAACGTGCGTTAGTGCCAGGTTACTGGCCAGGAGAACCAGGAAGCATTGCTGAAAAAAAACTGAATGACCAAATCAAGCATAAACAGTGAATGTTATACCTCATCTTGCATCCTCCCCCTAAATGACCCCTAGATCCCCCTAGTACTTCATGATTTGAGCCGCTGACCCACAAGTACTCCCTTCTCCTGCCTAAGAGTATCACAACCTTACCCTCTGAGGGCCACCCCAAAACCCTGCAGAACTCATGCCATCACATTTGACATGGCTCCTCCTATACCCATAGGGAATGAATATCAATAATCACCAGAAGAGGGCAAAGATGTGCTTGAGATCTGGGTCCTCACCCCCTTTGAGGAGTGGACACTGGAGCTTGTGGGAGAGGAGGGCATAGGCATTATTAGTAACATCATGGTCGGACTGAAGAATAGAAGTGAGCATCTGCCAATCCACCACTTGTTGCTGAAATCTCAAGTAAGTTGCATGCAGCCCAGATTTCTCTCCCTCCCTTGCACTTAACCTTGTGTCCTGTGTTGCAGGAAGGGACCCCAATGTGCCTGGGCTATCTGGAATTGTAGCCCCCATTGCTGCTCCCGCCCATCCTGCCCCAACAGCTCAGAAGACTCCTCACAGGAAGTAGATGAGGAGACCTCTGAGGCTGACAGCAATTTTGCGTAGCTTCCCCATCGCAATTCACCATCCCAGAGTCACTCACGTTTGGTGGGTCAAGTTAGTGGCGAGGAATCTGGCTCAACACATCCGCTGATGTACATGGAGTGGAAGAGAGAACATCAGAGTCCTCTGGAGGCGATGAATCACCTGGCCCCAGGCTACATGCTGGGCCTGTGCAATCACTTCACTCTTGGCTGCTGAAGATGTAGCAACAGAACCAGAGAATATAGAAAAGGCTGACAGCAACACTGAACCTTTTGGTAGGAGTCCCAGACCTTTCAAGCAGATCAGCTATTTGCTATTTTGCGTGGTTCCCAGGTCAGTGCTGCAAGGATGGCATCTGCAGTGGAAAGCCTGGGATTCCTCACCATGAGTGGCAGGCAAGTGATGGCCAAATCTGAGCAGGCCACCATGGAGTCCCAGAGGGCCATGGCCGAGTCACAACAGGCCTCCGAGGCTTCTCGAGATTCTCCAGCCCGTGGCTGAGGGGCCCGAAAGCTTGCATGAGACCCAGTGGATAGTACTGAGGCACAGCGGACAATGGCTGCAACCTTTCAGACCGTGACCCAGTCACCATGGTCATGGCTGAGAAGCTGCAGAGCTTGCAGGAGATCCAACAGGACAGTGCTGAGACACAGCAGGCTACGACAAAAGCCATTCAGAATGTCGCCTCGTCACAGAGAGTCATGGTATTGACAGCCAATGTCTGGGCCGGCAGGGCCAGATGACGCCAGAGCTTCTGGAGCTCACTGCAGAAGCATCGCTGTCCTGTGGAGTGACACAGTGGCCCACAGGAACCCTGAGAGGAGAGGAAGAACTTGGGCACATGCTGGTGCCTTCCAACTAGGAGACTGTGGCTGTGGCAATGCCTGACTCCCCTCTTCCTGATATTGGAGCATATCAGGTGCAGTGGCATGACGAGGGTATCACGGATACATGCTGAGACTTGGAAACTGGCCAGGGCCCTTAAAGTCCGGGTTCCCCAGAGAACCCTGCCCATCACTGACCATGGGATGAGCTAGGCAACGGCCACCCCCACCTTGATGTACATCTTGGGATGAAGTGGTAGGGCACATAAGATTAAGAAGTTGTTTTAGCGCCAAGCTGAAACACATTTCAGGTGAAAGACATTACTAGCTAGATAGAATATTTAGGCCAACCACATGTTTATATATTTTCATTTATTTTGAAAGCACTATTATTGGCAATAATAAATGTTATTTCGCCCCACATATCTCTAATTAACCTTTAACAGGGATATACTTAACCCAATAATCGCTGGAGAGACCTGCCACGTTGAGCATTGCTAATGAGAAAATCATAGTGCTCAAATAATTCACTGGCTACAGCAGCTGGCATGCATTAGTAGTGATTTACAGCATCTTCATGACATCCCCAGAACACACAAGAGATTCCTCTTCCCACCCCACCTGCCCCAAGGCCCTACAGTAAGAAGTCTGACAACACCAGTTTCAAATCCAACTGATTCAGAGACTATTTCCCAGGGCTGAAATGGTCGCGACGAGAGGGCACAGATTTAAGGTGCAGAGAAGCAAGTACAGAGGGGATGCTAGGGGAAAGTTTTTCACTCAGAGGGTGGTGAGTGAATGGAATCGGCTGCCGTCGGTGGTGGTTGAGGCGAACTCGCTGGGGTCTTTTAAAAGACTTCTGGATGAGTATATGGGATCCAATGGGATTGGGGGTTATAGATAGGTCTATGGCTGGGTAGGTTTTGATGTGTTCGGCACAACTTGTGGGCCGAAGGGCCTGTTTGTGTTGTAGTGTTCTATGTTCTATGATTTATTTGACAGTAAACTCACAAGCTTTCGGCTCTATGGCCTTCGTCAGGCGAATGAGGCCCTGCATGCAGGTTTAGTGCCGTGTTAGCTCGCACCCAGACATGGGCCCAGGTTCCACAGTGAAACTCAGGTAGGAGTCAGACTAGTTTGCAGTAGGACATCATCACAATAGCGCATAGCAAATTGTCATCACCCTCCTGACTGCCACAGAAACACTGCGTTACCAGGCCCCTCTACTCTGATGTTATGATGTTGTAGGACTCGGGGGCAGGGTGGGGGGAATGGAACCCATATATAGAACATTACAGCACAGAACAGGCCCTTCGGCCTTCGATGTTGCGCCGACCAATATAAAAAGCAATGCCCCTCCAAACTAAACCATTCCCTTCTCTTCCATATACTTGTCAACTAACCTCTTAAATGCCACCAAACTTGGCGCATCTACAACTGCTGCAGGCAGGGCATTCCACTCCCGAACCACCCTTTGGGTAAAGAACCTGCCTCTGATATCCTTCCTATACCTATCACCCCTTAATTTAAAGCTGTGTCCCCTCGTGCTAGCTTTTTCCATCCTAGGAAAAAGGCTATCACTATCCACCCTATCTATACCTCTAATCGTCTTATATGTTTCGATTAGGTCCCCTCTTAGCCACCTCCTTTCTAACGAAACCAACCTCAAATCCCTCAGCCTCTCTTCATAAGACCTGCCCTCCATACCAGGCAACATCCTGGTAAACTCCTCTGTACCCTCTCCAATGCCTCCACATCTTTCTTATAATGTGGGGACCAGAACTGCACACAATACTCCAAGTGCGGCCGCGCTAGAGTTTTGTACAGTTGCAACATGACGTTGCGGCTCCAAAATTCAATCCCCCTACCAATAAAAGCTAAGACTCCATATGCCTTCTAACAACCTTATTGACTTGACTGCCTACTTTCAGGGATCTATGCACAAATACACCAAGATCCCTCTGTTCATCAACACTATTAAGAATCCTACCATTAGCCATATACTCTACACATTTATTATTCCTGCCAAAGTGCATTACCTCACACTTTTCCACATTAAACTCCATTTGCCACCTCTCGGCCAGCTCTGCAACTTGTCCAAGTCTCTCTGCAAACTATAACACCCCTCTTCACTATCTACCACTCCACCGACTTTAGTGTCATCTGCAAATTTACTAATCCATCCTTCAATACCTCATCCAGATCATTTATAAAAATTACAAACAGCAGGGGTCCCAAAACAGATCCCTGAGGAACACCACTAATAACCGAACTCCACGATGAATATCTCCCATCAACCACCACCCTCTGTCTTCTATCTGCTAGCCAATTCCTAACCCAATTAGCTAAATCACCCTCTATCCCATACATCTATTGTAACACAGGCCCCTAGTAACCAAAACGTGTGGTGATCAAGAGCTCTTTCACCAGCTTTGCATGCCTGATCCTTGCTGCTGTCAGCTCTCCAGTGTCCAGGTGGTGTCCATTTTCCTCCTCCCCAGTGATGCCTAGCTGCTCCACATCCTCTTCCTCCTCCCACAAAAGGCCTTCTCGCTGCTGCAGCAGGTTATATACAGCACATCACATCACCACAATGTGGGACAATATCAGGGGCTATAGTGGAGGGCCTTGCCGGGTACCTGAACTGTGTTTTGAGAAGCCTTATGAACTGCCCTACTATTGAACGGTTGGCAACGTGCGCTTCATTGTATCAGGTTTTCACATAAACATCATCAGCCAAGTCCACAGCGGGGCTTCGTGTCCCACACAAGACATCCCGGTACCCTGGGCTGTTCCTCAAAGACCTCTGGGACATCAGGCATCCTCAGTATGAAGCTGGCATGTATGCTGCCAGGGTGTCTGGCACAGATATGTAGGATATTCAACTGATGATCACACACCATCTGCATGTTTATTGAATGGAAGCCCTTTCAGTTCATGAATCTTCCTGAATTCTTCACCGGGGCCTTTTTGGCGATGCTGGTGCAATCTTTAGACCCCTGCACGTTTGGTGTCCCTGCAATGGCTGTAAATTCTCAAGCTGTCCTTCCAGCTGGTCCTGCTCCAGATCGAATTTGATATACTGGCCAGTCTGGGCATACAGGGCAGTCTCTGACCTCCTTTTGGACAGATGGTTGGGAAATGCCTCAAAGGTCTCCACTGGCGATCTGGAATGACCCAGAAGCATAAAAGTTTATGGTGGCCATCACTTTCACAGACATCGGAAGTTGGTGACACACCCTTCCCCCACGTGCCCTGAGGTAACAATTCACAGGTGTTGCACTGTATCCTTTCTGAACCAGAGCTGTTGGGGACACACAGTGTCTGACAGTTGCTCAAAGGACACTCGTGCAGAACTGCCAATCTCCATTCCCTCCCTCCCTCCTCCTGCTCCCTTGAGGTGAATGGCAGCCACGTACTGCCTCTCTTCTACTCCTGTGAGTAGTAAGACCTGGGCCTCCAGTGCCTGCAATTCATCCTCCTGCTCCGCCTCCTCAGCTCTAGCAACAATGAAAAGAACACCAAAATCAATGGATTGCATTGCAAAAGCCACCTCGTCAAAGTGAAAGGGGGATGTTGGGGGGGGGGGGAGTTTGGGAAGGGGAGGGACAGATGTAGAGATTAAAGAACTCTGCTCAACCTCAGGTCATCAACACACACTCACCACAACCCCACTCTCAAACTCTCCCAGCAACACACTCTCCATACCACCACCCTTGCCCTTTCAGAGATCCCCAGCAACACATCCAATAACTCATCGATACCAACACCCATTCAGTTCCTTCCATCCCTTTAACTCCAGCCCTTTCCGCTTATCACCTTCCTCTCTCTCAGGCAAACCATGCTGTACTCAGCAAAGAACGCCGCTTTGTCTCCTTCCGTCCTCACCTTATGAATTTCGGGCTCAACATGATGCTAAACTCCCCTCCCATTCACCAGATCAGTTCACCCACCTCCAGTATTCCCTCTCCACTTGGACCCCACCCTCCAGCCTTTTACCTGCTGTTGATCTTTTCACTGAGAACTGTTGGTGTGACCCCAGCCGCTTCAATTTCTCTGCTCCCCTCAACCACTCTAACTTATCTCCTTCTGCACTTTGCTCTCTCAGGTCCAACCCTGTCCTTTGTCATCAAACCATCCGACAAGAGTACTGCTATTATTGCCTGGCATACAAACTTCTACCTAGCAAAGGCTAAGTGCCAACTCTCAGATGCTCCCTTCTACCTCCCTCTGGACCATGACCGACTACTGAACATCAAGTTGCTGTTTCCAGGACTGTCAATTATGTAATCTCCTCTGGTGATCTTTCCTCAACAGCTTCTAACCTCATAGTCTGCCAACCCACTTTTACCTCCTTCCCAAAATCCACAAACAGAATTGTCCCGGTAGGCCCATCGTGTCAGCTTGTTCCTGCCCCACCGACCTTGTTTCTACCTATATTGACTTTATTCTGCATCCTCTTGCCCAGTCCCTTCCCACCTATATCCATGATTCCTCCAATGCCATATCAACAACTTCCACTTCCCTGGTGCAAACAGCCTGCTCTTCATATGATGATCAATCCCTCTCTCCCTCCCACCAAGATGGCCTCAAAGCTCTTCACTGCTTCATCAAACCGAGATTTGAACAATCCCCATTCACTACCACTCTCTTCTGTCTGGCTGAACTGTTTCTCTCACTCAATTTCTCTCTCAACAATTTCTCCTTTAACTCATCTCACTTCCTCTGAATAAAAGTGGCTGTGGGCACCAGCGTGGGTCCCAGTTATGCCTGTCTTTATGGATTATGTGGAACATTCCCCATTCCAGTCCTACTGTGACCCTCTCCCGCAACTCCTTTATCAGTACATTGATGACTATTTTGGTGCCACTTCATGCTTTCATCCGGACCTGGAAAATTTATCAATTTCGCTTGCAATTTTCACCCCTCTGTCACCTTCACGTGGTCCAATTCTGAACTTCCCTTCCTTGATCTCTCTGTATATATTTCTGGTGATAAACTGTCCACCAATATCCATTACATGCCCCCTCTTACAAGTCATTGATAAAAATCACAAATAGCAGAGGACCCAGCACTGATCCCTGTTCTACATCGCTGGTAACTGGCTCCAGTCTGAAAATTTTCCCTCCACCACCGCCCTCTGTCTTCTACGAGATTGGATAAGTAACGGCCTATCAATCAAATTTCCTTCTATCCCACACCACCTTACTTTCTTCATGAATCTACCATATCAACCTTATCAAAAGCCTTACTAAAATCCATGTATATGACATCAACTGCTCTACCTTCATCCATACACTTAGTTGCCTCCTCAAAGAATTCGATCAAATTTGCGAGGCAGGATTTATCCCTCACGAAATCATGCTGACTACCCTGGATTAAGCTGCATCTTTCCAAATGGTCATAAATCCTATCACTCAGGACCTTTTTCATTAACTTACCAACCACCGAAGTAAGACTAACTGGCCTATAATTACCAAGGTCATTCCTATTTCCTTTCTGGAAGAGAAGAACATTTGTCACTCTCCAGTCCTCTGACGCAATCCTGTGCACAGTGAGGATCCAAAGATCAAAGCTAAAGGCATCGCAATCTCATCCCTAGCCTCCCAAAGTATCCTAAGATATATCCCATCTGGCTCAGGGCACTTATCGACCCTCAGGTTTTTCAAAATTGCTATTGCATCTTCCATCAGAAATCTACCTCCTCCATCCTATCAGCCTGTATTCCACTCTTATCCTCAAAAACATGGCCCCTCTCCTTAATGAGCACTGAAGTATTCATTCAATGCCTCACCTATCTCTTCTGACTCCATGCCCAAGTTCCCACTGCTGTCCTTAACTGGCCCTAACCTCACCCTGGTCCTTCTTTTATTTCTCACATAAGAGTAAAAAGCCTTGGGGTGTTCCTTGATCTGACCCATCAAGGACTTTTCATGCCCCCTCCGAGCTCTCCTAAGCCCTTTTATTAACTCATTCCTTGCTGCCTTGTAATTCTCAAGTGACCCAACTGAACCTTGTTTTCTCATCCTTAAATATGCTTTCTTTTTCCTCTTGACATTCAATCCCCTTTGAGAACCATGGTTCCCTCACTTGGCCATTTCCTCCTGAAGGGACTCTATCTCATTCTCTCAGTTCTTCACCTCCATCGCATCGTTTCAAAGGATGTCACTTTGTAAAATAGCACTGCCAATTTGTCTTCCTTCCTCAGTCATGATTTTCCACCCACCATGCTTGACATGGCTTTGTGTCTGACCCATCCTCTGGGCCAATGCTCTCACCTTTCTCCCCCCCTCCCAGAACCAGGTTAGGGTCCCCTTTGTCCTTACTTTTCACCTCATCAGTCTCCATATTCAAACGATCATCCTTCGTTAGGATTCTGCACTTCCCGTGCACCCCTTCAATCTGGTCTGTTGCATCTGCTGCTCACAATATGGTCTACTGTACATCAGAGAGACCAGACATAGACTGGGTGACCATTTTGCTGAACACTTTCAGTCTCTCTGCTAGTGGAACGCAGACTTTCCTGTCGATGGCATTTCAACACCCGGCTCTTCCGTCCAGGTGTCCGTCCTTGGCCTTTTGCAATGTTCTAGTGAACCTCAATGCAAAACATGAGAACAGCAGCTCATCTTCCGATCAGGCACTTTACAGCCTTCCGGATTGAACGTTGAGTTCAACAACTTAAGGGGATGAACTCTCCCCTCCACGTTCACCTCATTTCCATTTATTTTATTCCATTTCATTTCATCTCATTCATCCATTTTATCATTCTTTTTCACTTCTATTTTTCCACTTGTCCATTCCACTCTCCTTTCCACCCCTCCATTCTGTCTTTCAGGGCAACTGCCATATTCCTCAGGCAGCCCTTTAACAATCTATACCTCTGTTCTGCCATTCCCACATTCTGATCACTTAATTACGTAACCACGTAATCACGTAACCACAATTCGGTTATGTGTGACCACAATTCGGTTACGTTCACCTTAGTGATGGACAGGGATAGGCATGAAGCTGGGGGCAGTAGTTATAGCTGGGGGAAGGGTAACTATGAGGCCATCAGGAGAGAATTAGGGTGCATAGATTGGACTAGGGAACTACAGGGACTGGGAACATCTGGAATGTGGTGCTTATTCAAGGAGCAGCTGTTGCGAGTCCTTGATAAGTATGTCCCTGTCAGGCAGGGAGGAAATGGACAAGTAAGAGAGCCTTGGTGTACGAAAAAAGTTGATTTGCTAGTTAAGAAGAAAAAGGAGGCTTATGTTAGGATGAGGCTTGAAGGCTCAGATAGTGCAATGGATAGCTATAGATTAGCCAGGAAGGAGGTAAAAACTGAATTGAGGAGAGCTAAGAGGGGAGACGAGAAGATGTTGGCTGATAGGATTAAGGAGAATCCTAAAGCTTTCTTTCGATATGTTAAGAATAGAAGATTGGTTAGGGCAAGATTAGGGCCAGTCATAGACAGCAGTGGGAAGTTGTGCGTGGCGCCTGAAGAGATTGGTGAGGCACTGAATAAATATTTCTCTTCGGTATTCACACAGAGTGCTGGAAATGTAGCTATGGAGAACACTGAGGTACAGGGTTGCAAATTGGGAAGTATTGTAGTAGATAGGGAGGATGTGTTAGAAATTCTGAGGGTTTGAAGTTGGATAAGTCCCCTGGGCCGGACGGGATTTACCCTAGGATTCTCTGGGAGGCAAGAGAGGAGATTGCAGAGCCTCTGGCTCTGATCTTCAGGTCCTCGTTGGTTAGGGGTGTGGTTCCGGAGGACTGGAGGATAGCGAATGTGGTCCCATTGTTCAAGAAGGGGAAGAGAGACCTTGCAGGGAATTATAGGCCAGTGAGTCTTACTTCTGTTGTGGGCAAAGTATTGGAGAGAATAATTAGGGATAGGATTTATAGTTATTTAGAGAGAAATGAATTGATTGGGGATAGTCAGCATGGTTGCGTGAAGGGTAGGTCATGCCTTACTAACCTCATTGAGTTTTTTGAGAAAGTGACCAGAGAGGTGGATGGGGGTAAGGCGGTTGATGTAGTATATCTGGACTTTAGTAAGGCTTTTGATAAGGTGGCCCATGGAAGACTTCTACAGAAAATGAAGATGTGTGGAATAGAGGGTGATTTAGCAAATTGGATTAGAAATTGGCTGGCAGATAGAAGACAGAGGGTGGTGGTTGATGGGAGATTTTCATCGTGGAGTTCGGTGACGAGTGGTGTGCCTCAGGGGTCTGTTTTGGGCCCCCTGCTGTTTGTAATTTTTATAAATGATCTGGATGAGGGTATTGAGGGATGGATCAGTAAATTTGCAGATGCTACTAAAGTTGGTGGTGTGGTAGATAGTGAAGAGGGGTGTTTTAGTTTACAGAGTGACTTGGACAAGTTGCAGAGCTGGGCCGAGAGGTGGCAAATGGAGTTTAATGTGGAAAAGTGCGAGGTAATGCACTTTGGCAGGAACAATAAATGTGTAGAGTTTAGGGCTAATGGTAGGGCTCTTAATAGTGTTGAGGAACAGAAGGATCTTGGTGTATGTGTCAATAGATCACTGAAAGTAGGCAGTCAAGTGGATAAAGTTGTTAAGAAGGCATATGGAGTCTTAGCTTTATTGGTAGGGGGATTGAATTTAGGAGCCGCAGCATCATGTTGCAACTGTACAAAACTCTAGTGCGGCCGCACTTGGAGTATTGTGTGCAGTTCTGGTCCCCACATTATAAGAAAGATGTGAGGCATTGGAGAGGGTACAGAGGAGGTTTACCAGGATGTTGCCTGGTATGGAGGGCAGGTCCTATGAAGAGAGGTTGAAGGATTTGAGGTTGTTTTCGTTAGAAAGGAGGCGGCTAAGAGGGGATCTTATTGAAGCATATAAGATGATTAGAGGTTTAGATAGGGTGGACAGTGATAGCCTTTTTCTAGGATGGAGAAAGCTAGCACGAGGGGACACAGCTTTAAATTAAGGGGTATGAGTTATAGGACGGATATCAGAGGTCGGTTCTTTACTCAAAGAGTGATTAGGGAGTGGAATGCCCTGCCTGCAGCTGTTGTAGATTCGCCAAGTTTGGTGGCGTTTAAGAGGTTAATTGATAAGTATATGGAAGAGAAGGGAATGGTTTAGTTTGGAGGGGCATTGCTTTTTATTTTGGTCGGCACAACATCGAAGGCCGAAGGGCCTGTTCTGTGCTGTAATGTTCTATGTTCTATGGGCACTTTTAGCACCTTCTTAGCCTTCTGTGTCCTCAGTTACATTCGTTTTGTCCAATTCAACATTCCACTCAAAGGAGGGTGTATCTCTGCTGGTTATCTCTTAACTCTTAAAGGGTCATCTAGACTCGAAACATTGGCTGTTTTCTCTCCCTACAGCTGCTGTCAGACCTGCTGAGATTTTCCAGCATTTTCTGTTTTTGCTGCTTCCTGAATTCTTGATGCAAGACTTCATCTTTCATTCTACTAATATTGATACCAACATGAAATACAACCTCTAACTCATCATCTTCTTCTTTTAGGATGCCTTGCAGCCATTCAGTAGCATCCTTGACTCTGGCACCAGGGAGGCAGCACACCATCCTGAAGTTGCATCTTCTACAGCAGAAACGCCTGTCTGCTTCCCTAACTAATGAATCCCCTATCCCATTATTGCTGTTCTTTTCATTGCCCCAGTGCAGACAAGCCAGTTGTAGTGCCAGAAGCTTGTCTCTGATTGCACTTCTCTGAGGTCCCAGCACCCTTTAGCTTCCAAAATTGAATGCTGATGAGTGAGCCCAACCTCAAAGCACTTCGGCACTATCTGCCTGTTCTTTCTGAATCTCCTGGTGATCACCCATTTTCTTCTTTCCTCTAGTTCCTTGAGCTGCACTGTGATCGCCCCTCTAAACATTCTATTCACGTAACTTTCAGCCTCACAGATGCACCACAGTGTCTCCAGCCATTGCTCAAGCGCCAAAATTCAGAGCTCCAGCTTCTGCAGGTGGGAGCACTTTCCATCTAGGACACTGGCAACATCCAGGATTCCCCTCATGTGACAAGCCACACATTCTGCTAGGCTGTTCTTTCCTGACATGTGATACCAATATGTAATACAACCTCTAACTCATCACCTTCTTTTAGGATGCCCTGCAAATGATCACATCATTTTGGTGATAGTGACCACAATTCGGTTATGTTCACCTTAGTGATGGATAGGGATAGGCATGAACCCTGGGGGCAGTAGTTATAGCTGGGGGAATGGTAATTATGAGGCCATAAGGAGGGAATTAGGGTGCATAGGTTGGACTAGGAAACTACAGGGACTGGGAACATCTGAAATGTGGAGCTTATTCAAGGAGCAGCTACTGCGAGTCCTTGATAAGTATGTCCCTGTCAGGCAAGGAGGAAATGGTCGAGTAAGGGAACCTTGGTGTACTAAAAAAGTTAATTCGCTGGTTAAAAGGAAAAAGGAGGCTTATGTCAGGATGAGGCTTGAAGGCTCAGTTAGTGCACTGGATAGCTATAGATTAGCCAGAGGAGCTAAAGAGTGAGTTGAGGAGAGCTAAAAGGGGACACGAGAAGACTTTGGCTGATAGGATCAAGGAGAATCCTAAAGCTTTCTTTAGATATGTTAAGAATAGAAGATTGGTTAGGGCAAGATTAGGGCCAGTCAGAGACAGCAGTGGGAAGTTGTGCGTGGAGCCTGAAGAGATTGGAGAGGCACTAAACAAATATTTCTCTTCGGTATTCACAAGGGAGATGTAAATGTAGTTGTGGAGAACACTGGGATACAGGGTTGCAAACTGGAAAGTATTGAAGTAGATAAGGAGGATGTGCTAGATATTCTTGAGGGTTTGAAGTTAGATAAGTCCCCTGGGCCGGACGGGATTTACCCTAGGATTCTCTGGGAGGCGAGAGAGGAGATTGCAGAGCCTCTGGCTCTGATCTTCAGGTCGTCATTGGTTATGGGTATAGTGCCGGAAGACTGGAGGATAGCGAATGTGGTCCCATTGTCCAAGAAAGGGAATAGAGACTTTCCTGGGAATTATAGACCAGTGAGTCTTTCTTCTGTTGTGGACAAAGTATTGGAAAGAATTATTAGGGATACGATTTATAATTATTTACAGAGAAACAAATTGATTGGGGATAGTCAGCATGGTTTTGTGAAGGGTAGATCGTGCCTTACTAACCTTATTGAGTTTTTTGAAAAAGTGACCAAAGAGGTGGATGGGGGTAAGGCAGTTGATGTGGTATATATGGACTTTAGTAAGGCGTTCGATAAGGTGCCCCATGGAAGGCTTCTGCAGAAAATGCAGATGTATGGGATTGAGGGGGATTTAGCTAATTGGATTGGGAATTGGCTAGCTGATAGAAGACAGAGGGTGGTGGTTGATGGAAATTATTCATCGTGGAGTTCGGTTACAAGTGGTGTACCTGAGGGATCTGTTTTGGGGCCCCTGCTGTTTGTAATTTTTATAAATGACCTGGATAAGGGTATTGAAGGACGGATTGGTAAATTTGCGGATGACACCAAAGTCGGAGGAGTGGTAGATAGTGAAGAGGGGTGTTATAGTTTGAAGAGTGACTTGGACAAGTTGCAGAGCTGGGCCGACAGGTGGCAAATGGAGTTTAATGCGGAAAATTGAGAGGTAATTCACTTTGACAGGAATAACAAATGTGTAGAGTATAGAGCTAATGGTAGGACTCTTAATAGTGTTGCTGAACAGAGGGATCTTGGTGTATATGTGCATAGATCCCTGAAAGTTGGCAATCTTTCAGGGATAAGGTTGTTAAGAAGGCATGCGGAGTCTTAGCTTTTATTGGTAAGGGGATTGAATTTCGGAGCTGCAACGTCATATTGCAACTGTACAAAACTCTAGTGCGGCCGCACTTGGAGTATTGTGTACAGTTCCGGTCCCCACATTATAAGAAAGATGTGGAGGTATTGGAGAAGGTACAGAGGAGGTTTACCAGGATGTTGCCTGGTATGGAGGGCAGGTCTTATGAAGAGAGGCTGAGGGATTGGAGGTTGTTTTCGTTAGAAAGAAGGCGGCTAAGAGGAGACCTTATTGAAACATATAAGATGATTAGAGGTTTAGATAGGGTGGACAGTGATAGCCTTTTTCCTAGGATGGAGAAAGCTAGCACGAGGGAACACAGCTTTAAATTAAGGGGTGATAGTTATAGGACGGATATCAGAGGTAGGTTCTTTACCCAGAGGATGGTAAGGGTATGGAATGCCCTGCCTGCTGCAGTTGTAGATGCGCCAAGTTTGGTGGCGTTTAAGAGGTTAGTAGATAAGTTTATGGACGAAAAGGGAATGGTTTAGGTTAGAGGGTCATTGCTTTTTCTTAATTGGTCAGCGCAACATCGAAGGCCGAAGGGCCTGTTCTGCGTTGTTATGTTCTATGTCTAAAATTAATGCCTTTGACTATAACTAATCTAGATACAGATAATAAATATACTGCTTTATCCTTATAAGTAAAATGTTTCTTTTAGCGTCAGCTATTTAAACACAGTCCCCACTATCAGTTATTCACCAACCAACCTGATTACCACTTTCCTACAATGTCACCCTTGGATTATCTTCAAACACAGTGTGCTGCCTGAACAGTGGCTGCCGCTGTCAAGTTCAGTGCTCTCTGCTCCCGAAGGTGTGAGAAGGCTTTGAACCCTGCACTCTCTTATATCACTGTCCTGGTAAAGCATGTCTCTCATACGTCAGGTGTGCTCTCTGCAGCGAGTTTATGTGCAGTCAAAACTGCTTCGCACAAGTTCTTACAGCATATCTAACTTTTACTACTTTCAGTTTGATTTATTATTGTCACATGTATTAACATATCGAGAGAAGTATTGTTTCTTGCACACAGTACAGACAAAGCACACTGTTTATAGAGAAGGAAAGGAGAGAATGCAGAATGTAGTGTTACAGTCATAGCTGGGTGTAGAGAAAGATCAACTTAATGCAAGGTAAGTCCATTCAAAAGTCTGACAGCAGCAGGGAAGAAGCCGTTCTTGAGTCAGTTGGTACATGACCTCAGATTTGATATATTTTTCCCAAAGGAAAAAGGTGGAGGAGAGAATGTCTAGGATGGGTGAGGTCCTTAATTATTTTGACTGCTTTGCCGAGGCAGCAGGAAGTATAGACAGAATTAATGGATGGGAAGTTGGTTTGCGTGATGGATTGAGCTGTATTCACAACCTTTTATAGTTCCTTGTGGTTTTGCGTTGAGCAGGAGCCATACCAAGCTGTGATACAACCAGAAAGAATACTTTCTGTGATGCATCTCTAAAAGTTGGTGAGAGTCGTAAACTGACAAGCCAAATTTGCTTTGTCTTCTGAGAAAGTAGTGGGCTTTCTTAACTATAGTATTGGCATGGGGGAACCAGGACAGGTTGTTGGTGATCTGGATACCTAAGAACTTGAAACTCTGGACCCTGTCTGCTTCGTCCCTGTTGATGCAAACAGAGGCATGTTCTCTTTTACGCTTCCTGAAGTCAATGACAATCTCCTTCATTTTGAAATTGAGGGCGAGATTATTCTTGCCACACCTGTTTACCAGATTCTCTATCTCACTCCCTTACTCTGTCTCATCATTGTTTGAGGTCCGACCCACTACGGTAGTGTTGTCAGTAAACCTGAAAATTGAACTGGAGGGGAATTTAACCATACTGTCATAGGTATACAAGGAGTATAATAAGGGGCTGAGAACACAGCCTTGTGGGACATTGATTGAAGATGATTGTAGAGTTGTTGCCTATCCTTACTGATTGTGGTCTGTGAATTCGGAAGTTGAAGATGTTTGCAAATACTCCCGCCAGCGGATCTGAGTGCTCTTCTGGGTACCCCATTCAGGCCAGTCACTTTCTGTAGTTGACCTTTGAGAAAGCTGCTCTGACATCTGCAGTGGTGCCCCTAGATACAGATTCATCCAGGGATTGCAGAGTGGAAGGCATGTTCTCACTGACCTCTTGCTCAAAACGGGCATAGAATGCATTGAGCTCATCAGGGAGGGGTGCGTTGGAGCTGGTGATTTTACGTGCCTTCATCTTGTAGCTTGTAATGTCTTGTAAACCTTGCCATAGTCAGTGGGAGTCTTTATGGCTAGCCTTGGGCTCTAGCTTGGGCCAATACTGTCTTTTGGCATCTTTGATTTTGTTAGAGAATATATGTCTTTCTTGTATAGTCAGCGTCAACTGACTTGAATACCTCAGACCTAGACTCCAGCAAGCAGTGGATATCTCTGTTCGTCCATGGTTTCCGGTTGGGGAACATATGGATTTGCTTTTTTGGCACACGGCCTGCTTACGCTAGAAGAGCTGAATGGCCGACTCAGGAAGGGGAAGGGTATCAGAGGGGCACTTAAAGGTGAAAATCAAGGCACATTTCTGCAGAAACTTTGGGAAGTAGGAGATTCAATCCATTCCGAGTCTATGCAATTCCTGTTGAGTAGAGCATATAGATAAAAAAGTTATTTCTTCACCTACTTAAAGTATAATTGGGGATTCATAAAAAGTGGCAGATAGTAAAAGTAGAGTTCACATTTGTATTGTGAAACATATGGCATGATTGTTTTATGATAGTATTGGATCTCCTGTAACATTATTAATGATTATTCAGAAGAAATGATGTGCGTTTGTATTAAATAAAAACAAAATACTATCGATGCTAGAAATCTGAAATAAAAACTAAATATTGGAAAAACAGCGAGAGAAACACAGTTTCTGGTCCATGTGTCAGAGGTGATGTTGGGAAGGGGTGGGGGGCAGTACCAGGGTGGGGATCCCAGGGGTGCTAGGACCAGCCCTGAATACATCCTCACAAATGACAGTTTAACTATGGGACAGCCAGCTCAAATTTGCATGCTGACAGATCTAGATGGACTATCGGTTATCTCCCCCCACCCCACCCCAAGCCATTGGTAAATTGCACTTCCAGATTTGAATGTAGTTGACTTCAAGGAAGATGTGGTTTTGTTGCCTCAGTAGCGGCAAGTCCTTCAGTGTTCACTACTTGGAGCACACGAACTGAGTCATTATTACTTTAGCAGCACTTTTCTATAGAGTATGTTGAAAAGTAACCATTATCGTTAGTTACTGCTGCAATGTTTACCCATTAATTTCACAGAATAAGGGCATCAGCAGGTCAATGATTTTAAATGACAAACTCAGTGAAGAGCTACAAGTTCTTAAAGTCAAGTGAGATCTGTAGGCTTCAGTTGCAGTGAATTTTTCATCATCTATATTGTTTGATAATTTGGGAAGAAGTGTTCCTCGTGTTATAATGTTGAAGTCCTGAAAATACTGATCTGAATTTTGTGCTTTTTGTACAGAGGGCCAATAAAGGCAGCAAAGTGATTGAAAGGCTGAAAAAGAAGCTATCAGAACAAGAATCCCTGTTATTGCTGATGTCTCCAAACATGGCTTTCAGAGTACATAACAGACACGGCAAGGTGAGAGTCACCAAGTCTGGACATTGAGTCTGGATGTTTCTAACCTGTTATCACATTGGCTAAGGCATCCTAAAAAAGTTGAATGATTTTCAGTGGGAATTAAAATGGTACATTCCACACACTGCCTGTTTGTTAAGTAGTTAATCTATTTCACTATCTTTCCATCAAACTGTCCACAAGATGGCTTAATGCCCATCTTTGGGGGCAGAAGCAGCAGGTGTCCACATCATGTCTTCACCACAGTTTGTATTTGGGTGCTGAAGGAGTTAATGTGTAAAACTAGAGAAACAAAAACGCCAAATATTGCTGTGAGAGAGAGTTACGTGAATAGGAATCGCAAAGACAAAGCTGATTGGGATCCCAGGTAGGGGGATTGAATTTCAGAGCCGCAACGTCATGTTGCAACTGTACAAAACTCTAGTGCGGCCGCACTTGGAGTATTGTGTGCAGTTCTGGTCCCCACATTATAAGAAAGATGTGGAGGCATTGGAGAGGGTACAGAGGAGGTTTACCAGGATGTTGCCTGGTATGGAGGGCAGGTCTTATGAAGAGAGGCTGAGGGATTTGAGGTTGTTTTCGTTAGAAAGGAGGCGGCTAAGAGGGGACCTTATCGAAACATATAAGATGATTAGAGGTTTAGATAGGGTGGACAGTGATAGCCTTTTTCCTAGGATGGAGAAAGCTAGCACGAGGGGACACAGCTTTAAATTAAGGGGTGATAGTTATAGGACGGATATCAGAGGTAGGTTCTTTACCCAAAGGGTGGTTAGGGAGTGGAATGCCCTGCCTGCGGCAGTTGTGGATGAGCCAAGTTTGGTGGCGTTTAAGAGGTTAGTTGATAAGTTTATGGAAGAGAAAGGAATGGTTCAGTTTGGAGGGTCATTGCTTTTTTTTTTTCATAATTGGTCGGCGCAACATCAAAGGCCGAAGGGCTTTCTGTGTTGTAATGTTCTAGGTTCTATGATTGCATAGACTGTATAATATTTGTAGTTTGGTACATCTGAAAATAGTTACTCATCCAGTAGAACCAGTTACTGATCGGACATCTTTGTCTCTGCAACCAAGATTCAAATCGCAGACTCAGATTGGTGTCAGAAACACAGCAGATTGTAGATAGAACATAGAACACTACAGCACAAACAGGCCTTTCGGCCCACAAGTTGTGCCGAACACATCAAAACCTACCCAGCCATAGACCTATCTATAACCCCCAATGCCATTGGATCCCATATATTCATCCAGGAGTCTTTTAAAAGACCCCAGCGAGTTCGCCTCGACCACCACCGACGGCAGCCGATTCCATTCACTCACCACCCTCTGAGTGAAAAACTTTCCCCTAGCATCCCCTCTGTACTTGCTTCCCTGCACCTTAAATCTGTGCCCTCTCGTCGCGACCATTTCAGCCCTGGGAAATAGTCTCTGAGAGTCCACCCTATCTATTCCTCTCAACATCTTGTAAACCTCTATCAGGTCGCCTCTCAACCTTCGTCTCTCCAGGGAGAACAGTCCCAGCTCCCTCAACCTGTCTTCATAAGGCATGCCTCCCAATCCAGGCAACATCCTTGTAAATCTCCTCTGCACCCTTTCAATAGCTTCCACGTCCTTCCTATAGTGAGGCGACCAGAACTGCGCACAGTACTCCAAGTGTGGTCTGACAAGGGTCCTATAAAGCTGCAGCATTACCTCCTGACTCCTGAACTCAATCCCTTGATGAATGAAGGCCAGTACACCGTAAGCTTTCTTAACCACATCCTCCACCTGGGAGGCCGATTTGAGAGTCTTATGGACCCGGACCCCAAGATCCCTCTGCTCTTCCACACAGCTAAGACTCCTACCTTTGATAGTGTACTCATTCATCCCGTTGGATCTGCCAAAATGGACCACAACACATTTATCCGCGTTGAAGTCCATAAGTTCCATTTATGCAATATAAATGCATAATAAATTCAATGCAATATAAATTCCATTTCCTTGTGGTTCAAGCCACTGCAATCTGATTTCTCAAAAGATCACATTTCAAAATGATTGACAGGCTAGTCTTAGAATCTCCTGAATGTTGTGTCCTCTGCAAAACATTTGAACTAAATTGAATTCAAAGTCAGGTTGATATAGATCAGGAAAGGATATGGAGAAGAATTCAGAACAATGCTATTAAGCCTGTGTTCTATAATGTTGATAAATTATACTTTTAGTTTTGATATCTTGATGAAACTTTTACACAGTAAGATTGTTCCTTTTTTGTAGAGCTATGTGTTCCTGATATCATCAGATTATGAGAGGGCTGAATGGAGAGAAATCATCCGGGAACAGCAAAAGAAATGTAAGGGATTTAATTTCCTTTCTACTAAGATGTTGGAAAGAGTCTACAATACAATACTGAAAATTCCACATTAGTTTGTAAATAAAGCATTTATAGCAGAAAAACTGTTGTCAGAGTTAAATGTTCATAATTTATAATATTACGATGCTAGATTTGTTTATAAAGAGTTAACTCTCAAGATTACAGAATTTTTTTTCACTACCGCTTTAGAATATGTCTGCTTGGAATGTGAACTGACTTGTTTATTATTCATACAACAGCAGATTATTATGTTTGATTTCAGACACACATGTTGTGAGAAGATGAATTCCTACCACACCTGCTAATCCAGGGGGTTGTTTTATTTTGTTTTCACTTTGTTTCCCTCCCCACAGCTGCTGGCTGACCTGAACATTTCCATCATATTCCATTTTTATTCCCAATTTGAAGCATTTGCACCACTTTGTCATCCTAGTCAATTTACACTAAAGCAGGTTCATCCAGGCTGAGGCACATTCTTCAACCATGTCAAGTGAAGGTTAGAGTTAGCTTTGGTCTATTATAAAAAGTATATAAAGATTCTGAGGAAGAAAGATTCATAAGGATGATACCAGAAAATGTAACCATCACGAAAGACAGGCTGCTGACCCCCCTTTGCCCTTTCGCACCCCTCCCCGCACTGCTGACCCCCCTTACCCTGTCGTCCCGCCTCCCCATTTGCCTTCTTGCCTCTCCTTTACCCTGCTGCAGTTTTCCATTGCTGTCCATCCATCCTATCTCACTCCTTTTCCCTCTCCTGTTTTTCTCTCTCATCTTTTTTTCATCCTTTTTCACTCTCCCCTTCCCCTCCCTCTTCACTCTCTCTCTTTCTCTCCCCTTCTCCTTCTCTTGCTCTTCTCCTGCCTCTTTTTCTCCTCTTCTCCCTCTCTTCTCTTCTCTCCATCCCTCTATCTATTATTATTGTCATGCATGAAAGCACTCCCCAGCACCAGTTGACACCTCCAGCAGGAAATAATTGAGAAATTAAAAATAAATTGTCAATTGATACTCAAAAGAATTGTTAGGATCAGCAGTTGTTTTAATGCTCAATGCGATGAAATGATCCAATTCTAAATATTTTATTTCTCCAAATGCTCCTTAATCTCTTTTCAATGTAATAGTTTTTTGAACCCCATTGTATTGTTCTCTTAAATGGCCTTTCCACGTCCTAAGTTTGCAGCCCTGATCAACATTTATTATGATACTTCCAAAAAATAAAGGCTTGTTTTTTCTGTTAAGTCCTATTGCTAATGATGCATTTTCAGTACAGTAACTGAAATGTATTTCTTTTGTTGTAGGTTTTAAGAGTTTTTCCCTCACTTCTGTTGAACTACAGATGCTCACAAATTCATGTGTGAAGCTGCAAACCGTCCATAACATTCCATTAACTATCAATAAAGAAGGTAAGCAGCAACAAATGCCTTTGCAATGTTCTGAACCTGGCTTTGAATCAGATGTTTCCTAATGCATTCTGTCAAGTTTTCTCTTACAAATTAAGTTAAAGCACAGAAAAAGGTTATTCAGCCTATCAGATCACACAATGCTTAAGCTCTGCACAAGTCTCCTCCCTATATTCTAGAGGTCCCACTGCAGATATTTAAGCACAGAAGTCTGAGGCTGATATTTTCGTGCAGTACTGAGGAGGTGATGCATTGTCAGGGACTACCATCTTTTATATGAAACCTTAAGGTACTGCCTGCTCTGTAGGGTGGATATAAAATACTTCATGATGCTACTTTCAGGAAAACTATATAAAACCAATCTTTACAGACTTTTTTAAGCATTTATTTATCGAGATATATGTTACAAATATGCATCTCCTAAATCAACAACCACAATTAGTGAGATCCTATTTATGGGGGCAGAAATGAATCCCCAGTTAATGCCCACCACCTGCTTATGTTGAATACAATTTCAGATACAATTTACAGAAGCCCATTTTCATAGAACATTACAGCGCAGTACAGGCCCTTTGGCCCTTGATGTTGCGCCGACCAATAGAACCAATTTTATGACCCTCTGTCCTAAACTATTCCAATGTTATCCACATGCCTATCCACTGACCATTTGAATGCCCTTAAACTTGGCGAGTCCATAACTGTTGCAGGCAGGGCATTCCACGCCCTTACGACCCTCTGAGTAAAGAACCCACCTCTAACATCAGTCCTATAACTACCATCCCTTAATTTAAAGCTATATCCCCTTGTGTTATCCATCTCCATCTGCGGAAAAAAGCTCTCGCTATCCACTCTATCTAACCCTCTGATCATCTTATATATCTCAATTAGGCCACCTCTTAGCCGCCTTCTCTCTAATGGAAAAAACCTCAAGTTCCTTGGTTTTCCTGTTTAAATAAAATTTAATGGTTACATATGCAATCAAAATAACAAAATGTTTTAAATCGAATATTTCCATATTTTGTAAATGACATTGTAAGACAATGTTTTGGAAAATCTCAGTAAGAGGTCTGACAACACCAATTTTAAATCCAACCGATTTATTTGATAGTAAACTTTCAAGCTTTCAGCCTTTGTAGCCTTCCTCAGGCGAATGATGAAGGCTACAAAAGCCAAAAGCTTGCAAGTTTACTATCAGATAAATCGGTTGGATTTAAAATTGGTGTTGTCAGACTTCTTACTGAGTTTACCCCAGTTCAACACCGGCATCTCTACATCTTGGAAAATCTCAACCAATAGAGTGACAGAGTTAACATTTCAAGTCCAGTGAGGTACGGTCTCACTTGAAGTGGTAACTGTATTCCTTAAAATCGCCAGTTTAAATGAATTGAAGTTATATGAATTATGGATTCTTATGAAATCAGTGTTAATGCTAGACTTAGGTTTCATGGAACATTTCTCACCTGGAGAAATTAAAAAAATGTTGATGTACTGTACCATATAAGTGCAATATTACATATTCCTCGCTGAAATAACTTGCAAATTAAATGAATCACTAAGTATGAATGAAATCTTGTAAAAATTTAAATTAGATAACATTCACCAGCCTCTCTCCTAAGGCAGTCCTTTGAGTTCAGGGCTGACTTGCTTGCATTCCAACTCAATAGGTTAGGGAGATGTTTTACCAGTTTGAGAATGTTTTAAGACATAGAACACTACAGCACAAACAGGCCCTTCGGCCCACAAGTTGCACCAATCATACCCTTACCTACCAGGCCATAGAACTATCTGTAACTCCCAATCCCATTTAATCCATGTGCTCATCCAGAAGTTTTTTTAAAAGACCCCAGCGAGTTCACCTCTACCACCACCGACGGCAGCCGATTCCATTCACTCACCATTTGAATGCCCTTAAACTTGGCGAGTCCATAACTGTTGCAGGCAGGGCATTCCACGCCCTTACTACCCTCTGAGTAAAGAAACACTTACCTCTGATATCTCCTCTGTACTTGCTGCCCAGCAAGTCCTTGAAGCATTTTAGTGGAAGTGGCTTTAAATGATTTAAAGCCTTGGTGCTGGGCATGTAAACTTGGGAGAAGATATGGATGTTACACCATCCTTCTTATCACTGGATTTGGAGGATCTTCCAAAGCTGGTGCTGCTTTGAGTTGCCTGAATGATGCCATGATCTTAGGATTTGAGATTCTGCACCTCTTCTGATAAGGAGCAAAATGACTGAAGTTGGAGTGATTTGGTTTCACCCAAAAACAGCGTGCAACAACTAGGTCCAGTTCATGGGATGAAGGACCAGAATTCGTTAGAAAGGAGGCGGCTAAGAGGGGATCTTATTGAAACATATAGGATGATTAGAGGTTTAGATAGGGTGGACAGTGATAGCCTTTTTCCTAGGATGGAGAAAGCTAGCACGAGGGGACACAGCTTTAAATTAAGGGGTATGAGTTATAGGACGGATATCAGAGGTAGGTTCTTTACTCAAAGAGTGATTAGGGAGTGGAATGCCCTGCCTGCAGCTGTTGTAGATGCGCCAAGTTTGGTGGCGTTTAAGAGGTTAGTTGATAAGTATATGGAAGAGAAGGGAATGGTTTAGTTTGGAGGGGCATTGCTTTTTATCTTGGTCGGCACAACATCGAAGGCCGAAGGGCCTGTTCTGTGCTGTAATGTTCTATGTTCTATGTTCTAATTGCCAACAACCTTGAAAATTCATCCAAGGACTGTTGGATGGTTTTCTTTTGCTTCTCCCAGTAGTTTTCTGTGGTATTTAATTAAACCATTGATCTTCCTGTTCACTTTGGCATGGTGCTTTGTGCTTGGATCATTTCTGTGATAATTTGACTCTTCAGTTGGAAAGTTGTAGATAATCTTTTGTTAACAAAATTCAAAGATGAAGTGTTTCAGTACAGTTTTCCTCTTCAGCTGACTTCTACCTGCATTAAATCGCCATTGGATAATTCCTGTCTAGAATGCAAGCAGTTCCACCACCAGCCTCATCACTTCATCAATGCTAACTTCCCTCACCAAGATAATGATTTCTACACTGATGGCTAATGACAGACTTGGCCACAATTTCTGCCACGTGTAGTTCAGATGCCACAATGTGATTTCATCCCATGAATTAGCAATGTTATCAGTGGGCTTGATCAGTTATAGCCACACCAAGACTCCCTGACTAGTGGTGCATTCTCATCACCTATTGCCTTTGTGTGCTGGTAGTAAGCTTGAATGTTGCAATTGCTCCCTGATCCGTGGACTGTAAAATGGCAGAAAAATCACCTTTACATTTCGAGACTGACATCGTGGCTGACAATAAGGTGAGGTTTTCTCTCTTTATTCCCCCTAGAACTTAAAATGAGAACCATTCAAGAAAGATTGTCCCTGTTATCTGGGCTTTCTTATTTAAATATCAAGTGATGCACAGATGCTCCTTTTAATGCCAATGATACCTTCAGCTGATACACCACTAAGGAGCTTAAATTTAAAACCTCCTGCAGCGTTTCCACCAAGCAGAACAATCAGTGATCTTTGGCACCATCTTCTCTTTTAAAATGTATGTTCTCATGGCATATGTTTCCAAAACATTCCCATCTCCTCAACATTAAAGACATGTTTTGATGAGAAGTCAACTTCTTCCATGACTCTCTCTGGATGGGCAGGGAATTCAGTAGCCACTTTGATATCAACATGAACTGCTTTGCCAGATGTTTTGTGCAGATAGAATGCCTCTTCAAATGCTGAAAGCATCCATGACTAGAATTGAAGTTTTCAGACTGAAAATACTCTCCTTGTTAATTCTTTAAGTCTTCATACCTTCTTTTACGTTTAAAAGAGATTTAAAATTCCACCTGCAATAAAACTCAACAATTTTAATCACCCAACTTTTTGTTTGAAAAAACACTTTAAAAGTGATTTAAAAGTCTCAGCTACAACTCTGGCTTTAGATCTGTTTTTTAAAAGTAAAAGAGTAATTTTGCATGAAATACAAACCCACATTACAATACAGTGGTACCAACGGGACAGGACCCAATGATGCTAAAATGGAAGAAATGTTATAGTGGAGATTGGCGTTTGTAATGAGGAAATGGGACATAAACCCCAAAAAAAACACAAGAAAGTCTCAGCAGGTCTGGCAGCATCTGCAAGGAGAAAAAAGAGCTGACATTTCGAATCCAGGTGACTCTTTGTCAAAGCTAAAAGGCACAGAAATTGGGAGATATTTATACTGCAGGATGAGAAAATGAAAATTGAGACATAGCCATAGAAACCAGGGGAAAAGACTGCTAATAGCTGTCCACAGAGAGAATAAAGGATGATGGGGGAAGAAAATAAATGAAGTAACAAAAGATATGTGGGGTAGGCTGATTGGCCCTAAATTGCCCCTAAGTATCAGTGATTTTACACAGTAGCCTGTTACATCTTGCAGACCTTGCCATAGTCGGCGGGAGTCCGGATGGCTAGCCTGGGACTTTAGCTTGGTCTGGTCCTGTATTTTGGCATCTTCACAGATCGTATCTTGATTTCTTGTATAGGTCAGGTTTGCCTGGCTTAAATACCTCAGACCTGGACTTCAGCAGGCAGTGAATATCCCTGTTCGTCGCTGGTTTCCAGTTGAGAAACACATGGATTTTCTTCTTTGGTGCATAGTCTTCTATACACAAACTAATGAAGTCAGTTACTGTAGTGGCGTACTTGTTCAGGTTGGTCGCTGACTTTTTAAATATTGACCAGTCACTGACTCCAAGCATTCCCATAATGGATCATCCGATTCCTCAGACCAACATTGCACGACTTTCTTGACGAATTCTCCCGCTTCAATTCCTGCTTGTAAGCCGGAAACAGGAGCACAACCTTATGGCCTGATTTACCCAAAGTGTGGGGAGGCATGTTTCTTATTTGTGTAGCAGTGGTCTACACAATGTTTGGGCCTCTGGTGAAAATGAAGACATGTTAGTGGTATCTTGGTAGGCTACTATTGAACTTGGCCTGATTGAAGTCCCTGTCCACGATGAATATGGCCTCAGGATGTTTCGTCACAAGGTTACTTATGGTGGTGTAAAATTGTTTTAAGATGACATTCCTGATATTATCTCAAGACGAAATCTCACCTTGAGAGCTATCAGCCAATTGGATAGACCTGCAGCTCTGTAGTCCCATCAGCATCGGGTATGACAGGAGCTGAGATAAGTCAGAAGTTGGGAGTCTTGGATTGGGTGCATGGGACAAGGTTCAAAAGAACAGAGAAAGAATAAAGGTGTGGGAAGGAAGAGCTTTGGGAGCAAGCTGCCAAGATGGCCCAGAAATCAGGTCACACCCTTGCTCGACACAAGATTGCGTTTCTAAAGATAAAGGTAGACTGCAATTTTACACCGGTAAAATACTGATGGTGGCTTGACAAAACCCTGTGGACTTCAATAGGCCTAAGAATGGCCAGGCACTTACTCCATCACTCCCATAAAATTTCACACAGCTCTGAGATGGATGGGCAGGTGGCAGGAAGAGCATTCAGAGGATTTTACTCCGTTAATAATAGGATTTTCTACTGTGGCTGCCCACAGTGCTGCCGGATAAGGGGGGGGGGGTCCACTGTGCTGCCCACAGTGTGGTGGTACAGTGTTTAGCACTGTTGTCGCACAGCACCAGAGACCTGATTCGAATCCCGGCTTGGGGCTCTGATCAAAGTCTGCACATTCTCTCCATGTCTGCATGGGTTTCCTCTGGAATTTCCGGTTTCCTCCCACAGTTCGAAAAATGTGCTGGTTAGGTGCATTGGCCATGCTAAATTCTCCTTCAATGTACCAAACAGGCACTGGAAAGTGGTGACTAGGGGATTTTCACAGTAACTTCATTACAGTGTTAATGTAAGCCTATTTGTGACATTAATAAACAAACTTTAAACTGAACATCAAGGAGAGATAGTTAGATTCTGTCTTGTTGGAAGTGGTCATTCCCTGGTATTTGTGCTATTTGCCACTAATCAACCCAAGCCAGAAACTGTCCACATTCTGCCGCATGTGGGCAAAGACTATTTCAGTATCTGAGGACTCTCAAACACTGTACAATCATCAACAAACATCTCCACTTCTGACATTGCGATGAAGGGAAGGTCATTGATTAGGTTTGCTGAAGACGTTAGGCATAGGACATTACCCTGAGGCTTTCCATCTGTGGTTTTCATGATTATTTCTGATGTTTTGTTGGCAGATTTCCCTCGTAATTTGCCAAAGACAAAGCGGCACTAGATGAACAGAATTGTCTACTAAAAAATTTCTACACAAGAAACGTGACACAAATACATTTCTTAAAAACACCATCATCACAGTGGGCACCCCTTATTACTGCTTCACATATTTCCAGTAAATTGTTTAAAGAACAAAGAACAAAAACAGCATGGGAAACAGGCACTTCGGCCCAACAGGCCCACACCGCCACCTCAATGTTCCCATTTCTACTCGTGATTTCTGTCTATGTTTATAGATCTATAGATATCCATAAACATAGAGCATAGAACATTACAGCGCCGACCTGTGAAACCAATCTAAAGCCCATCTAACCTACACTGTTCCAATATCATCCATAATCTCAGTGGTTGAAGTTGATCCACCCTTCATGGATTAAGGGTGAAAGGAGAAAAGCTTAAAGGGAATATTAGGGGGAGGGGGCTTCTTCACGCAGAGAGTGTGGGAGTGTGGAATGAGCTGCCGGATAAAGGGAGGGGGGGGGAGTTCACTTTTAACATTTAAGAAAAGCTTGGATGGGTTCATGGATGAGAGGGGTGTGGAGGGATATAGTTCAAGTGCAGGTTAGCCAGGAAGGAGGTAAAAAGTGAATTGAGGAGAGCTAAGAGGGGACACGAGAAGATGTTGGCTGATAGGATTAAGGAGAATCCTAAAGCTTTCTTTCGATATGTTAAGAATAGAAGATTGGTTAGGGCAAGATTAGGGCCAGTCATAGACAGCAGTGGGAAGTTGTGCGTGGAGCCTGAAGAGATTGGTGAGGCACTGAATAAATATTTCTCTTCGGTATTCACGCAGAGTGCTGGAAATGTAGCTATGGAGAGCACTGAGGTACAGGGTTGCAAATTGGGAAGTATTGTAGTAGATAGGGAGGATGTGTTAGAAATTCTCGAGGGTTTGAAGTTGGATAAGTCCCCTGGGCCGGACGGGATTTACCCTAGGATTCTCTGGGAGGCAAGAGAGGAGATTGCAGAGCCTCTGGCTCTGATCTTCAGGTCCTCGTTGGTTACGGGTGTGGTTCCGGAGGACTGGAGGATAGCGAATGTGGTCCCATTGTTTAAGAAGGGGAAGAGAGACCTTCCAGGGAATTATAGGCCAGTGAGTCTTACTTCTGTTGTGGGCAAAGTATTGGAGAGAATTATTAGGGATAGGATTTATAGTTATTTAGAGAGAAATGAATTGATTGGGGATAGTCAGCATGGTTTTGTGAAGGGTAGGTCGTGCCTTACTAACCTCATTGAGTTTTTTGAAAAAGTGACCAAGGAGGTGGATGGGGGTAAGGCGGTTGATGTAGTATATATGGACTTTAGTAAGGCGTTTGATAAGGTGGCCCATGGAAGACTTCTACAGAAAATGCAGATGTGGGATAGAGGGTGATTTAGCTAATTGGATTAGGAATTGGCTGGCAGATAGAAGACAGAGGGTGGTGGTTGATGGGAGATATTCATCGTGGAGTTCGGTGACAAGTGGTGTGCCTCAGGGGTCTGTTTTGGGGCCCCTGCTGTTTGTAATTTTTATAAATGATCTGGATGAGGGTATTGAGGGATGGATCAGTAAATTTGCAGATGATACTAAAGTTGGTGGAGTGGTAGATAGTGAAGAGGGGTGTTTTAGTTTACAGAGTGACTTGGACAAGTTGCAGAGCTGGGCCGAGAGGTGGCAAATGGAGTTTAATGTGGAAAAGTGTGAGGTAATGCACTTTGGCAGGAACAATAAATGTGTAGAGTATAGGGCTAATGGTAGGGCTCTTAATAGTGTTGAGGAACAGAAGGATCTTGGTGTATGTGTCAATAGATCCCTGAAAGTAGGCAGTCAAGTGGATAAAGTTGTTAAGAAGGCATATGGAGTCTTAGCTTTTATTGGTAGGGGGATTGAATTTAGGAGCCGCAGCATCATGTTGCAACTGTACAAAACTCTAGTGCGGCCGCACTTGGAGTATTGTGTGCAGTTCTGGTCCCCACATTATAAGAAAGATGTGGAGGCATTGGAGAGGGTACAGAGGAGGTTTACCAGGATGTTGCCTGGTATGGAGGGCAGGTCTTATGAAGAGAGGCTGAGGGATTTGAGGTTGTTTTCGTTAGAAAGGAGGCGGCTAAGAGGGGACCTTATCGAAACATATAAGATGATTAGAGGTTTAGATAGGGTGGACAGTGATAGCCTTTTTCCTAGGATGGAGAAAGCTAGCACGAGGGGACACAGCTTTAAATTAAGGGGTATGAGTTATAGGACGGATATCAGAGGTAGGTTCTTTACTCAAAGAGTGATTAGGGAGTGGAATGCCCTGCCTGCAGCTGTTGTAGATGCGCCAAGTTTGGTGGCGTTTAAGAGGTTAATTGATAAGTATATGGAAGAGAAGGGAATGGTTTAGTTTGGAGGGGCATTGCTTTTTATTTTGGTCGGCACAACATCGAAGGCCGAAGGGCCTGTTCTGTGCTGTATTGTTCTATGTTCTATGTTCTATGTTAGTGGGACTAGGCAAAAAATGGTTCGGTACAGACAAGAACAGCCAACAGCCTGTTTCGGAGCTGTAATTTTCCATGGTTCTATGGTTAACATGAAACAGGGTGAGCATAAATGGCTCATTTTCTGGTTGGCAAGTGTTACGAGTGGTGTGCCTAAACTTTTTACAACTTATATAAATTACTTGGCTGAAGTAATTACCAAGATGCAACATTTGCTGATGATTTAAAGATAGGTAGAAAATAAGTTGGTGAAAAAGACATAGGACATAGATAGGATAAGTGAATGGGCAAAGATCTGACAAATAGAATATGAAGTGGAAAAATGTGAAACTGTCCATTTTGAGAGGATAATAAGGGATAAGATTTATGAGCGTTTAGAGAAGTTTAGTATGATCAGAAATAGTCAGCACAGCTTTGTCAAGGGCAGGTCGTGCCTTACGAGCTTATTTGAGTTCTTTGAAAATGTGATTGAACACATTGACAAAGGAAGAGCGGACGTGGTTTACATGGACTTTAGCAAGGCATTTGGTAAGGTCCTCCATGCAGGATTTCTTGAGAAGGTGAGAGGGCATGGGATCCAAGGGGCTTTGGCCTTGTGGATCCAGAACTGGCTTGCCTGCAGAAGGCAGAGGGTGGTTGTGGATAGGTCTTTATCTGCATGAAGGTCGGTCACCAGTGGAGTGCCCCAGGGATCTGTTCTGGGACCCCTGCTGTTTGTCATTTTCATAAATGACCTGGATGAGGAAATGGAGGGATGGGTTAGTAAGTTTGCTGACGGCACAAAGGTTGGTGGTGTTGTGGATAGTCTGGAGGGATGTCAGAAGTTGCAACGTGACATAGATAGGGTGGAAGACTGGGCGGAGAAGTGGCAAATGGACTTCAACGCGGATAAATGTGTAGCAGTCCATCTTGGTAGGTCCAATGGGATGAAGGAGTACGATATCAAGAATAGAAGTCTTAGGAGTGTAGAAGATCAGAAGGACTTTGGGGTCCATGTCCGAAGGACCTTGGGGTCCGGGTCCATAGGATTCTTAAATTAGCCTTGCAGGTGGAGGAAGTAGTCAAGAAGGCATATGGTGTACTGGCCTTCATTAATTGAGGGATTGAGTTTAGGAGTTGGGAAGGTAATGCTGCAGCTTTATAACACCCTTGTCAGACCCTACTTGGAGTACTGTGCTCAGTTCTGGTCGCCTCACTACAAGGAAGGATGTGGAAGCTATTGAGAGGGTGCAGAGAAGATTGACAAGGATGTTGCCTGGATTGGGAGGCATGCCTTAGGTTGAGGAAGCTAGGTTTCTTCTCCTTGGAGAGATGGAGGTTTGGAGATGACCTGATAGAGGTTTATAAAATGTTGAGTGGAATAGATGGGGTGGATTCTCGGAGGCTATTTCCCAGGGCTGAAATGGTCGCTACAAGAAGACACAGATATAAGGTGCTGGGGAGCAAGTACAGAGGTGATGTTAGGGGTAAGTTTTTCACTCAGAGGTTGATGAGTGAATGGAATCGGCTGCTGTCGATGGTGGTGGAGATGAACTTGCTGGGGTCTTTTAAGAGACTTCTGGATGAGTACATGGGATTTAATAGATTGGGAATTACAGATAGTTCTATGGCCTGGTGGGTATAGATATGATCGGCACAACTTGTGGGCCGAAGGACCTGTTTGTGCTGAGTGTTCTATGTTCTATATGTTTATCCAATAATCATTTAAATGCCCTTAATGTTGGCGAGACCACTACTGTTGCAGACAGGGCATTCCACGCCCTTACTACTCTCTGAGTAAAGAACCTTCCTCTGATATCTGTCCTATATCCGTCATCCCTTAATTATAGCTATGTCTCCTGGTGCTAGCCATCTCCATCCAAGGAAAAAGGCATTCACTGTCCATCCTATCTAATTCTCTGATCATCTTGTATGCCTCAATTAGGTCACCTCTTAACCTTCTTCTCTCTAACAAAAATAACCTCAAGTCCCTCAGCATTTCCTCATAAGACCTTCCCACCATACCAGGCAACCATACCTGGTAAATCTCCTCTGCACCCTCTCCAAGGGTTCCACATCTTTCCTATAATGTGGCAACCAGAACTGTACTCAATACTTCAAGTGTGGCCACACCAAAATTTTATACAGCTGCAACATGATCTTGTGGCTCTGAAACTCAATCCCTCTACCAGTATCAACCTGGGTGACAACTTCCACGGATCTATGCGCATGGACACCGAGATCTGTCTGCTCATCCACATTACCAAGTAACTTACCATTAACCCAACACTCTGTATTCCTGTTATTCCTTCCAAAGTGAATCACTTCACACTTTTCCACATTAAACTCCATTTGCCACCTCTCAGCCCAGCTCTGCAGTTTATCTATAACCGTCTGTAATCTGCAGCATCCTTCCACACAGTCCACAACTCCACCAACTTTAGTGTCATCGCAAATTTACTAACCCACCCTTCTACGCCCTCATCCAGGTCATTTATAAAAATGACAAACAGCAGTGGCTCCAAAACAGATACTTGCGGTACACCACTAGTAACTGAACTCCAAGATGAACATTTCCATCAACCATCATCCTCTATCTTCTTACTGCTAGCCAATTTCTGATCCAAACTGCTAAATCACCCTCAATCCCACGCCTCTGTATCTTCTGCAATAGCTTGCAGTGAGGAACATATCACATACTTCATTGAAATCCATGTACACCAAATCAACTGCTTTACGCTCATTCACCTCTTTGCTCACCTTCTCAAAGAACTCATTAAGGCTTGTGAGGCACAACCTACCCTTCACAAAACTGTGTTGATTATCCCTGATCAAATTACTCCTTTCTAGATGATTATAAATGTTATCTTTATAATCCTTTCCAAAACTTTGCCCACAACAGAAGTAAGGCTTACTGGTCATAGTGTACACATCCTGAAATGGATCTTAATGTAAGATTTATTAACATTTCTGGTTGATTGTTGTATAGCTGTCTGTGGAGGCTTTTTAATCCTGATATACCCTATATTTAATTACACACTCTCCAAAGAACTAATTATTTTTGACAATCAATTGGATCAGATAGCTCGTTCACACAAAGTTGATTTATATATTCAAGTAATAATAATGATGAATAATGAGAGCAAATGTACATCTATCTGCTGCTGACTATATTATTCACCATTTGCTGCTCACAGATGATGAATCTCCTGGTCTGTATGGATTCCTGAACGTAATCGTCCACTCAGCTTCTGGATTCAAACAGATATCGAGTAAGTCGATAAACATTTACTGTTGCTCTTGTTCAATCCATTTTAGTTTCTAAATTCTGAGTTTCCTTTGTTAGTTTTAGGGTACACATGATTCTGCTTAGAACATCTGGTAAGTGAGTCAGTTGGAAATTATAAAAGCCAGTAAATAGAAAATAATGGGTGTTTGGAAAATATTATGACATGATAATTTTATTGGAAGGCTCAGATAGATTTTATGAATTATAAAGTATGTTGCTGTCAGAGAGTGGTTGAGCGTCAGTAATCACATCAGTTAATTTCAATGATTATGTATCTGATTTTTGGTGTTTAAGACTAACAATGATGAACATAACATCATGTCATTGTTAGGTCTTTTGCACCATCCCCCCCTCAAGCCTGCAAATATTGATTCTCATTTGTGTACAATTACATAATAGAACATAGAACATTACAGCACAGAACAGGCCCTTCGGCCTTCGATGTTGCGCCGACCAATATAAAAAGCAATGCCCCTCCAAACTAAACCATTCCCTTCTCTTCCATATACTTATCAACTAACCTCTTAAACGCCACCAAACTTGGCGCATCTACAACTGCTGCAGGCAGGGCATTCCACTCCCGAACCACCCTTTGGGTAAAGAACCTACCTCTGATATCCGTCCTATAACTATCACCCCTTAATTTAAAGCTGTGTCCCCTCGTGCTAGCTTTCTCCATCCTAGGAAAAAGGCTATCACTGTCCACCCTATCTAAACCTCTAATCATCTTATATGTTTCGATTAGGTCCCCTCTTAGCCGCCTCCTTTCTAACGAAAACAACCTCAAATCCCTCAGCCTCTCTTCATAAGAGCTGCCCTCCATACCAGGCAACATGTACAAAACTCTAGTGCGGCCACACTTGGAGTATTGTGTGCAGTTCTGGTCGCCACATTATAAGAAAGATGTGGAGGCATTGGAGAGGGTACAGAGGAGGTTTACCAGGATGTTGCCTGGTATGGAGGGCAGGTCCTATGAAGAGAGGTTGAAGGATTTGAGGTTGTTTTCGTTAGAAAGGAGGCGGCTAAGAGGGGATCTTATTGAAGCATATAAGATGATTAGAGGTTTAGATAGGGTGGACAGTGATAGCCTTTTTCCTAGGATGGAGAAAGCTAGCACGAGGGGACACAGCTTTAAATTAAGGGGTATGAGTTATAGGACGGATATCAGAGGTAGGTTCTTTACTCAAAGAGTGATTAGGGAGTGGAATGCCCTGCCTGCAGCTGTTGTAGATGCGCCAAGTTTGGTGGCGTTTAAGAGGTTAGTTGATAAGTATATGGAAGAGAAGGGAATGGTTTAGTTTGGAGGGGCATTGCTTTTTATCTTGGTCGGCACAACATCGAAGGCCGAAGGGCCTGTTCTGTGCTGTAATGTTCTATGTTCTATGTTCTACATCCTGGTAAACCTCCTCTGTACCCTCTCCAAAGCCTCCACATCTTTCTTATAATGCGGGGACCAGAACTGCACACAATACTCCAATTGCGGCCGCACTAGAGTTTTGTACAGTTGCAACATGACGTTGCGGCTCCGAAATTCAATCCCCCTACCAATAAAAGCTAAGACTCCATATGCCTTCTTAACAACCGTCTCGACTTGACTGCCTACTTTCAGGGATCTATGCACATACACACCAAGATCCCTCTGTTCATCAAGACTACTAAGAATCCTACCATTAGCCCTATACTCTACACATTTATTATTTCTTCCATAGTGCATTACCTCACACTTTTCCACATTAAACTCCATTTGCCACCTCTCGGCCCAGCTCTGCAACTTGTCCAAGTCCCTCTGCAAACTATAACACTCCTCTTCACTATCTACCACTCCACCGACTTTAGTGTCATCTGCAAATCTGCAAATTTACTAATTGGCAGCAGTGCTCTAATACCTTTCTCAAATAATAATTTTTGATGTGTAAATTTTAAATATAAGTAGGTATTTTGATTCCAGAGGGGATCACAACCAATTCTGGTTTGATAATATCCTCGTCCTATTCATTTGTCAATAGATTTGCAAGGTAACGTTTAGGACTAGAAACTCTAAATATCTATCCCGTTTGTGTAGTCTCTCAACACCAAGTTAAAGTCCAACAAGTTTGTTTGGTAGCCAGAGTTTTCAGAGTGTTGCTCCTTCATCAGCTGAGTGTCTGATGGAGGAGCACCACACTGAAATCTCATGCTCCCTACTTTAACCTGATGTTACGAAACTACTTACTGTGCCTAACCCAATCCAACGCCAGCAACTTCACATCATGGCTAACCCCTTTATGGCCTGCCTATAAATGTGGGAGAGAGGGGATGGATTGTAGCATTTGCAGTTGTGACCTTGGCTCCCAGCAGAGACCAGGAATCAAACCTATGCCTTAATGGTAGACCAGATGGTGCCTTTCCTCACTGAACTATTGGGAAAGGTAATATTCAATTTTTATCACTGTTTACCATTATTCAGAATCACACAATTGTTACAACACAGGAGAAAGTATTTGCGCACTGGCTGCCCTAATGAGCAATGTACCTAGTGCAATCTCGAGCTTCTCCCTTGCACATTCTTCATTTTCTGTTGATGATCATCTCTCTTCAGTTGATTTTGATTTGATTTTTTATTGTCACATTTATTAGAATGCAGTGAAAAGTATTGTTTCTTGCACACTATACAGACAAGGCATACCGTACATAGAGATGGAAAGGAGGGGGTGCAGAATGTAATGTTGTAGTCATAGCTAGTCTGTAGAGAAAGATCAACTTAACATAAGGTAGATCCATTCAAAAATCTGATGGCAGCAGGGAAGAAGCTGTTTTTGAGTTGGTTGGTATGTGACCTCAGACTTTTGTATCTTTTTCCTGATGGAACAATATGGAAGAGAGTATGTCTGGGGTGTGTGGGATCCTTAATTACGCTGGCTACTTTTCCAAGGTAGCGGGAACTGTAGTCAGAATCAATTGATGCCAATGCCACATTTGAACAAAGAACAAAGAAAAGTACAATACAAGAACAGACTCATCAGCCCTTCAAGCCTATGCCGATCATGATGCCCTAACTAAGCTAAAAAAAAAGCTTTCTGCCTTTACTTGGTCTGTATCCCCCTATTCGCTTCCTATTTATGTACCCGTCCAGATGCCTCTTAAATATTGCTAATGTGCCTGTTTTCACCACCTTCTCTGGCAATGTGTTCCAGGCATCCACCACCCTGCATGAAAAACTTCCCCTGCATTCCTCTCTTAAACTTCTCCCTCTCACTTTGAACCTGTGCTCCCTTGTAATTGACATTACCACCCGAGGGAAAAAGCCTGTGACTATCCGCACTTATCATAACTTAACTATGCTTATCATAGTTTTGTGGACTGTATCAGGTCTCCCTTCAGTTTCCATCTTTCCAGTGAAAACAATCCTAGTTTATTCAACCTTTCATCATAGTCAACACCCTCAAGACCAGGTATCATCCTGGTGAACCTTCCTTGCATTCTCTCCAAAGCTTCCACATCCTTCTGGTAGTGTGGTGACCAGTACTGCATGCAATATTCTAAATGCCACCTAATAAAGGATCCTGCCTCCACCACAGTCTTAGACAGTGTATTCCAGATCTTAACCACTTGTGTGAAAACATTTCTCCTCTGTCTCCATTGCTTCTCTTGTCAGTTAGAACATAGAAAAACTACAGCAAAAACAGGCCCTTCGGCCCATAAGTTGCATTGATCATATCTCTCCCGACAAGGCTTACTATAATCCTCAATCCTACTAAGTTCCATGTACTCATCCAGAACTCTTTTAAAAGGCCCTATTGAATCTGCCTCTACCACCACGGCCTGCAGCCAATTCCACTCACCCATCACCCTTTGAGTGAAAAGCTTACCCCTGATATCTCCTCTCCTACCTCCCAGCACCCTAAACATGTATCCTCTTATGGCAGCCATTTCAGTCCTGTGAAATAGCCTCTGAGAATCAATACGTGCCAACATCTTGTACACCTCTATCAGGTCACCTCTCATCCTTCATCTCTCCAAGGAGAAAAGACCGAGCTTTCTCAACCTATCCTCGTAAGGCATGCCACCCAATCCAGGCAATGTTCTTGCAAAACTCCTCTGCACCTTTTCTATGGTTTCCATATCCTTCCTGTAATGAGGAGACCAGAACTGAGCACAGTATTCCAAGTGGGGTCTGATCAGTGTCTTATAAAGTTGCAGCATTATCTCCCGATTCTCCAGTTACTTTAAATCTGTTCCTTCTCATTACAACAGCGGGAGCAGTTTTCCCTGACTGGTCTACTTGACCAGATGTCTCTTGATTTTTAACAACTCTAGCATATACCCTCTCAAACTTTTCGGCTCCGGGGACAACACTCCCAATTTCTCCAGTCTGGCAATGTAAGTCAAGTTCCTCAACCCTAGAACCAATCCGATGAATTTTTTCTGCACCCTTTCTAATGCCTTCACGTTTTTTCTAAAGTATGGTGTCTTGAACTGGATGCAACAATCCAGTTAACATAGAACATTACAGCGCAGTACAGGCCCTTCAGCCCTCGATGTTGCGCTGGCCAGTGGACCCTCTAACCTAAACTATTCCAATATCATCCATATGCCTATCCACCAAACATTTGAATGCCCCCAAAGTAGGCGAGTCCACAACTGCTGCAGGCAGGGCATTCTACGCCCTCTCCACCCTCTGTGTGAAGAACTTGCCTCAGACATCCGTCCTATTACTACCACCTCTTAATTTAAAGTTATGTCTCCTCATGTTGGTCATCACCATCCGAGGAAAAAGGCTCTCACTATCCACCCTATCCAGTCTTTTGATCATCTTATACGCCTCAATTAGGTCACCGCGTAACCTTCTTCTCTCTAATGAAAATAACCTCAGGTCCCTCAGCCTTTCCTCATAAGGCTTCCCACCATACCAGGCAACATCCTGGTAAACCTCCTCTGCACCCTTTCCAATGCTTCCACATCTTTCTTATAATGCGGCGACCAGAACTGTACGCAATACTCCAAGTGCGGCCGCACCAGAGTTTTATACAGTTGTAACATAACCTCACGGCTCCTAAATTCAATCTCTCTACCAATAAAAGCTAACACACCGTACGCCTTCTTAACAACTTTATCAACCTGGGTGCCAACTTTCAAAGAGCTATGTACTTGTACCCCAAGATCCCTCTGCTCGACAACACTGTTAAGGGTCCTTCCATTAGCCCTATATTTCATATGCCTGTTATTCCTACCAAAGTGAATCACCTCACACTTATTCGTATTGAATTCCATTTGCCACCTCACGGCCCAGCTCTGCAACCTATCTATGTCCCTCTGCAAACTGTAACATCCATCCTCACTGTCTACAACTCCCCCCACTTTGTTATCATCAGCAAATTTACTAATCCAACCCTCTACACCCTCATCTAGGTCATTTATAAAAATGACAAACAGCAGTGGCCCCAAAACAGATCCTTGAGGTACACCACTTGTAACTGCACTCCAGGTTGAATATTTCCCATCAACCACCACCCTCTGTCTTCTATCAGCGAGCCAATTCCTAATCCAAACTGCTAAATCACCTTCAATCCCATGCATCTGCAGTAGCCTACCATGGGGAACCTTATCAAACGCTTTGCTAAAATCCATATACACTACATCAACTGCCTTACCCTTATCTACCTCTTTGGTCACCTCCTCAAAAAACTCAATAAGATTTGTGAGGCATGACCTACCCTTCACAAAACGGTGCTGACTATCCCTCATCAATTTATTTCTCTCTAGATGCTTATAAATCCTATCCCTTATAATTCTTTCCAAGACTTTGCCCACAACAGAAGTCAGGCTCACCGGTCTATAATTTCCAGGATGGTCCCTACTCCCCTTTTTGAACAAAGGGACAACGTTTGCCATCCTCCAGTCTTCCAGCACTATACCTGTAGCTAACGACGACATGAAGATCAAAGCCAAAGGCTCTGCAATCTCCTCTCTAGCCTCCCAGAGAATCCTAGGGTAAATCCCATCTGGCCCAGGGGACTTATCGATTTTCATACCCTCAAGATTCGCTAACATCTCCTCCTTATGAACCTCAATCCTGCCCAGTCTACAACCTGGTATCGCAGTATTCTCCCCGACAACATTGTCTTTCTCCTGCGTGAACACTGACGAAAAATACTCATTCAGTGTCTCTCCTATCTCCTCAGGCTCCACGCACAACTTCCCACTGCTATCTCTGACTGGCCCTAATCTTGCCCTAACCAATCTTTTATTATTTATATACCTGTAAAAAGCTTTAGGATTCTCCTTAATCCTATCCGCCAAAGTCTTCTCGTGTCCTCTTCTAGCTCTTCTCAACTCCCTCTTTAGCTCCTTCCTGGCTAATTTATAGCTCTCCAGTGCCCTAACTGAGCCTTCACGTCTCATCATTATATAAGCCTCCTTCTTCCTCTTCACCAGAGATTCAACTTCCCTAGTACACCATGGTTCCCTCACTCGACCACTTCCTCCCTGCCTGGCAGGTACATATTTATTACGGACATGCAGAAGCTGTTCCTTAAATATGCTCCACATTTCAGATGTCCCCAGCCCCTGCAATATCCTGCTCCACCCTATGCATCCTAAATCTCTCCTAATAGCCTCATAATTACCTTTCCCCCAGCTATAACTACTGTTATTCGGTACGTGCCCATCCCTTTCCATCACTAAGGTAAACGTAACCGAATTGTGGTCACTATCACCAAAGTGCTCACCCACCTCCAAGTCTAACACCTTAAGTCTGAAACAATGTTCTATAGTAGTTTAATATAACCTTCGTGTGTCCATGTATACCACAATTTTAAAAGTTAATGCCCCTTCTGTAATTATTTCAGTTATCCTTGCTCTAATTCTTTCTGTATTTTGTGCAGGAGGGTAAAGATTATATCAAAGCTCACCCACAAACATGTTAAATGACAGAACAAACTTGATGGACCGAATGGCCTACTCCTGCTCATGTTCTTATATTTCTCTTTCATTCTTTCTGTGTTCATTTTAGTGACTGTCTTTACATTTAATTATACAGAGAAATATTCAATGCTTTTAAGGAAGATTAGCCTTTAGCTTTAGCAATTGCCTAGATTTCATACTTCTCTCGTTCTCACGTGTACAGGAATTCACTTGTGAATTTGGGGAAATCATGTGCTATAAACTTATATGCTGTCAGATCCCATACACTCAACATTAAAGATGTTAAAATTAGACTAGAGGAGATTGTTGCTGAACAACTTAGACAAGGTGAAAGATACAGTTAAGCTGCTGGAAGACACCAAATTGAGATACTGTCATATCGATTGAAGATTGGGCTATGATCTGATAATGGAGTAAGGCTTCAGAAGCTAATTGGAATTGAACATGGTCTTGTGAGACAAAAATAATCTGAAAGGAGAATATATTTTAAGTACAGAGAACTTAAAAAAAGGGAAACAAAGCAATGGCAGCCTTGTGTGAGAATTTAATCGTTCATGTTTAACATGGTTAGCATGGACTCAGTTCAGTACAATATCACAGCCCCAGCAGAAGTATGGCTTCCATTTGGCAAACAAATTGCCTAGACACTTTATGTACAAAGAATAAAGAAAAGTATGCCACAAAAACAGGCCCTCCAGTTCTCCAAGCCTGTGCTGATCATGATGTCTAACTAAATTTGCAGGAATAATAAATGTGTAGAGTATAGGGCTAATGGTAGGATTCTTAGTAGTCTTGATGAACAGAGGGATCTTGGTGTGTATGTGCATAGATCCCTGAAAGTAGGCAGTCAAGTCGAGAAGGTTGTTAAGAAGGCATATGGAGTCTTGGCTTTTATTGGTAGGGGGATTGAATTTCGGAGCCGCAACGTCATGTTGCAACTGTACAAAACTCTAGTGCGGCCGCACTTGGAGTATTGTGTGCAGTTCTGGTCCCCGCATTATAAGAAAGATGTGGAGGCATTGGAGAGGGTACAGAGGAGGTTTACCAGGATGTTGCCTGGTATGGAGGGCAGGTCTTATGAAGAGAGGCTGAGGGATTTGAGGTTGTTTTCGTTAGAAAGGAGGCGGCTAAGAGGGGACCTAATCGAAACATATAAGATGATTAGAGGTTTAGATAGGGTGGACAGTGATAGCCTTTTTCCTAGGATGGAGAAAGCTAGCACGAGGGGACACAGCTTTAAATTAAGGGGTGATAGTTATAGGACGGATATCAGAGGTAGGTTCTTTACCCAAAGGGTGGTTCGGGAGTGGAATGCCCTGCCTGCAGCAGTTGTAGATGCGCCAAGTTTGGTGGCGTTTAAGAGGTTAGTTGATAAGTATATGGAAGAGAAGGGAATGGTTTAGTTTGGAGGGGCATTGCTTTTTATATTGGTCAGCGCAACATCGAGGGCCGAAGGGCCTGTTCTGTGCTGTTACGTTCTATGTTCTAAATTAAACTGCTTCCACCACCTCCTGTGGCAGCGTATTCCAGGCACCTACTACTCTCTGCATGAGAAACTTCACCCGCACTGCTCTCTTAAACTTTTCCCTCTCACCTTGAACCTGTGCCCCCTTGTAATTGACACTTCCATCCTGTGACGATCCACCATGTCTGTGCCTCTCATAATTTTGTAGACCTCTTACCAGGTCTTCCTTCAGCCTCCATCTTTTTAGTGAAAATAATCCTAGTTTATTCGACCTCTCTTCATAACCAACACCCTCAAGACCAGGCAACATCCTGGTGAACCTTCTTTGCACTCTCTCCAAACCTTCCAAACCAATACTTTGTCTTCACAGATTGAGGATTGGCTAACTGAAAGCAGAGGTTTGGGATAAATGGGACCTTCCCCTGTATCACAGTGACAGAAAAGATGTTTGATGAGGACTTGTCTGTTGAGGTAGTATGGGCTGAGATTAGAAACAGGAGAGGAGAGGTCACCCTGTTGGGAGTCTTTTATAGACCTCCTAAAAGTTCTAGAGAGGTAGAGGAAAGGATTGCAAAGTCAATTCTGGTCAGGAGTGAAAGTAATAGGGTAATTGTTATGGGGGACTTTAACTTTACTAATATTGATTGGAATAGCTGTAGCTGTAGCTCGTTAGAGGGGTCAGTTTTCATACAAAGTGTGCAGGAAGGTTTTTTGACTCAGTATGTAGATAGGCCAACTAGAGGTGAGGCTACATTGGATTTGGTGCTGGGCAATGAGCCAGACCAGGTGTTAGGCTTGGAAGTTGGTGAACATTTTGGTGATAGTGACCACAATTCGGTTACGTTCACCTTAGTGATGGATAGGGATAGGCATGAAGCTGGGGGCAGTAGTTATAGCTGGGGGAAGGGTAATTATGAGGCCATCAGGAGAGAATTAGGGTGCATAGATTGGACTAGGAAACTACAGGGACTGGGAACATCTGGAATGTGGAGCTTATTCAAGGAGCAGCTGCTGCGAGTCCTTGATAAGTATGTCCCTGTCAGGCAAGGAGGAAATGGTCGAGTAAGAGAACCTTGGTGTACGAAAAAAGTTGATTTGCTGGTTAAAAGGGAAAAGGAGGCTTATGTCAGGATGAGGCTTGAAGGCTCAGTTAGTGCAATGGATAGCTATAGATTAGCCAGGAGGGAGCTAAAGAATGAGTTGAGGAGAGCTAAGAGAGGACACGAGAAGACTTTGGCTGATAGGATCAAGGAGAATCCTAAAGCTTTCTTTAGATATGTTAAGAATAGAAGATTGGTTAGGGCAAGATTAGGGCCAGTCATAGACAGCAGTGGGAAGTTGTGCGTGGAGCCTGAAGAGATTGGAGAGGCACTGAATAAATATTTCTCTTCGGTATTCACGCAGAGTGATGGAAATGTAGTTATGGAGAACACTGAGGTACAGGGTTGCAAACTGGAAAGTATTGAAGTAGATAGGGAGGATGTGCTAGATATTCTCGAGGGTTTGAAGTTGGATAAGTCCCCTGGGCCGGGCGGGATTTACCCTAGGATTCTCTGGGAGGCAAGAGAGGAGATTGCAGAGCCTCTGGCTCTGATCTTCAGGTCGTCGTTGGTTACAGGTATGGTTCCGGAGGACTGGAGGATAGCGAATGTGGTCCCATTGTTCAAGAAGGGGAAGAGAGACCTTCCAGGGAATTATAGGCCAGTGAGTCTTACTTCTGTTGTGGGCAAAGTATTGGAGAGAATTATTAGGGATAGGATTTATACTTATTTAGAGATAAATGAATTGATTGGGGATAGTCAGCATGGTTTTGTGAAGGGTAGGTCGTGCCTTACTAACCTTATTGAGTTTTTTGAAAAAGTGACAAAGAGGTGGATGGGGGTGAGGCAGTTGATGTGGTATATATGGACTTTAGTAAGGCATTCGATAAGGTGGCCCATGGAAGGCTTCTGCAGAAAATGCAGATGTATGGGATAGAGGGTGATTTAGCTAATTGGATTAGGAATTGGCTAGCGAATAGAAGACAGAGGGTGGTGGTTGATGGGAGATATTCATCGTGGAGTTCGGTGACGAGTGGTGTGCCTCAGGGGTCTGTTTGGGGCCCCTGCTGTTTGTAATTTTTATAAATGATCTGGATGAGGGTATTGAGGGATGGATCAGTAAATTTGCAGATGACACTAAAGCCGGTGGAGTGGTAGATAGTGAAGAGGGGTGTTATAGTTTACAGAGTGACTTGGACAAGTTGCAGAGCTGGGCCGCGAGGTGGCAAATGGAGTTTAATGTGGAAAAGTGTGAGGTAATGCACTTTGGCAGGAACAATAAATGTGTAGCGTATAGGGCTAATGGTAGGATTCTTAATAGTGTTGATGAACAGAGGGATCTTGGTGTATTTGTGCATAGATCTCTGAAAGTAAGCAGTCAAGTCGATAAGGTTGTTAACAAGGCATACGGAGTCTTAGCTTTTATTGGTAGGGGGATTGAATTTCAGAACCGCAATGTCATGTTGCAACTGTACAAAACTCTAATGCGGCCGCACTTGGAGTATTGTGTGCAGTTCTGGTCCCCACATTATAAGAAAGATGTGGAGGCATTAGAGAGGGTACAGAGGAGGTTTACCAGGATGTTGCCTGGTATGGAGGGCAGGTCTTATGAAGAGAGGCTGAGGGATTTGAGGTTGTTTTCGTTAGAAAGGAGGCGGCTAAGAGGAGACCTTATCGAAACATATAAAATGATTAGAGGTTTAGATAGGGTGGACAGTGATAGCCTTTTTCCTAGGATGGAGAAAGCTAGCACGAGGGGACACAGCTTTAAATTAAGGGGTGATAGTTATAGGACGGATATCAGAGGTAGGCTCTTTACCCAGAGGGTGGTTAGGGAGTGGAATGCCCTGCCTGCGGCAGTTGTAGATGCGCCAAGTTTGGTGGCGTTTAAGAGGTTAGTTGATAAGTTTATGGAAGAGAAGGGAATGGTTTAGTTTGGAGGGTCATTGCTTTTTATAATGGTCGGCGCAACATCGAAGGCCGAAGGGCCTGTTCTGCGCTGTAATGTTCTATGTTCCCCAGTTGGCAGTCTGTAACTTGTGGGGTCCCACGGAGATCAGTTCATGGGCCACAACTATTTAGAGTCTACGTCAATGTCTACAAGCAGGACAGAGTGTAACATAGCAAAATTTGCTGATAAAATGAAAATAGGTAGGAAAACAGGCTGTGATGCAAAGATAAAGAGTTTACAAATGGATATTGACAAGCTCAGGGAATGGACCACAATCTGACAGATGGAGTTTAATGTGGATAAACGCAAGGTTATCCATTTTGGCTGGAGAAATAAAAGGGCAAAGTATTTTTTAAATTGGAAACAGATTCAAAAGGTGTCTGTGCAGAGGGATCTGGATGTCCTTGTGCATGAGTCTCAGAAAGTTGTTATACAGGTACAGAATGTTGTAAGGAAGGCAAATGGAATCTGAGCATTTATTGCAAAGGGTCTAGAATATAAAAATAGAGAAGGGTTACAATTGTATAAGGCATTGGTGAGAGCACACTTGGAGTATTGTGCTTAGTTTTGGTCACCTTCATTGAGGAAGAATGTGGTGGCACTGGAGACGATTCAGAAGAGGTTCACTAGGTTGATTCAGATTTGTATGAGGAGTGGTTGAGTAGCTTGGACGTGCACGAGCCGGAGTATAGAAGAATGAGATATAGAAAGAATGTAGGGGGCAGGTATATGATAAAGAGTAGACCTATTAAGAGTATAGAAACGCAGAGAGACCTGGGGGTGCAGGTGAACAAGTCTCTGAAGGTGGCAGAGCAAGTAGAGAAGGTTGTGAAGAAAGTATATAGTATGCTAGCCTTTATAGGAATGGGTATAGAGTACAAGAGCTGGCCTTTAATGTTGCAGTTGTATAAAACGCTGGTTAGACCTCATTTGGAATACTGCATCCAGTTCTGGTCGCCTTACTACCGGAAGGATGTGGAGACTCTGGAGAGAGTACAGAGGAGGTTTACCAGGATGCTGCCTGGTATGGAAGGTCTGAGTTACGAGGAGAGATTAGGCAAACTGGGACTGTTTTCCTTAGAAAGACGTAGACTTAGAGGAGATCTGATAGAGGTGTACAAGATTTTGAAGGGATAGATAGAGTAAACAGGGCTAAGCTTTTTCCTAGGATGGACTCGAATAGCACGAGGGGTCACGGGCTTAGGGTGAGGGGGGTAAGGTATAATTTGGATGCTAGAGGGAGTTTTTCACACAGAGGGTGGTGAGGGTATGGAATGCGCTGCCAAGTAAAGTGGTGGAGGCAGGTACTCTGGAGTTATTTAAGAAATACTTAGATGGGCACATGAACAGAATGGGAATGGGGGGGTATAGAAAACTGATTTAAAATAGGGATCATGAGCCTTGGGAGTTCCTGGGAAGTGTGTAAATAGACGATGATATTGATGTATTTGTTTTTATCCTACAGGTGCTTTGGTCCACCTTGTTGTCTAACAAGGGGCATACACGCGATGGGTCGTGAAAGGGCTGCTCTTGGATTTTTTTCGAGAGTATCCTAGTGCTTCACATCGTTACTGTATGCTTGACCTGGACCATTTGATGGGCAACACGACAGCTCAGTGACTATCGCTGTGCTGTGCAGATACATGGATTTGGGCCTGAGTCTGTGGGAGTTTGCGCATTCTCCCCGTGCTTGCGTGGGTTTTCTCCGGGTGCTCCGGTTTCCTCCCACATCTCAAAGATGTGCTCTTCGGCTAATTGGCAAAACAAATTCTCCCTAAATTGTCTCAAATTTGGTTTTAATCCATAGATCTATAAACATGGACAGGGATCGCGGGTAGAGGTGGGAACATCGGGGTGGCGGCGCGGGCTCGTTGGGCCGAAGGGCCTGTTTCCCGTGCTGTTTTGTTCTTTGTTCTTTGATTTGATTGAGGTATGTAAAATACTGAACAAAAGCAAATGTTAATCAAATGTTCCCCCTTCTAGAACAGTCTAGGACAAGAAGAGATGGTTATAAGAGGGGAAGTAAGAGGGGGACAGAGATAAGGAGAAGCTACTTCTCACTGAGTGTTGTGAATCTAGGGAACTCACTACCCCAGAGTGCAGTGGATGCAGAATCAATCAATGGATTCAAGAAAGTGATAGATAAATATTTGATCAAAAATGGGTAAAGAGCAGGAAAGGGGAATTAGGATGAGATAGAGATGAGTCATGATCTCATAGAATGGCAGAGTAGGCCTGAAGGGCTGAATTGCCTACCCTAGTTCCGAATTCCTGTGTTCCTAATTCCTTCCGGTGTTGTGATGACCAGAATTGCACACAGTACTCCAAATGCAGCCTAACCAAGGCTTTATATAGCTGCAGTACAATTTCCCAACTCTTGTACTCAGTGCCCTGGATGATGAAGGCAAGCATTCTGTGTGCTTTTGTAACCACCTTGACCACTTCTGTTGCCACTTTTAGAGAATTGTGGACCTGCATGCCCAGATCCCTCTGTATGATAATGTTTCTAAGGGTTCTGCCATTTACAATGTAATTCACACCTAAATTTGATCCTCCAAAATGCATCACCTTACGTTTGTGTGGATTAAAGTTCATCTGCTATTTTTTTTGCGCAATCTATCTATATCCTGTTGTATCAGCTGACAGTCCCTGGCATTGTTAGCAATTCGACCAATCTTCGTGTCATCCACAAACTTACTAATCAGATCCCCTACATTTTCCTCCAGATTATTTATATATACTGCAAACAAAGGGGCCACAGCACTGATCCCATATAACACCACTAACCTCAGACCTCCATTCTGAAAAACACTCTTCCATCACTAATCTCTATTTTCTCTCACCAAAAGCCAGTTCTGTATCCATGTATCTAGTACATCCCGAATCCCATGTGATATTAGTTATTGTACCAATCTGATATATGGGACCTTATCAAATGCCTTACTAAAATCCATATAAACTACATCCACAGCACACATGTAGTAGGCTTGTCAGAGGATGTTTTAACAAATCCTGCATCTGATTCAGTGTAGTAACCATGACAGGCGATTTATTGCATCTGTAAGCAAGGAAAGCAGCAAAGAGGCTCTTCAACCTTTGGTTGAAGAAATTTCTCCTCATCTGAGTCCTAAATAATACCCCTCTATCCTGAGATTTTACCCCCTTATTCTAAGTTCCTTATCCAGAGGGAACAAGATCTCAGTATCTATCATGACCATCCGCTTCAGAATCTTGAATATTTCAATAAGATAATTTTACATTTTTCTAAATTCCTGAGAATATCGGTCCAATTTATTCAGCCTCTACTGATAGAGGATCAATCTAATGAACTACTTCCAAAGCAAGTTTATTCCTCATTAAATATGAAGACCAAAACTGGACACAGTTTTCCTGATATGGTCTCACCAAAGCATTGAACAATTACAGAAAGACTTATTTATTCTTGTACTCCAAACCCCTGGAAATAAAGGCTAACGTGCCATTTGTTTTCTTAACGTTTGCTTACCTTGCCTTCCTAATTGCCCGTTACGAGCCTGGCATCCTTATTCTCAACCTGGCCAGCTTCATTCGGGACAAAACATAAAACTTGCCGTCATGATTCTTCTTGGAGTAGGACCACCTTTTTCATGAATCACAATTCACAGCACCTAGGGGAATTGTGAATCATAATCTTGCTGTGGGAATTGTGAACCATAATCCTTTGCAGGATAAATTTTAAAAGGTTTTGCTCATGCTAATCCATTCCTGTCCCACCCATCCCAATCATTCCTCTTACCCACTATGCCAATACCTAGCACTTCAATGACTATTCATCCAGTGTATACTTGTCTAGAACTCTATAGGAACTGTGGCTCATGAGGCAAACAGCCATTCACAGCCTTTTTAAAATACTGCCTTCACCACAATATCATGTATGTGTCAATCAAGCTGAACTTTAAAGTATCAATCACAGAAACTACAAGCATTTGACACTTCTCTGTCATGTGTAAATAAACATTGACTTATTGACAAATTAGATCTAAGACAAAATTCTGTTAGTCAAGAAGTAACTCCTTTGTGTGCAGTTGTTCAACAATCTAATGGCAGTTTGGGCTCAGCCAGGGTTGGAAGGATAATAGAGATAAAATATGAAGCAAAACTTTCACTTTTAAGAGTCGTTCAATGAATATAAATAGTCATATAATAGTCCTCTCTTACGATGGCCTTAGAGCACTGAACACATGGTGGAGAAAGAAATTGAATTAGTAGCTAATAATATGTTATGGACAGCCATTATCTCTGGAGTTTGTACACTTGCTGCAGGGACTTGAAACAAAATTCCTGAACTTCTCCTGAAATTGGTGACAAGCTTTTATTTTCCCCAAGGAGTTATAGAATCATACAACCCTACAGTGCAGAAAGAAGCCCTTCGGCCCATCGAGTCTGCACCAACCAAAATTCCATCAAGGCCCTACCCGCTAATCCCTCTAATCTATGCGTCTCAGAACACTAAGGGGCAATTTTAGCATGGCCAATCAACCTAACCCACACGTGTTTGGACCCTGGGAGGAAACCAGAGCACCAGCAGGAAACCCACGCAAATACAGGAGAATGTGCAAACTTCACACAGACAGTGACCCAAGCTGGGAATCGAACCCAGGTCTCTGGAGCTGTGAAGCAGCAGTGCTAACCACTGTGCTACCGTGCTGCCACTTTAACTGTTTGATGACAAGAGAGGATGGTGCAAGAGATTGCACTGATATATGAGATTTGTTGGGCATGAATTGCTTTGTTCTTCTTTCAAATGTTTGTTTTCAAATTGTTTCTGCAGCTTATTACACCATCTATTTTAAAATTTTAACATACAGCACTCCAGCTGTCTCACTTAATTATTATCTATACATTTGTTTCTCCTGTTTTTAAACAGATTTGTACTGTACATTAGAAGTAGATTCATTTGGCTACTTTGTTAACAAGGCAAAAACGAGAGTCTACAGGGATACAATGGAACCAAACTGGAACGAGGTGGGTTTTCATTTCTAAAGTTTTAAATTTTATTAGTGTCACAAGGAGGCTCACACTTTATAAATGACCGAGATGAGGGTGTAAAGGGATGGGTTTAGTAAATTTGCTGATGACACCAAAGTCGGAGGAGTTGTAGACAGTGAGGATGGATGTTACAGTTTACAAAGGGACATAAATAAGCTGCAGAGCTGGGCCGAGAAGTGGCAAATTGAGTTTAATGCGGAAAAGTGTGAGGTGATTCACTTTGGTAAGAGTAACAGGAGTACAGAATAAAGAGCTAATGGAAGGACTCTTGGTAGTGTCGATGAGTAGAGAGATCTCGGTGTACATGTGCGTAGGTCCCTAAAAGTTGACACCCAGGTTGATAAGATTGTTAAGAAGGCGTATGGTGTGTTAGCTTTTATTGGTAGAGGAATTGAATTTTGGAGCAGTGAGATCACGTTGCAACTGTACAAAGCTCTGGTGCAGCCGCAACCTGGAGTATTGCGTACAGTTCTGGTTGCTGCATTATAAGAAAGATGTGGAGGCATTGGAAAGGGTGCAGAGGAGGTTTACCAGGATATTGCCTGGTATGATGGGAAGGTCTTATGAGGAAAGGCTGAGGGACTTGAGGTTATTTTCATTAGAGAGAAGAAGGTTAAGATGTGACCTAATTGAGGCATACAAGATGATCAGAGGGTTAGATAGGGTGGATAGTGAGAGCCTTTTTCCTCGGATGGAGATGGCTAATACAAGGGGACATAGCTTTAAATTGAGGGGTGATAATTATAGGATGGATGTCAGAGGTAGGTTCTTTACTCAGAAGGTAGTAAGAGCGTGGAATGACCTGCCTGCAGCAGTTGTGGACTCACCAACTTTAAGGGCATTCAAATGGTCATTGAATAGGCATATGGGTAATATTGGAATAGTTTAGGTTAGAGGGTCATTAGATTGGTTCCACTGGTCAGCACAACATCGAGGGCCGAAGGGCTTGTACTGAGCTGTAATGTTTTACAGACTCAGAGATTTACAGCATAGAACATAGAACATAGAACATTACAGCACAGAACAGGCCCTTCGGCCTTCGATGTTGTGCCGACCAAAATAAAAAGCAATGCCCCTCCAAACTAAACCATTCCCTTCTCTTCCATATACTTATCAACTAACCTCTTAAACGCCACCAAACTTGGCGCATCTACAACAGCTGCAGGCAGGGCATTCCACTCCCTAATCACTCTTTGAGTAAAGAACCTACCTCTGATATCCGTCCTATAACTCATACCCCTTAATTTAAAGCTGTGTCCCCTCGTGCTAGCTTTCTCCATCCTAGGAAAAAGGCTATCACTGTCCACCCTATCTAAACCTCTAATCATCTTATATGCTTCAATAAGATCCCCTCTTAGCCGCCTCCTTTCTAACGAAAACAACCTCAAATCCCTCAGCCTCTCTTCATAAGACCTGCCCTCCATACCAGGCAACATCCTGGTAAACCTCCTCTGTACCCTCTCCAATGCCTCCACATCTTTCTTATAATGTGGGGACCAGAACTGCACACAATACTCCAAGTGCGGCCGCACTAGAGTTTTGTACAGTTGCAACATGATGCTGCGGCTCCTAAATTCAATCCCCCTACCAATAAAAGCTAAGACTCCATATGCCTTCTTAACAACTTTATCCACTTGACTGCCTACTTTCAGGGATCTATTGACACATACACCAAGATCCTTCTGTTCCTCAACACTATTAAGAGCCCTACCATTAGCCCTATACTCTACACATTTATTGTTCCTGCCAAAGTGCATTACCTCACACTTTTCCACATTAAACTCCATTTGCCACCTCTCGGCCCAGCTCTGCAACTTGTCCAAGTCACTCTGTAAACTAAAACACCCCTCTTCACTATCTACCACACCACCAACTTTAGTATCATCTGCAAATTTACTGATCCATCCCTCAATACCCTCATCCAGATCATTTATAAAAATTACAAACAGCAGGGGCCCCAAAACAGACCCCTGAGGCACACCACTCGTCACCGAACTCCACGATGAATATCTCCCATCAACCACCACCCTCTGTCTTCTATCTGCCAGCCAATTCCTAATCCAATTAGCTAAATCACCCTCTATTCCACACATCTGCATTTTCTGTAGAAGTCTTCCATGGGCCACCTTATCAAACGCCTTAGAAACGCATAGAAACAGGCCCTTGGCTCAACTTATCCATGCTGCCTGTTTAAACCCCTAAGCTAATCTCAATTGCCTACATTCTGGCCCATATCCCTCTATACCCATTTTACCCAAGTAACTGTCTAAATGTTTTTTAAAAGACAAAATTGTACCCACCTCAACTATTACCTCTGGCAGCTTGTTCCAGGCACTCATCACCCTTTAAATAAAAAATTGCCCCCTCTGGATACTTCTGTATCTCTCCCCTCTCGCCTTAAACCTATGCTTGCTAGTTTTAAACTCCCCTATCTATCTATGCTTGCTAGTTTTAAACTCCCCTATCTATCTAGCTGATCTGTGCCCCTCATTATTTTATAGTCATCTATAAGATCACCCCTCAACCTTCTACATCACCCTCAGCCTTCTACACTCCAGTGAAAGAAGTCCCAGTCTACCCAGCCTCCCCTTTTAACTCAAACCATCAAGTTCTGCAAGCATCCTAGTAAATCTTTTCTGCACTCTCTCTCTAGTTTAATAATATCCTTTCTATAGTGAGGTGAACTGTACACAGTATTCCAGGTATGGCCTTATCAATGTCTTGTTCAACTTCAACAAGATGTCCCAACTCCTGTTTTCAATATTCTGACTAATGAAACCAAACATGCCAAATGCCTTCTTCACCACTCTGTCCACCCATGGCTCTGCTTTCAAGGAGCTATGAACATAGATCTCTGTTCTGTAACTCTCCCCAAAACCCTATCATTAAGGGCATTACCATGGATTGGCTCAATCTACCAAAATGCATTACTCACATTTATCTAAATTAAACTCCATCTGCCACTCATCAGCCTAGTGGCCCAACTGATCAAGATCCTGTTGCAATCCAAGATAACTTTCTTCACTGTCCGTTATGACACCAATCTTGGTGTCATCTGCAAACTTACTTACTATACTTCCTATATTCTCATTCAAATCATTAATATAAATGACAGTGGGCCCAGCACTGATGCCTGAGGCACACCCCTGGTCACAGGCCTCCAGTTTGAAAAACAACCCTCTACAACTACCCTCTGTGTTCCGTCATCCAGCCAATTTTGTATTCATTTAGCTACCTCACCCTGGATCCCATGAGGTTTAACTTTATGCAACAACCTACCATACGATACAATGAAACCCAATTCAACACAAATTTGGATTTAATGCACTGAATCATTGGACCCTTTTATTTTCTCTTATCTACCATTTGCTGCCTCACGCATCCAGACCAAGTAATACCGTGGCCAGTCTGCCACACATTTCATATGCTCTGCAGAGCACAAAAATGCCTAGTGGAGCAAATTCAGTGCATTGGAGCACAGTAATCATTTGTGTCAAGTGTAAAATGATATCTTTGACACACGGGGAAGAGAAATTGTTAACTAATTCAGGATGTACCACGCTGATGTAAGTTAAGAACCTGCGCTGAGGATGTAGGAGTGCTGTAATTAGAGCGGCAACCTTAAAACACCAGCAGATTGAAGTGGGGTTGACACTGAGTTCTCGATCTTAGTTGTGCTGCAAAGGAATGTACTGAGTGATGTCCACGATCCTGTGAGTAAAAAAGACTGGAAATGAGTCAATTCCATGTTAGTCTCAAAACTTCTCTAGTAATTGACAAGAGGCAGTGCCTGCAATTGATGCAAAACTGGGCAAGTCTTAAACTGGAAGGCATAAAAGGAGCTTGAGAAAACATCTGGGAATGTATCGGAGAAAGGTTTTAAGTGACAAATGTTCACTTATTTAAAAAAAAAGCTTTTAACTACCTGCTTGTCAAGTGACAAAATGAATCTCTTGGGACTGCCTAGACCAAGAGATGCCTCATCTATTCTGTGGTTGTAATGAAAATTGAGGCAAACTTGTTGGACACAATCCGTCAGAGGCATCAGTTTCTAATCACTGGCCATGATGACAGTTGCAAACTATACATGGGTGATAAGACATTAATTGGATTAACAATGGTCAACCAATCTATTGATGCAAACAATATCATCTGCTTCAGCTTGGTGTCAATTTTCTTTAACTGATCACGCCTCTATAAAACACACTGAGATGTTTCCATACCTTAAAGGTGCCATAAAAAAGAAAACGATTGTGGTTTGAAATCACACTTGCTGGATGCTTAGCTCATGTGACAACCTGTCTTGTCCAGCAAATTGAGAAATTGATTTGCAGTACATCAGTGTAGGTTTCAGGAATATTACTTTTCCCCAAGTGCCTTTCTTTCTTCAGGATTCTAAGTTATGAAATGATCATTCTTTAAGTTTGAGAAATGTCTGTTGGACCATTTCCCCTCTAAAATAAATAGCCTGCAGGAATAATCTAATGCTCATCTCTAATGTTTAATGAAAATATTGAAGAGTATTGGTGCCATTCTCTCACTATTCTCCATAAGCTTCCCATCTAAATCTCAGTCAGTTTGAATGCTGATTTTCTTGAATCCTGATTTAGCACGACTCCATTTTTCTTGTGATAACATTGTATGGATCCCAACCATCGTGTTATAACGGGGCCGCACTATACCTTGTCAGAGGCCTTGCTAAAGTCCGTGTGGACGACATCAACTGCACTGCCCTCATCTACTTTCTTGGTTACCCCTTCAAAAAACTCAATCAAATTTGTGAGACATGATTTTCCACTCAGAAAGCCATGCTGACTCTCCCTAATCAGTCCGTTTACCTCTAAATGCCTGTAGATCCTGTCTCTCAGAATAACTTCCAACAACTGACCATCACAGATGTGAGGCTCACTGGCCTATAGTTCCCAGGCTTTTCCCTGCAGCCCTTTTTAAAGAAAGGCACATTAATCACCCTCTAATCTTCAGGCACCTCACCCATGACTATCGATGATTCAAATATCTGCTAGAAGACCCGCAATTTCCTTCCTAGCCTTCCACAAAGTCCTGGGATACATTTCATCAGGTTCTGGAGATTTATCTATCTTGATCTCAACAGTAACTACTGATGAGAAATATTCATTTAGAATCTCACCTATCTCTTGTAGATCCTTAAGAGGCCCTACTCTCTCCCTTGTTACTCTTTTGCTCTTTATGTACTTATAGAAGCTCTTTATCAAAGTTTATTTAAGAATACAGGTAGAATGTAACAAAATAGGATTAGCTTAAGTTTGACCAGTTACAAGACATAAACATGACACGGCATAATTCTTAACAGTTATCTGTTAATTATTCAATTTAAAGTAATGTCCCATAGACATATACCATTCTTCAGAATTAGTTAGCACAACAAACAAGTATGCTCAAGTGATACTGGATTTCCAGTTTTTTAACACCTATTGACAGAAATCCAAACAGCAGTTTTCACAGAAGGATATATTCCCAAGACAGCAAAATTGAGAAGTTAACCTTGTCTCCAAGAGCTTCTAGTTTTCAGACTTCAGAGATAGAAAAGGATACCTCTCCCTGTGCAGCTTCCAAAATAGCAAAACTCAGACAGCAGAATCTCCAATTTCGAGGAAGGGAAAAAAGAGACACTGCTCTCTCTCAACTCCAAGCAGCATCTGAAACAGCAACTAAGCTAGAATTCTCTGTGAAAGCCTAACTCTCCCCAGTCATATGACCTAACCTATCAATCATCCCAATCAAGCTCTACTGTGTAATCTCAGGGGAACACTAAAACAACAGAACACTACTAGTTCAGATTGAAACAAGTATTGTATCAATTGTACTGCTTCATTAACAATAGAAAGTACTGGTTGTAGACAAACAGCTCTGATTAAATGCCAGGGACTGCAGGAAACAGCCTCTGGTAACTCCTTAAATCACCACAAATCTCTTCAACTCTTCAAATAGAGAAGCCATTCCCACCAGCATGCTGCTTGGTGGCTAACAATCTTTTTCCTCTGGCACACAACAGTGTCTGTTTTAAGCTCTCTCTACAGGGTCTCTGAATCTGAGAGTTTGTATCCACAAGACCGGTTGTCCTATTTTAATGTCAATGTGTGAAAACTTGCACGTTCCTTAAAGGCACAGGATTATCACACCTTTCATCAAGATCCCTTCTTCCTGCTATGTCAGGACAAGTCTTGCAATTTCCTCTGTGTAATGTCCTAACTATATATAGCAAAGCCATATAGTGAAGCATTATTTATTTTCAAATATGTTACTGTCTGGAATCTTGCCCTTCTCTGATCAGGGAATAAAAATCCTCTTTTAAAACCACACAGTGTGTTTTTATTTGGTCTTTCTTCATCGGTACTTTAATCTTTAATCCTGTTGTAGTTTTTCCCCAGCTTTCTAATATTTGAAATGTGGGGGTCTCCAATTTTTTTCTTCTACTTAGGGTTGTTCTTCAGTTTTCTCAATGAAACAACATCCTGATTCATTGCCAGTTTTCTTTTTGTAATGCCCTAACTATGTTAGGGATAGTAGGTTTTAAACAAAAAAGAAAAAGCTGTAGTTTGCTCACACAGATTCAAACTAACAGGTTTATTGAAAGAAATGCTCTCTGTATTGAGTACAAACTGAAACTAAAATCTGGCACCTCTAAAACACCCTAATGACATTACCATCAAATCATGTGATCACAGCTCTTACATCAATCAATCAATTATTTGAATACACAACACTGAAAAGTCCCTTTACTCAATTTTCTGATTACTCTCAAACTGACTTCAAGGAGCAAGTTACTGTCTGGTAACTCCTTGGTCCTGAAATCACCACAATTCCTCAAATAGAGAATCCATTCTCATTAGCATGCTGTTTGGTGGCTAACAGTTTTTCTCCTCTGCTTGACACAATAGTGCCTGCTTTTAAACTCCCATTCTGAGTCTCTGAATCTGAGAATTTGCATCCAGGATGACCAGGTGTGAAAACTGATTTTCTATACGCCATGGCCTGGGCCTCTTTCCAGCAAAACATCAATATCACATTGACCTGCTTCAGAGTTCAACATGATTTTGCCATCCTCTATTCCAGAACATTCTGCTTTATATCAAACCAAGTCTTAAATTCCATGAAATCCTACAATGCAGAAGGAGGCCATTTAGCCCATTGAGTCTGCACTGACTCTCCGAAAGAACATCTTACCCAATCCCTCCATCCCCCATACATTATCTTGATAACCCTGCACATTTACCATGGCTAATCACCTAACCTACACACCCCTGGACATTAAAAGACAACTTAGATGACCAATACATCAAATCTGCATATCTTTTGTAACAGTAAGCATTAATAATCAATGGTTAAAAGATGACCATTAGGAACTAACTGCTGAGATTTAGTGAGTTTGTCTGCACCTCCTGCTTGAAAGACATGGATGTGAACAAAACCAATCAGATGTGATATATCCCTCCATCAAGTATCTTCCCTTCTGACTATTTAAGCTCACATATAAAAAATTGGTGTTTGAACAGATAACAACCAGCATGCTACTATATCTGAAAAAAATCTGTGCCATCTGTAGAGGAAGTAAGGGAACACAAATACTAGCTCGTAGCTAGTTTGCACCATGCGTTGTGGCAATCAACATTATAAACCAGGACAGCAGTAGGGAAGCTCAAGAAGTAAGAAAAGGAAAATACAAGACATAAAAAAATTAGCCAAAATTAAAAGTGAACAAAAAGCTCCACAGGCTGGTCAATACATTATAGACCAGTCAGCACATAAAACAGAAAAGACATTTTGGGTGTAGAATGAAGGGTTTTGACATGAAAACTTTTTTTTCTTTTGCCACTAATGAGTTTGTGTTGTATTTTGAATATTTACTAGTATTGTGGTTGAGATTTTCCTTTTAAACATTTTATGTTCTGGTTTAATTACCTTAAACAATCATGTTACAGAGAGGGATTGGATAAGAAATGACACCCTTAAACCCTTTGCTGTTCCTAATCAGTCTGGTTTTGAAAAGGAAGACTTGTGTGTTTCTTAGCTCCCAAAATGTTTGGTTAATTTAGAAACCAGCAACAGGCTTTCATGGGGTTAAACAAGGATTTATTTATATTTAATCATGTATTCATCTTGTAAGTTTAAACACTATGTCATTCAACGCCCACACAAATGATTGGTACACCCACACACATCCACCCACACACAGTCATGAGAAATCAATTACAGAAAATAGTATACTTTTAATATTGTGGCTTCAAGAGCAGACCAGAGGCTGGGAGTCCTGCGATGAGTAACTCAACCTCTGACTCCCCAAAGCCTGTCCACAATCTACAAGGCACAAGCCAAGAGTGCGATGGAATATTCTCCACTCGCTTGCTTGAGTGCAGACCTGTAACATTCAAGATGCTCAACATTATCCAGGACAAATCATCCCATTTGCACCCCATCCACCACCAATATACAGTCCTTCCACCACTAATGCACAGTGGCGGCATTGTATATATTTACAAGATGCACTGCAGGAACTCATCAAGCTTCAACACCTTCCAAACCCACAACCTCTTCCATCCTAGCAACAAGAGCAGTGGAAACATGGGAGCACCACTACCTGCAAGTTCCCCTCCAAGCCATACAGCATTCCAGCTTGGAACTATATTGCAGTTCCTTCACTGTTGCTGGGTCAAAATCCTGGAACTCTCTTCCTAACAGCACTGAGTATACCTACGTCACTTGAACTGCAGCGGCTTAAGAAGGCCAATTAATTTGGGCAGTAAATGCTGCAGTGACATCCCATTAAACTGAACAAAGATGTTGAGCTGTTACTGGGATAGAGTTTGACAATCACCTTCCCATATCTTGGCCAAGTAGCTATTATTCATTTCTTAGTCTTGACATGGAATGCCATAGCTGTTTGATCACAGAAGTTGAGCCTAATCATATTATTCACTATTCAACATACAGGTGAAAAGTGGATAGTATAAACATTGATCCAGAAGTCCCATAAAGGCAAATTGTGACTTACCTGCCATTACCCCAATTGTGCAGAAACAAAGTAACAACCTTGAGAGACTCTTGTTCTTCACAACTCAGTTGATCATTGAATTATTATGCGACCTTCTACATTTTGTGTAGAAGATTTCCAATTGTTCACAAAGATTGAAGGTTTCAAAGGAAGGAAGTTTATTTCCTTGGTTATATTGTTGTCACTTGGAGCTGAAACTAGCACTTCATTATTTTTAACCACGAGTCGTCTCTGTTAATAATGTCACCAATGATCTAGCAACAAGGCAACCCAGTTCAGCACATGACGATGTGAAAATTGATATTGCCACATAAATACCAAATAAAATTTGTGGTGAGCATATTATTTTGAATGGAGAACTGGTAGGAGCTACTTATTCACCTTCACCTTCCAAACTTTACTTCTGCTTAAACCATTATCATTTTCTTTTTGCAGGAATTTGAGATAGAACTGGAAGGATCTCAGACTCTAAGAATTTTATGTTATGAAAAATGTTATAATAAAACCAAACTCACCAAAGAAGATCCTGAAATTACTGATAAAATCATGGGGAAAGGACAGATTCAGGTAAGTCCAGCATTCAGTCCTAAAGGCTATCATAAGTCTGTAATTCTTTGGAAAAAAACCAGTAGACCAATTGGAAATCCAGGGCTTAATTTTACGAGGCACCAGGAGCCTAATCTGAGATAAGGAGGAAGTTTCACTTTAGAGAGCTATCAGCCAGTCAGGTTGGCTAGTCTCTGTAGTCCCACCAGTGGCAGCAGGAGCACTGACACCACACTAAAGAGCCACTGTAAGTTAAGGGTCAATGTTTTTGAAGGAGAGTGGTGGGTACCAGGCACAAGAGGTTAGGGGAGAAAGTTTATGGTGGGAATCGCCTCCAGTGGGCCCAGAGAGCTTACAAAACCGCTGCTGGATTTTCTTCTCGCACGGCATTTGCCTCTCCCCGGCATCCCACCAGCTACTTGCAGTTAACCATTTAAGGTGTCAATAAACACAAGGACAGCTTGCTGTCTGATACCTCTCCTCCTCCCATAAAATTTCGCACAGGTCAGGTAGGCAGAATTTTGTGTCCTTGATCCTTTAAAACTACTGAAGCAGGAGCATAAAATCCATGCCCCAGATTCATACTGTTACTTTAAACATGTGTTTTGTTTTAACTCAATTTGAGACTGCCAGTGACAGGGAGTTTAAATGTACGTGGTTAGGTTGCAAAATATTACTTTACAGTTTCTAATTTTTATCATTACAAATTATTTCCAACTGTATTTTTGCAACCAGTAAGTTTTTAAAGAAAACATGTTAGCTTTAATTTACATATTTATGTTTTTGGTTTTTGATGTGGAAACATAACAGTTGCTTTGAGTTTTTGGTGAAATGTGAGTCACTTGTGGTTAACAGCATTGAATCCTGTGACCAAGAAGTCAACATGGTTTTGAAAGTTAGAATTAGTAAGGGCATATGAGAAGTCATTTTTGATACTTGAGCTTTCTCAAACCTCAGAACCATGTTTTACTGCATTGTGACAATTCATATTATTATTTAAGTAAAGATATTGCTTTACTTAAATGAGAAGGAAAGTCCATTTTATACTGACAAACAGAAATAAAATATTATTTTCTAAATGTCAATTATCTGTTTCTAATGGTGACAGCCTTTCATGATATATCAGTAGGGTTTCACTGGAACTGTTCAGGTTGCAAGTTCAAATTACATGAAGAAAGACCTTGAGACTGAGTAACCATCAATTTGAGATTTATTGGTACAAGTTTTACATGGCAGAAAATTCATGTTAATGTATTGGAGGAATTAACTAGATGTTCATATTTTCAGAATTAAATATATTTCCTTTAGAATACTAGAAAAACGTCAAGAGTAGCAGAAAAGTAATTACTGAGGTTAGTACTCGAGAACTGCAATCCTGGTGAAGCTGCGTGTATGTGTCTGCCATATTTGCTATGAATCTTTCTCTGATTGAAAGCCTGCCAATACTTGCTATCTGGATTCACACGTTGGCCATTTGGAAAATTTATAGGAAACTATCAGTGCTCAAGACTCGACATCCTCATCTTAGTCTATGCTTTTAAGGACAATACCTCATGCAGACTGTAACAATGGGTGAAATCTTGTGTCCTCACCCTGTGAAAAGTTTAGGAGTTGGGATGCATTTAATCAGACTGGAAGGAACTCAGCCACTGGCATGATCTGAGTGATAGGTGGTGGACAGGGGAGAGCACAAATAAACCCTGGCTTGCAAGGGGAAGCTGAAACTTTAATTCTGCTTCTCTCAGCTCAGATGCTACCAGAGCAGCTGAATGTTTCCCACAGTTTCTGTTTTTATTTTGGACATTCCTACCATGTTTTACTCAGAGCAGAGTTCTGAAATAGCTTCAGTTGATTGACACTGGCAACGTATTAATAGAGGTGCCATTTTCTTCAAGGTTCCTTGACAATGAAAATTGTAGGTTATCTGCCAATATTCTCAGCCAGGAATTGAGTTAGTGGGAAGCTAAAGAAATGTTTCCATGTCAGCAAGTATGATGGGAGAAAATGAGAAAATTGAGCAAGAAAGTCATCAACAAAAATTTCTTTAATTTATCAGGCAGAAATTTGTGCAATTTTCTCTGTTTAGTTTTGTAACTTTAACCAGTTACATTTGTGTAGTTTTACGAATAAGACCATTTTTAATCACTTCCAATCACTCAACACTTCCAGTCTCCAAACCTGCCGCCTTCTTTGTCCACCTCTTTAGAAAACTATGTCCCAATTTATTAACACTAACGTTACAGTCATGAGTTTGTGGAATATCTGGTTGGAATGTTATTAACCACTACTCTGAATGAGACCTACCCAGGTGGGTGTAACAGATCCCCTGCCATTATTTCAAAGAACAGGGGAGAAATCCCTAGTGCCCTTTCCGATATTTATCCCTCAGTCAACGTCACACAAAGAAACAGATTTTCTGTTCATTATCAAATTGCTGTTTGTACAAGTTGCTAAACACAAATTAGTTGTTGCGTTTCCTACATTACGACACTTGATTTAAAATGCATTTTGTTGGCTGTGAAGAGCTTTGAGTTGTTGGCTGATGATGAAAAGCACTATATATATATATATATGCAAACCTTTTTGTTTTATTTTGAATCTTTACAGTACAGAAGGAGGCCATTTGACCCATTAAGCCTAAACCCACAATAGTGCCAATCATGATCTTTCCCCTTAACTCCATGTATTTACCTTGCTAGTCCCCCTGGTGCTAAAGGTCAGGTTAGCGTAGCCAATCAACCTAACTTGCATGTCTTGGGTGGGAAACAGATTGGAGAGTGGGGGATAATAGTAAGATCAGTAATTCAGATAGCTGCCACAACAAATGGGCTTTCTGTAGCCTTAGTGCATTGGTATATTGCTGTACGATTTGATGATAAGAACATCAAGAAACGGCTTGCTGAGTTGTTCTGTCTCGATTGTAAAATTAATATTCAAATGTTGATTTTTAAGATGGTGTAAAAAGTTATTAAGTTCTCTCTTATCGTGTTATCATATGACAAAAGTGTTGTCAGTATGTCAAAGCCAGGGAAAGTTGAACTGATTGACATACTGCTGTTCAAACACTTCCATAAAGATGTTAGCAACAATGGAGATTCTGTACCAGCACCATTCGTGAGTTTGAAACAGGAATGTCACTACTGGAATGACATTGAGTGTAGGCACTTGAATAGAAGATCATAGTTTTATAGATTCATCGTTTCCTACAACATCATAATGATGCAGTCATTCCTATTGATAATGGGCAGAATACACTGTTCAGTATGTTAGTCTATCCGTTCTTCTAAAAACAAGTGCTTTTTTTTTCAAAGCAAATTTTACATGATGCAACTGTGACATTGTTTTCTTCAATTGCATTCTGACCATGAAAACCTTCAAGTAGCTTTTGATCACAATCTGATCTGGATGTAATTGGGGAATGGACTGTCAGGTGGGATAAAATATCAATCCATATAGTGTTAAGCACGTGGATAAGGTTAATGCCATGCGTGTTTGGGAATGCAGGGTTAGGAATTACCATCTTTGCAGTGGGAAGAAACTATCCAGGTCAAGTAAGCTTTGTCTGAAACCATTTAGAATTTCAGATAATTTTAGTTGTTAAACATTGCATACAAATTTACATTGCAATAGTCTAAACCTAGGTTGCCACAGTCTAAAACAAGTAAAGTGACTAGAAAAGTAAGATGTATCAATGAAGCATAAATGACATGTTCACCACAAAAGTTCAAAGATCAAACAAAAAAAACTATAGTGTCCTTTAGATTTGAAAACTGCATGTCACTCCATTGTTTCAGGAAGGTGACAGAAGAATTTTTTAATGAAGTGACTAAAGCCAGAGACAGGGGCATCTATGGATATTATTTATATTGACTTCTTGAAGGCTTTTTGATAAAGACCCCTGTATGAGACTGTCAGCTCATGTTGAAGCTCATCGAAGTGACGGGAAATTATTAACCCAGTTCAGATATTAACTAAGCAATATAAGACAAAAGTTGGGATGTGATCATTGCTGACTGGCCATCATTTATTGTCCATCCCTAGTTGCCCTTCAAAAGGTGATGGTGAGTTGTCTTCTTGAACTGCTGCAGTCCCTGTGATGTGGGTACTCACAGAATCTTCAGAACCTGATCTGAAGGTTCTGATCAAAGAGCTGATCAGAACGTTCCACTCACCTGACGAAGGAACAGCATTCTGAAAACGTGTGGGTTTACTATCAAATAAACTTGCTGGACTTTAATCTGGTGTTGTGAGACTTCTTACTGTGTTTACCCCAGTCCAACGTTGGCATCCCCACATCACTGGTATTAAGACCAGTGGGCAAAGGAGGGGAATCAGATGCAGGACTAGGTGTTGGAAGAGAGTACAGAACAGGCAAAGGGAGTGAACAGACAGTGGAATGACAAGGAAGAAGGTTGCGGGTCAGACACGAGAGGGAAGGGGGAGGCAGTGACAGAGCAGGATGGGGGGAGGAACATGAGTGGGGAGACAGAGACAGGAGCAGGGAGGGAAGATTACTGAATTTGAGGGGGTGAGGTGAAGGTAAAACTAAGGGGTGGTCAAAGAACCTTCTGGAGCAGTGCAAGGCTGTCCTGGATAAGAGTTATAAGACTATCCAAGGAACAGCCCAAGACCATCCTAGGGCTGAGGCCAACTGTCAGGAACATGTTGAAGAAACAGTTCTGAAGTGGTACGGATCATGTTAGAGGGCTTTGCATGTTAGAAATACCTTGAGCCTGTTGTTGAATGGGAGTAGGTCTCTGTGGGCAGTGACGGCCCCACACAGCTGTGCTTAATGGTTGGTCATCGAAGGAATTTGAACCTAAGGATTCGAGCATTGGTAATGTCAGACAGAGAGCACTCATGTTCAGAGGAGCAACCTGGATTGTGGAAGTCAGTAGCTGAAATGTCATGGTGGGATACTGAATGGTCTCAGGGGCGGGTGCTGAAATGTAAGGGTGCAGGTGGCCTTGAGAAGGCAAGGGGTCAGTTGACAAAGAACATCGGGACAAGAACATTGAAGGGTTCAGTGGGCAGAATAGGAATATCCACATGGAGAGGGATGTGGTCAAAGGTAACGGGGGGCTGAATAATAACAGGAAGAAGGGAAATTAGGAGGCAGTGAATTTAAAGAAAGCTGGGAGCAATATGGTGGTAGTGAGGGCTTGGGAGTTGGTCTGATGGCAAGAAGTCGATAGGGCCATTTTCAATCTCATCTAAGAATGGTGCAGATGACCGATTGTAGGGGCACCCTATAAACATAAGAACATAAAAACTAGAAGCAGGAGTACATCATCTAGCCCCCTCGAGCCTTCTCCACCATTCAAAGAACAAAAAACAAAACAGCACGGGAAATAGGCCCTTTGGCTCAACAAGCCCGCGCTGCCACCTCGATGTTCCCACTTCTACCCATGATCCTTGTCTATGTTTATAGAAACCAAATTTGCGAGACAATTCAGTAAGATCATGGCTGATTTTTTTCATAGACTCAGCTCCAATTATCCACCCATTCATCATAACTCTTAATTTCTTTACCGTTCAAACATTTGTGTATCCTTGCCTCAACTGCTTCACTGGGCAATGTTGGTAATTGTGAGGTCACCCATTTTGGTAGGAATTTCACAGACTCACAACCCTTTGGGTGAAGAAGTTTCTCTTCAACTGAGTGCGGACTCAATAGAGGTGGAAACGCTGGGATCTTTTAAGACTTATCTGGATAGCCACGTGAACAGACTGGGAATGGAGGGATACAAACAAATAGTCTAGTTGGAAGCATGACATAGGCTTGGAGGGCCGAAGGGCCTATTTCCTGTGCTGTATTGTTCTTTGTTCTTTGAGTTCTAAATCTGCTCCCCCTTACTTTTGTGACCATGCCCCCTAGTTCTAGTTTCACCCACCAGTGGAAACAACCTCCCTGCTTCTATCTTATCTATTCCCTTCACAATCTTATATGTTTCTATAAGATCTCCTCTCATTTTTCAGAATTCCGCTAAGTATAGTCCCAATCTACTCAGTCTCTTCCTATAAGCCAACCCTCTCAATTCCAGAATCAACCTAGTGAATTAGTCTGCATCCCCTTCAGTGCCAGTATATCCTTTCACAAGTAAGGAGACCAAAACTATACACGGTACTCCAGGTGTGGACTCACCAGCATTTTATACAGTTGCAACACAACCTCACTATTGAGGAACAAAATTCCATTTGGCTTCTTAATTATCTAGTGCATCTGCAAATAATTTTTTTGCGATTCATGCACAAGGACACCCAGATCCCTCTGCACAGCAGCATACTGCAATTATTTTATAAAAATTGTTTAAATAATAGTCCATTTTGCTATTATTCTTACCACAATGGGTGACCTCATGTTTACCAACATTGTACTCCATCCGCCAAACCCTCGCCCTCTTAGACTATCTATATCCTTTTGCAGACTTTCAGCATCCTCTGCACACTTTGCTGTGCCACTCATCTTAATGTCACCTGCAAATATTGACACTCTACACTTGGTCCCCAATTCCAAATCATCTATGTAAATTGCAAACAATTGCAGTCCCAACACTGATCCCTCAGGTCCACCACTAGTTACTGATTGTCAACCAGAAAAAAATACTCATTTACCCTCACTCTTTGCTTTCTGTTAATTAACCAATCCTCTATCCATGCTAATACATTACCTGTAACACCATGCACCTTTATCTTATGCAGCAGCAAGATGTGATACCTTGTCAAATGCCTTCTAGAAATCCAGATACACCTCATCCATAGGTCCCCCATCGTCCACCATGCATGTAATGTCCTCAAAGAATTCCACCAGTTTAGCCAAAGAGGATGTGCCTTTCGTGAACCCATGCTGCTTCTTTCCAATGGGACAAGTTATGTCCAGATGTCTCAGTATTTCTTCCTTGATGATAGATTCAAGCATTTTCTCTACTACAGAAATTAAACTAACCAACGTACAGTTATTCCCCTTTTGTCTACCTCCTTTTTCAAACAGTGGCATCGCATTTGCTGTTTTCCAATCTGTTGGAAACACTCCAGAGTCCAGCAAATTTTGATAAATTACTACCAGTACATTTGTTATTTCCCCGCCATCTCTTTTAGTATGCTGTCTAGTGATAATGGTAATTTCTAGGTCCTTATCTGCCATAGCCTTCTTGACATCAGTTTTTGGCATGTTATTTGTGTCGATGCAAAGCATCCATCTCAGACCATTGATAACATGGTTCAGCTGAGTACTAGATTTGAGGGTCTAATGCACAATGAATGAGCTTTATTCCTTTACTGTTAGTGCACTTTCAGTTGACAATCCATTAAATGGTAGGTGCTGTGGTGCATGTGATCTTAATTGGGAAATGAGGTGGATGTAGGGTCAAACAATAGGCCTGTCTGCATAGACCCTACAAGCCTCCATTTTTCCAGTGCACTGTTCATGGCATTCATCATATTTATGAATCCACAAATGCAAGGATTGGGTATTAGCAGTTATTGTCAAGGCCGCAGGAAAACAAGCAATGGAAGCCTGACTGTGAATCCGAGCGAGGACTCTGGTCTTTTCACCCTAATGATGATCCTCATGTGAATGCGCTGCCACATTTGAGAGGAAAGCTCAACCATCTGTTGTCCTCCTAGATGATCTCATCCTGCATATATTGGCCTTGGTATGCCACGTATAGACTGAGGGCAAGCCCAGGGCTAGAAACTGCACTTTTAACTTGTATATGGATGGAGATCATTCAACCAGAGGTCCCATTGATTGTTCAATTGTATGCATTCACAAGTACAAGCAGGAGTGGAGAATGCAGGCTGCAATCAACACTGCCTCATTGTTAGCTTTGATTAGAATGAAGAAAATAAGGGCCCATTGCTGATTTGCACAGTTCAGGGAAGTCCATCGTCCTGAGGAACGAGAACCAATGCAGGCTCAGAAAGATCTAGATTCTAACAAGGAGGGCTGAATCCACAAGGAGGTTTGGCATGATGAAGGGGTTATATAAGAGCATAAAACAGTGTAGCAGCCACCTTCTCTTGCCTAGAACATAGAACATTACAGCGCAGAACAGGCCCTTCGGCCTTCGATGTTGCGCCGACCAATTAGGAACAAGCAGTGACCCTCTAACCTAAACCATTCCCCTTTCATCCATAAACTTATTTACTAACCTCTTAAACGCCATCAACCTTGGCGCATCTACAATTGACGCAGGCAAGGCATTCCATACCCTTACCACCCTCTGGGTAAAGAACCTATCTCTGACATCTGTCCTAAAACCACCACCCCTTAATTTAAAGCTATGTCCCCTCGTGCTAGCTTTCTCCATCCTAGGAAAAAGGCTATCACTGTCCACCCTATATAAACCTCTAATCATCTTATATGTTTCAATAAGGTCTCCTCTTAGCCGCCTTCTTTCTAACGAAAACAACCTCAAATCCCTCAGCCTCCTCATAAGACCTGCCCTCCGTACCAGGCAACATCCTGGTAAACCTCCTCTGTACCCTCTCCAATGCCTCCACATCCTTCTTATAATGCGGGGACCAGAACTGCACACAATACTCCAAGTGCGGCCGCACTAGAGTTTTGTACAGTTGCAACATGACGTTGCGGCTCCAAAATTTAATCCCCCTACCAATAAAAGCTAAGACTCCGTATGCCTTCTTAACAACCTTATCGACTTGATTGCCAACTTTCAGGGATCTATGCACATATACACCAAGATCCCTCTGTTCATCAACACTATTAAGAGTCCTACCATTAGCCCTATACTCTACACATTTGTTATTCCTGCCAAAGTGAATTACCTTACACTTTTCCACATTAAATTCCATTTGCCACCTCTCGGCCCAGCTCTGCAAACTAGAAAAAGTCTCTCTGCAAACTAGAACACCCCTCTTCACTATCTACCACTCCTCCGACTTTGGTGTCATCCGCAAATTTACTAATCCATCCTTCAATACCCTCATCCAGATCATTTATAAAAATTACAAACAGCAGGGGCCCCAAAACAGATCCCCGAGGTACACCACTTGTAACCGAACTCCACGATGAATATCTCCCATCAACCACCACCCTCTGTCTTCTATCTGCTAGCCAATTCCTAATCCAATTAGCTAAATCACCCTCAATCCCATAAATCTGCATTTTCTGCAGAAGCCTTCCATGGGCCACCTTATCGAACGCCTTACTAAAGTCCATATATACCACATCAACTGCCTTACCTCCATCCGCCTCTTCGGTCACTTTTTCAAAAAACTCAATAAGGTTAGTAAGGCACGACCTGCCCTTCACAAAACCATGTTGACTATCCCCAATCAATTCATTTCTCTCTAAATAACTATAAATCCTATCTCTAATAATTCTCTCCAATACTTTGCCCACAACAGAAGTAAGACTCACCGGCCTATAATTCTCTCTTCCCTTTCTTGAACAATGGGACCATATTAGCTATTCTCCAGTCTTCCGGCACTATACCCATAACCAACGACGACCTGAAGATCAGAGCCAGAGGCTCTGCAATCTCCTCTCTCGCCTCCCAAAGAATCCTAGGGTAAATCCTGTCCGGCCCAGGGGACTTATCTAACTTCAAACCCTCAAGAATATCTAGCACATCCTCCTTATCTACTTCAATACTTTCCAGTTTGCAACCCTGTATCCCAGTGTTCTCCACAACTACATTTAAATCTCCCTGCGTGAATACCGAAGAGAAATATTTGTTCAGTGCCTCTCCAATCTCTTCAAGCTCCACGCACAACTTCCCACTGCACATCCCACTAGGGATGTAGTAGCTCATTTTGCCACATTTTCATGAGGACCTCACATTGCATAGACCAGTTGCTTTGAAGGCACTGAACTATTTTGCAAGCAGCTCCTTTGGGGGACCTTTGTGGGATCTCTGAATCAGTAACACACAAATGTATAAGGGAGCTGACCCTATTCAGTAAAGCCTCACCATTATGCGGGAAGCCAGGCTGCCACACCTGTGGGATTTGCCATGATCTTAAGACTTCCACTAAGTGCGAGGTGCCATCAACTACACAGATGTGGTCTTCAAAACCCTGTGAAATTCATTAATAAGAAAAGTTTCATTCTCTGAATGTTCAGCTAATTTGTGATCACAGAGGGCAGATCCAGGTGTTAGTGCTAGATACACAACTTGTATGTTTTGAGTCCCTCCCAAGTAGAGCGGCACTGTAGGTAGCACTGCTGGCTCACAGCGCCAGGGACCTGGGTTCAATTCTGGCCTCGGGTTACTGTCTGTGTGGAGTTTGCACATTCTTCTCATGTCTGCATGAGTTTCCTTTGAATGCTGTGGTTTCCTCCCACTCTCCAAAGATGTGGGAGTTAGGTGTATTGGCCATGCTAAATTGCCCTCAACGTAAAGGGGACTAACATAGAACATAGAACAATACAGCACAGAACAGGCCCTTCGGCCCTCGATGTTGTGCCGACCAAAATAAAAAGCAATGCCCCTCCTAACTAAACCATTCCCTTCTCATCCATATACTTATCAACTAACCTCTTAAACGCCACCAAACTTGGCGCATCCACAACAGCTGCAGGCAGGGCATTCCACTCCCTAATCACTCTTTGAGTAAAGAACCTACCTCTGATATCCGTCCTATAACTCATACCCCTTAATTTAAAGCTGTGTCCCCTCGTGCTAGCTTTCTCCATCCTAGGAAAAAGGCTATCACTGTCCACCCTATCCAAACCTCTAATTATCTTATATGCTTCAATAAGATCCCCCCTTAGCCGCCTCCTTTCTAACGAAAACAACCTCAAATCCTTCAACCTCTCTTCATAGGACCTGCCCTCCATACCAGGCAACATCCTAGTAAACCTCCTCTGTACCCTCTCCAATGCCTCCACATCTTTCTTATAATGTGGCGACCAGAACTGCACACAATACTCCAAGTGCGGCCGCACTAGAGTTTTGTACAGCTGCAACATGATGCTGCGGCTCCTAAATTCAATCCCCCTACCAATAAAAGCTAAGACTCCATATGCCTTCTTAACAACTTTATCCACTTGACTGCCTACTTTCAGGGATCTATTGACACATACACCAAGATCCTTCTGTTCCTCAACACTATTAAGAGCCCTACCATTAGCCCTATACTCTACACATTTATTGTTCCTGCCAAAGTGCATTACCTCACACTTTTCCACATTAAACTCCATTTGCCACCTCTCGGCCCAGCTCTGCAACTTGTCCAAGTCACTCTGTAAACTAAAACACCCCTCTTCACTATCTACCACACCACCAACTTTAGTATCATCTGCAAATTTACTGATCCATCCCTCAATACCCTCATCCAGATCATTTATAAAAATTACAAACAGCAGGGGCCCCAAAACAGACCCCTGAGGCACACCACTCGTCACCGAACTCCACGAAGAAAATCTCCCATCAACCACCACCCTCTGTCTTCTATCTGCCAGCCAATTTCTAATCCAATTAGCTAAATCACCCTCTATTCCACACATCTGCATTTTCTGTAGAAGTCTTCCATGGGCCACCTTATCAAAAGCCTTACTAAAGTCCATATATACTACATCAACCGCCTTACCCCCATCCACCTCTCTGGTCACTTTCTCAAAAAACTCAATGAGGTTAGTAAGGCATGACCTACCCTTCACGAAACCATGCTGACTATCCCCAATCAATTCATTTCTCTCTAAATAACTATAAATCCTATCCCTAATAATTCTCTCCAATACCTTGCCCACCACAGAAGTAAGACTCACTGGCCTATAATTCCCAGGAAGGTCTCTCTTCCCCTTCTTAAACAATGGGACCACATTCGCTATCCTCCAGTCCTCCGGAACCACACCCGTAACCAACGAGGACCTGAAGATCAGAGCCAGAGGCTCTGCAATCTCCTCTCTTGCCTCCCAGAGAATCCTAGGGTAAATCCCGTCCGGCCCAGGGGACTTATCCAACTTCAAACCCTCGAGAATTTCTAACACATCCTCCCTATCTACTACAATACTCCCCAATTTGCAACCCTGTACCTCAGTGCTCTCCACAGCTACATTTCCAGCACTCTGCGTGAATACCGAAGAGAAATATTTATTCAGTGCCTCACCAATCTCTTCAGGCTCCACGCACAACTTCCCACTGCTATCTATGACTGGCCCTAATCTTGCCCTAACCAATCTTCTATTCTTAACATATCGAAAGAAAGCTTTAGGATTCTCCTTAATCCTATCAGCCAACATCTTCTCGTGTCCCCTCTTAGCTCTCCTCAATTCACTTTTTACCTCCTTCCTAGCTAATCTATAGCTATCCATTGCACTACCTGAGCCTTCAAGCCTCATCCTGACATAAGCCTCCTTTTTCTTCTTAACCAGCAAATCAACTCTTTTCGTACACCAAGGCTCTCTTACTCGTCCATTTCCTCCCTGCCTGACAGGGACATACTTATCAAGGACTCTCAGCAGCTGCTCCTTGAATAAGCACCACATTCCAGATGTTCCCAGTCCCTGTAGTTCCCTAGTCCAATCTACGCACCCTAATTCTCTCCTGATGGCCTCATAATTACCCTTCCCCCAGCTATAACTACAGCCCCCAGCTTCATGCCTATCCCTGTCCATCACTAAGGTGAACGTAACCGAATTGTGGTCACTATCACCAAAATGTTCACTAACTTCCAAGCCTAACACCTTGCTCATTGTTCCATTGGAGCAGCACGGAGAGGCAGCAATTTGGGAGAGCGAGAAGTTCGATTGATAAGTAGCTTTTTAACTTTTCTCTTTGTTTAAAATAGCGAGCGGGAGTAGTTTTTGCCGTTTTTATTTAAACTAACTTGTAACCGGAAGTCGTCACTAGGAGGCTGCCGGTAGTTGTAGTTTTTAAGCTATATAAGTACTAACCTCTGGGTATCGGCCTCATTGTTCCATTGGAGCAGCACGGAGAGGCAGCGATTTGGGAGAGCGAGAAGTTCGATTGATAAGTAGCTTTTTAACTTTTCTCTTTGTTTAAAACAGCGAGCGGGAGTAGTTTTTGCCGTTTTTATTTAAACTAACTTGTAACCGGAAGTCGTCACTAGGGGCTGCCGGTAGTTGTAGTTTTTCTCTCTGACTCTATAAATTGGTCCAGAGAGGTAACCCGATACTCTACACAGGTAGAGTATCCCACCCTCTACTCTATCCCACCCGATACTCTACACAGGTAGAGTATCCCACCCTCCCCCCTCCTCTAACCTAATAATAATAGTGTGTGTGTAGTTTTTTTTTCTCTCCTGCAAATTAAAGTTAAAGGGACTAAGTAGGATAAATACATGGGACTGTGGGATTAAGGCCTGGGTGGATTTGGTTAGTGCAGTCTCGATGGGCCTAATGGCCTCCTTCTGCACTACACAATTCTATGATTCTCTGGCTCATCGGTGTAAGGGGTACACCAGAAGATACAGCTAATGAAACTCATTCATTGACCACAGAGTGCATCTGTGGAGCGATAAAGTTCTTCATATTCCACTACAAGATCCTGAATGGAGCAGACTGTTTGGAACATAAAATTTCATAGAACAAAAGCAACAAGATGATGAAAATAGGGTAATTTTACAGCTGTGGCATTTACTAACATTTGTCTCTTGGACCTATCAGGCAGGGCTCTCCAGTACTCACTGCAGAGACTATACTGCATAAAATGTTGTTTGCCATGTCTTGCACAACGTAGTGTTTCAGAAGGAGACATGGAGGAGATAGATGCCTCCTGAGATGAGGAGGACTTGGAAAGGGATGAATCTGAAGAGAATGATAATTTATCCAAGCCACATGAGAATGCAGTTCATGGGCACAATTTTCTGGATGTGCCCATGACAACGTCATAGCCACAAGATTTCAAATGAAAGAAGGTGAGACAAATTTTTACAATCAAGGCTTTCTTTAGGCTTCGATGCAGGGGATACAACAATCCCTCACTGTCAGCATCAACGTATTGGGAAAGGCCATCAATCCCAAAATGATCACAGAATCAGTATAAGTTATCTAATAATGGAGTCATCCTTAAAAATTGCAGCAACCTTGGGAACTTGTGCTTGTTGTGGAAATGTGATCAACACTCCACAAGTAGTTACACATAATGCAATCCTTTCAACCATAGGTGTTAACAAGTCAGTGGGCATGACATCCTTCAAGCAGCTGAATTCTCATTGCATACGTGGATGCACCTGAGCCAGTATACAGCAGCTTAGAAAGAAAGTGCTAACAGCAAAAACAACATTTGTCACTGGTTAGCACTTGACTGTTTTGGGGGAGCAAAATCTGGACAGCAGCCACCACCTCACCAAGCAGCAACTCCCATGCATGGCCCTCATCTTATTAATGCACCTGAATATGCCACTGGACATTGAGACACAAATGACCTGGTACTCAACAGTATGTACCCAAAGCTGCCAGTTATATTTACATTGCCTTCACAGAGAGACTCAACTGGACTATAGTTGGGTTATTTATAAGCACTCATGACCCAGTATTCATTGGAAGCTACCAAATCTACATCCTACATTGCCTTGTCATTTGGGAGAGACATGACCAGTCAATATTAATAATCAGTCAATGACAACTGCACCAGAACACAAGAAATTGTTCCTGTGGAGCAGCACAGAGAGGCAACGATTTGGGCGAGTGTAAAGTTCGAGTGTTAAGTAATTTTTAACATTTTCTTTTCAGTTAAAGTAGTGAGTGTTGGTAGTTTTTTGCTTTTTTTTAAACTAACTGGAAACCGGAAGTCGTCATTAGGAGGCTTGCCGGTCGTTGTAGTTTTTCTCTCTGACTCTATAAATTGGGTCTGTGTTAACACAGAGTGTTGAAAGCTCGCGTTTTTACTATCAAATAAATCGGTTGGATTATAAATTGGTGTTGCTAAATTCTTACTGAGTTCTATAAATTGGTACAGAGAGGAAACCCGATACTCTACACAGGTAGAGTATCCCACCCTCCCCCCTCCTCTAACCTAATAATAAAAGTGTGTGGGAAGTTTTTTTTTCTCTCTCCAAGAAATTAAAGTATCAGAGATGGCAGTGCAGGCAGTATGTTGCACCTCCTGCAGTACGTACGAGGTGAGGGACACCAGTAGTGTTCCTGCTAATTATACCTGCAGGAAGTGTGCCCATTTGCAGCTCCTTGAGGATCGTGTTAAGGAGCTGGAGCTGGAATTATTAGAGGAACTCAGGATAATTCGGGAGGTTGAGGCGGATATTGACAGGAGTTACAAAGAGATAGTCACTCCTAAAAGTGATTCTTGGGTAACTATTAGGAAGAGGGGTAAGAAGCAATCGGGGAGACAATTCCCCGGGGCTGTTCCCCTCCAAAACAAGTTTTCTGTCCTGGAGGCTACAGTTGAGGAGGAATCAAGTGGAGATGGCCAAAGGGAGCAGGTCCCTTGGGGTGAGCCTGCTGTGAATGCTCAGGTGGGTAGGGGAAATAAGAGATTGGGCCTGGTAATTGGAGACTCCATAGTTAGGGGGACAGATAGGAGAGTAAATAGTAATAAACGGGACTCAGGACTGATGTGTTGCCTCCCAGGGGCTGGGGTCCAGGATGTCTCAGAGCGGGTTTTTAAGATTCTTAAGGGAGAGGGGAGTCAGCCCCAAGTCATAGTTCATGTAGGGACTCATGATGTAGGTAGGACAAGGGAAGGGGATATTAAACAGAAATTTAGGGAGTTGGGGTGGAAGCTTAGGGCCAAAACTGGCAGAGTGGTTATCTCTGGACTCTTGCCTGTGCCACGGGATAGTTTAGAGAAGAACAGAGAGAGGGAATGTTTGAACTTCTGGCTGCGGGGATGGTGCAGGAGGGAGGGGTTCAGGTTCCTGAACAATTGGGACTCATTCTGGGATAGGTGGGACCTCTACAAGAGAGATGATCTACACCTGAACCAGAGGGGAAACCAATATCTTGGGGGGAAAATTTGCAAAGGCTATGCAGGGGGCTTTAAACTGATTCAGACGGGGGGTGGGATCCTGAGTAGTTTGGATGTTAAGAGGGACGAGAACAGGGGGATCATAGATGAGAACTGTAAAACACAGCAGCGTACGGGTGGAGTAGGGCATGGTTTGAAATGTGTATACTTTAATGCAAGGAGTATTCGCAATAAGGTGGAGGAACTTGCAGCTTGGACCAGTACCTGGAACTTCGATGTTGTGGCCATTTCAGAGACTTGGGTAGAGCAGGGACAAGAATGGATGTTGCAGGTTCCGGGGTTCAAATGCTTTAGTCGGAGTAGAGAAGGAGGGAGAAGGGGGGGAGGAGTGGCATTATTAGTCAAAGACTGTATCACAGTGACAGAAAAGAAGTTTGATGAGGACTTGTCTGTTGAGGTAGTATGGGCTGAGATTAGAAACAGGAAAGGAGAGGTCACCCTGTTGGGAGTCTTTATAGACCTCCTAAAAGTTCTAGAGAGGTTGAGGAAAGGATTGCAAAGTCAATTCTGGTCAGGAGTGAAAGTAATAGGGTAATTGTTATGGGGGACTTTAACTTTACTAATATTGATTGGAATATCTATAGCTCTAGCTCGTTAGAGGGGTCAGTTTTCGTACAAAGTGTGCAGGAAGGTTTTTTGACTCAGTATGTAGATAGGCCAACTAGAGGTGAGGCTACATTGGATTTGGTGCTGGGCAATGAGCCAGACCAGGTGTTAGGCTTGGAAGTTAGTGAACATTGTGGTGATAGTGACCACAATTCGGTTACGTTCACCTTAGTGATGGATAGGGATAGGCATGAAGCTGGGGGCAGTAGTTATAGCTGGGGGAATGGTAATTATGAGGCCATAAGGAGGGAATTAGGGTGCATCGGTTGGATGAGGAAACTACAGGGACTGGGCACATCTGAAATGTGGAGCTTATTCAAGGAGCAGCTACTGCGAGTCCTTGATAAGTATGTCCCTGTCAGGCAAGGAGGAAATGGTCGAGTAAGGGAACGTTGGTGTACTAAAAAAGTTAATTAGCTGGTTAAAAGGAAAAAGGAGGCTTATGTCAGGATGAGGCTTGAAGGCTCAGTTAGTGCAATGGATAGCTATAGATTAGCCAGGAGTGAGCTAAAGAGTGAATTGAGGAGGGCTAAAAGGGGACACGAGAAGGCTTTGGCTGATAGGATCAAGGAGAATCTTAAAGCTTTCTTTAGATATGTCAAGAATAGAAGATTGGTTAGGGCAAGGTTAGGGCCAGTTATGGACAGCAGTGGGAAGTTGTGCGTGGAGCCTGAAGAGATTGGAGAGGCAATGAACAAATATTTCTCTTCGGTATTCACGCAGGGAGACGTAAATGTAGTTGTGGAGAACACTGGGATACAGGGTTGCAAACTGGAAAGTATTGAAGTAGATAAGGAGGATGTGCTAGATATTCTTGAGGGTTTGAAGTTAGATAAGTCCCTGGGCCGGACGGGATTTACCCTAGGATTCTCTGGGAGGCAAGAGAGGCGATTGCAGAGCCTCTGGCTCTGATCTTCAGGTCGTCGTTGGTTATGGGTATAGTGCCGGAAGACTGGAGGATAGCGAACGTGGTCCCATTGTTCAAGAAGGGGAATAGAGGCTTTCCGGGGAATTATAGGCTGGTGAGTCTTAACGTCTGTTGTGGGCAAAGTATTGGAGAGAATTATTAGGGATAGGATTTATAGTTATTTAGAGAGAAATGAATCGATTGGGGATAATCAGCATGGTTTTGTGAAGGGCAGGTCGTGCCTTACTAACCTTATTGAGCTTTTTGAAAAAGTGACCGAAGAGGTGGATGGAGGTAAGGCAGTTGATGTGGTATATATGGACTTTAGTAAGGTGTTCGATAAGGTGCCCCATGGAAGGCTTCTGCAGAAAATGCAGGTGTAGGGATTGAGGGTGATTTAGCTAATTGGATTAGGAATTGGCTAGCAGATAGAAGACAGAGGGTGGTGGTTGATGGGAGATATTCATCGTGGAGTTCGGTGACAAGTGGTGTACCTCAGGGGTCTGTTTTGGGGCCCTGCTGTTTGTAATTTTTATAAATGATCTGGATGAGGGTATTGAAGGATGGATTAGTAAATTTGCGGATGACACCAAAGTCGGAGGAGTGGTAGATAGTGAAGAGGGGTGTTATAGTTTGCAGAGAGACTTGGACAAGTTGCAGAGCTGGGCCGAGAGGTGGCAAATGGAGTTTAATGTGGAAAAGTGTGAGGTAATTCACTTTGGCAGGAATAACAAATGTGTAGAGTATAGGGCTAATGGTAGGACTCTTAATAGTGTTGAAGAACAGAGGGATCTTGGTGTATATGTGCATAGATCCCTGAAAGTTGGCAATCAAGTCGATAAGTTGTTAAGAAGGCATACGGAGTCTTAGCTTTTATTGGTAGGGGGATTGAATTTCGGAGCCGCAACGTCATGTTGCAACTGTACAAAACTCTAGTGCGGCCGCACTTGGAGTATTGTGTGCAGTTCTGGTCCCCGCATTATAAGAAAGATGTGGAGGCATTGGAGAGGGTACAGAGGAGGTTTACCAGGATGTTGCCTGGTATGGAAGGCAGGTCTTATGAAGAGAGGCTGAGGGATTTGAGGTTGTTTTCGTTAGAAAGAAGGCGGCTAAGAGGAGACCTTATTGAAACATATAAGATGATTAGAGGTTTAGATAGGGTGGACAGTGATAGCCTTTTTCCTAGGATGGAGAAAGCTAGCACGAGGGGACATAGCTTTAAATTAAGGGGTGGTGGTTATAGGACAGATGTCAGAGGTAGGTTCTTTACCCAGAGGGTGGTAAGGGTATGGAATGCCCTGCCTGCGTCAGTTGTAGATGCGCCAAGTTTGGTGGCGTTTAAGAGGTTAGTAGATAAGTTTATGGTTGAAAAGGGAATGGTTTAGGTTAGAGGGTCACTGCTTGTTCCTAATTGGTCAGCGCAACATCGAAGGCCGAAGGGCCTGTTCTGCGCTGTAATGTTCTATGTTCAATGCATCTATGGTCAATTTAGCAGGCCAATCAATCTAACCCGCACATCTTTGAAGTATCTTGATGATATACTTGTCAGCACCATCTATTGCAGGTATGTCACCCAGAAGCCAGATGCATAGCTTGCAACGTGAGAACAAAACTATTATTATTATAGAAGCAGGCCCTTCAAGCCTGCTCTGCCATTGAATAGGATCATGGCTGATATAGCCAGTCTCAACTCCTTTTCCGTTGCCATTTCCCTCTAGCTCCTCCATTCCTTGATCTATCAAATATTTATCCACCTCCAATTAGAAACTACTAATAATCCAGCCGCCACGTCCTTTGAGGCAAAGCGTTCTAGAGATTCACCACCCTTCGCAAGAAGACATCTTGATGCACCTTAGTTTTAAATGACTGACCCTTTATCTTTTTGCAATGTCCCCTTATTCAAGACTCTCCTACTAGTGAAAACATCTCACCATCTACCATGCCAAAGACCTTCAGGATCTTATATGTTGGAATAAAGTCACCCCTCACTCTTCTAAACTCTCTTGTTAGGACAACCCTGTCATCCCAGGAATTAGCCTGATGAATCTCCTTTGTGCAGCCTCCAATATTGAAAAAGCTAAATTCCTTTTTTAGATAAGGGGACCAAAACTGTCCACAATATTACAGGTGAGGCCTCACCAACATCAATTGCAACAAAACCTGATTTTTAAACCCCAATCCTTTTGCAATAAAGGCGAAGATGCCTTCTTCACTAGTTGTTGGACCTGCTTTTTGTGATTCATGCACTAAACTCCTATATCCGTCTGTATTTCATTCTCCAGTTAGATAATAATCTGCCTTTTGATTCTGCCTACCGAAATGTATGACCTCACACTTCCAAATATTGGAGGTGGCATAGTGGCACAGTAGTTAGCACTGCTGCCTCACAGCACCAGGGATCCAGATTTGATTCCTGGTGTGGGTCACTGTCTGTGTGGAGTTTGCACATTCTCCTTGTGTTTGCAGGGCTTTCCTCCAGGTGCTCCAGTTTCTCCCACAGTCCAAAAAGATATGCCAGTTAGGTGAACTGGCCATGCTAAATTCTCCCTCAATGTACCCAAACAGGTGCTAGAATATGGCAGCTAGGAGATTTTCACTGTAACTTCATTGCAGTGTGAATATAAGCCTATTTGTGAGTAATAAATGAACTTTACATTTAAAATCCATTTACCAGCTTTTCGCTCAATCACCCAATCTATCAATATCCCTTTGCAGGATCACAATATTCTCATCACAATTTGCTCCTCCACATATCCTCGAAACATCGACAAATTTAGAAAACTTACATTCTGTTCCATCCTCCACATTGTTATTATAAATAGTAAACAATTGATGGCAAAGAACTGATTGCTGCAGCATTCCACTAATTACATCTTTTCACTCTGAAAGGACCAATTTATTCCAACACTCTGTTTTCTATGTGAGAGCCAATTTTCAATCCATGCCCACACATCTCCATGGGCTTTTACTTTATGCACCAGCCTCTTAAGCAGCATCTTTTTCAAAGAACAAAACAGCACGGTAAACAGGCCCTTCGGCCCAACTAGCTCGCGCCGCCACCCCAATGTTTCCATCTCTACCCGTGATCCCTGTCCATGTTTATAGATCTATGGATTAAAAACCAAATTTGAGACAATTTAGGGAGAATTTGTTTTGCCAATTAGCCTAAGAGCACATCTTTGGGATGTGGGAGGAAACCGGAGCACCCGGAGAAAACCCACGCAAGCACGGGGAGAATGCGCAAACTCCCACAGGACGGCCCACTCATCCAAACTGTATCTGCACAGCACACGATAGTCACTGAGCTGTCGTGTTGCTCATCAAATGGTCAGAGTCAAGCGTACACTAACGACGTGAAGCACTAGGATACTCTCAAAAAAAATCCAAGAGCAGCCCTCTCACGACCCATCGCGTGTATGCCCCTCGTTAGACAACAAGGTGGACCAAAGCACCTGTAGGATAAAAACAAATACATCAATACCAATAAAGACCAGCTCTTGTACTCTATACCCTTCCTATAAAGGCTAACATACTATATGCTTTCTTCACAACTTCTCCACTTGCTCTGCCACCTTCAGAGACTTGTTCACCTGCACCCCCAGGTCCCTCTGCGTTTCTATACTCTTAATAGGTCTACCCTTTATCATATACCTCCCCCCTACATTCTTCCTCCCGAAATGCATCACCTCACATTTATCAGGATTAAATTCCATCTGTCTGCCCAAGCTACCAGCCTATCTCTGTCCTGCTGCATTGCCTGACAATGCTCCTCACTATCCGCAAATCCAGCCATCTTTGTATTGTCTGCAAACTTGCTGATCACTCCACTTACTCCCTCTTCCAAGTCATTGGACATTTAAATACACTACATCTTCAGGTTCCCTTCTATTCACTTCCCCATTACATCCTGAATTTGAGCAAATTTGTCAAAGATGATTATCTTTCATAAAATTACGTTGACCAGGTTTGATTATAGTCAGCTTTTCTACATTATGAGCTATTTCCTCTTTGATTATCAAATTCCAGCTCCCTGCCAATAATATATATTAAATTAACTCTTCTATGGTACCGTGCCTTCTGCCTTCCTCCCTTTTCGAACAAGGGAGTCACATTGGCTGTTTTCCAATTTTCTGGTATCTTCCTGGAACTTTGCAAGTTACATTATCTCTGAAGCCGCTTCCATTAAAATCCGAGCATGCAGTTCATTGGGCCCTGGCAACTTGTCCATCTTTAACCCCCTTGACTTTCTCTAATAAATATCCCTTGTGATTGGGATTTTTGTAAGTTCTGCCATGTTATTTGAACATGCCTTGCCTGGGCTTGCAAAATCTAACAACTGTCTAATCTGGAGATTAGACATCTCTTTAACCTGTGCTAAATGCTCTCTCCGCTCACATTGTCTGTACCTTTAAGACTTGATTACCTGTAAAGACTCACATTCCAATCATTATTTTGTAAACTGAGTTGTGTCTGTATGCCTTGTTCGTGAACAGAACTCCCATTTACCTGCCGAAGGTGCAGTGCTCCGAAAGTTAGTCACTTTTGCCACCAAATAAATCTGTTGGACTTCAACCTGGTGTTGTGAGACTTCTTGCTGTGTTTACCCAGTCCAGCACCGGCATCTCCACTTTGCTTTATTTGAAATAAGCCCATCTGTTATCTTAGGGATATTGACAATGTCTTCCACAATGAAGATTGATGCCAAGAAATTACTTACTATACTGCCATTTCTTTGTTTGGTGTTATCAATTCATCAGCCTCATTCAGTAGAGGTTCCACGTTTACCTGAGCCACCCACTTCCTATTTACATACCCATAGAATCTCTTACTGTTTGTTTTTAAGCTGCTTGCAAGTTTTCCCTCTCAATTCATTTTCTCCCTTCTTATGAGCTTTTTGCTACTGTTCCTAAAAACTTCCCAGTCCGCTCATCTACCATTGTCCCTTGTAATTTTGTATATCCTGCTCTTCAATTTAACATTTAAATTCAATAGGGTCTTTTAAGAGACTTAATAGGATTGAGGGTTATAGGTAAGTCTAATAGGTAACAATGTGATCAGTGCAACTTATGGACTAAAGGGCCTGTTTGTGCTGTACTTTTTCTATGTTCTATGTTCTATTTGCCTTAACCTCCTTTGTTAACCATGGATTTTACCTCTTTCTCATGGAATCTCCTTTTTTTGATTGGGATAAACTCCTGCTAAGTATTTTGGACCACGTTTTAAAATTTCCATTCCCATCTACTGACCTACAACTTAGCTTGATTACCCAGTTGACCTTAGACAACACTTCCATCAGCATGGTGGCACTGTGGTTAGCACTGCTGCCTCACAGCACCAGAGACCCCTGGTTCGATTCTTTGCTGGGGTCACTGTCTGGGCAGAATCAAAATATTCTCCCCATATCTATTTGGGTTTCCTCCGGTGCTTCGGTTTTCTCAAACTAGTCTCAAAGACCTAGCCTCATGGTTAGGTGCACTGGCCATGCTAAATTCTTCCTCAGTGTACCTGAACAGGCACTGAAGTGTGGTGATGAGAGGATTTTCACATTGCAGCATTAATGTGAGCATACATGTAATCATCTAAACTTCAAACATCATACTATTATAATTGCCCTTTTTTAAGTTGAAGGCGCTGGTTATGGCCCTATGGTTTTCACCCTTGATGTACCTGGAAATCTATCATATTGTGGTCACTGCTCACCAAGGATCCTTAACCACAAGAATTGTAGTCCCTTACAGTGCAGAAAGAGGTGCTTTGGCCCATCGAGCCTGCACCGCACGCAATCCCACCCAGGCCCTCCCCCCATATCACTACATATACCCACTAATCTCTTTAACCTAAGGGCCAATTTCTTAGTATGGCCAATCAGCCTAACCCCGCGCATCTTTGGATGTGGGAGGAAACCTGAGTATCTGGAGGAAATCCACGCAGATACGAGGAGAATGTGCAAAGTCCACACCGACATTGACACGAGCTGGGAATTGAACCCAGGACCCTGGAGCTGCGAAGCAACAGTGCTAACCACTGTGCTACCCTGCTGCCCCACGAACAAGATCTCTTATTAACCTTTCCTCATTACACAAAACCAGATCTAAAGTAGCCTGTTCTCAGGTCGGTTCCACAATGTATTGCTCGAAAAAAACAATCCCTAATGTACTCTATAAGTTCTTCATCTACACTACATTTAGAATCATAGAATCCCTATGGTGCAAAAAGAGGCTGTTTGCCCCATCGGACCTGCAACAACAGTAATAAGAACACTGGTTTCAGCATGGTTCAGATGTAGATCAACCCCACAGTAGAGCCCCCACGTTCCCCAATACTGATGCCAAAGTCCGATGAACAGATACCCTCTTCATCCTTACCAGTCTTTTAACTATGTGTTCATCTGTCTAATCTGATCCAGAGATTATAACCTTGGACATTCTGTTATTCAGTTTAGTGCCTAACAACTCAAACTGCCTGCATAGAACCTCCTTCCTTGTTTTACCAATACCGTTGATGCCTATATGGACTATGATAACTGGATTCTCCTTCCTCCATCCGAAATTCCTCTCCAGCTCAGAGCAGATATCCCGAACGCTGGCACCAGGTAGGCACCATAACCTTCGAGTCTTTTGACCTGACTAGAGGGTAGTCTATTCCCCTGATGAGACTACCACAGCTACAACTGCATTTGTCTTTTCTTTCCCCCTCCCCCACTTGAAAGGCTCCATGAATCATAATGCCATGATCAGTTTGCCTCTTCTTATAACTCAAACCATTAAGTCCCGGTAGCATCCTAGTAAATCTAAAAGGTAAGGAAAGGGGGAATAAAATGGGGGAAAGAGTGGTGGGAGGCGGTTAAAAAAAAATAAAGACAATAAAAGAATAAAAGATAAAGAACAGTTAAAAAATTAAATAAAATGGAAACAAACAGGTCAAGATGGGGTAGAGCTAATCATCTGAAGTTGTTGAATTCGATGTTAAGACTGGAAGGTTGGAATGTGCTAGCCGGAAGATGAGATGCTGTTCCTCCAGTTTGCATTGAACTTTGCTGGAACATTGATCGGGTCAAGGGCAGACGTGGGCATGGGAGCAGGATCGTGTGTTAAAATGGCAAGCTGTGGGGGGGAAGGCATCCAGAGGAAATGAGATCAGTAATAGTGTTGGAGATAATGGCTTGATGTTCAGTGGTGTGGTCGTGGTCCATGTGATCACACCACTGAAGGGAGGTAGGAGGAAGTACCTGAGAGTTGGCGCTCAGCTTCTGGAGGATAAGGTTAGTACGCTAGACGATAACAGCATCCCCTTTGTCGTCAGGTTTGATGACAAATTTGGAGTGGGACCTAAGGGAGCAAAGGGTGGAAAGTTTAGGAAGAGAAAGGTTGGAATGGGTGAGGGGGACCAAAAAATTAAGTTGGCCAATGTCCTGTCAACAGTTCCCAGTGAAAAGGATCGAGGGCAGGTAATTGTCTCAGTGTGTCCAATTGAAAGCAGTATGTTGGAGGCACGTGAAAGGATCTGTGTAACGGGGAGAGGACTCATGCCCAAAGAAATGGGCATGGAGACGAAGGCGATGGAAGAAGAGTTCAACATCGTTAAATCCCGGAATTCATTGAGGTGGGGATGTAACGGTAAAAAGCTGAGTTATTGCTGAGAACAGCACACTCATTATCAGAGAAGGGAAAGTCGAAGAGTATGGTGAAGACATAGTAAGGGCTGGAGCTAGAAGTGATGGAATTTGAGGGATTAGGACTGGTGGCCAAGGATGGGCAGTGGAGTTGATAAGTCATTGAAACTTGTGTTCCTTTTCCTTTCCTTGTGTTCTTTTCTGTACTCTGATTTGATTTATCATTGTGACATGTATTGATAGACAGTGCAAATTATTGTTCCTTGTACCCTATTCAGACAAAATGCACTGTTCTTAGTGTACATTAGGAAGAGGAAAGAAAAGGGTCAGAATATAGTATTGCAGTTACAGATAGGATATAGTGAAAGATCAACTGAATATTTGATATGTCCATTCAAAAGTCTGATGGCAATAGGGAAGAAGCTGTTGAGTTGGTTGGTACCTGTTCTCAGACTTTTGTATCATTTTCCTGACAGATGAAGGTGGAAAAGAGAATGTCCTGGGTGCATAACGTTCTTGATTATGCTGGCTGCTTTTCCAAGGCAACAAGAAGTGTAGCTGCAGTCAGTGGATGAGAGGCTGATTTGCATGATGGACTGGGCTATTTTTTGTAGTATCTTGTGGTCTTGGTCAGAGCAGGAGCCATACCAAGTTATGATACATCTGGAAAGAATATTTTCTATGGTGCATTTGTAAAAATTGGTGAAAATCTAGTGGACATACTGAATTTCCTTAGCCTGAGAAAGTAGAGGCGTTGGTGGTCTTTCTTAACTCTGGTGTCTGTGTGGGGGGACCAGGACAGGTTGCTGATGATGTGGACATCTAAAAAACTGAAACTCAACCATTTCCTCTTCTTCACAATTGACGTAGACAGGAACATGCCCTCCATTATGTTTCTGAAGTCAATGACTATCTGTTTCGTTTTGTTACATTAAGAGAGAGATTATTGAGAGAGAGAGTGTGTGTGGTCAGTAAGTCGATGGAGAGGATTCTGAGAGATAGGATTTATAAGCATTTAGACAAATTCAATATGATCAGGAATAATCAACATGGCTTTAAGGGCAGATCGTGCCTTACGAGCCTAGTTGAATTCTTCGAAAATGTGACTGAACACATTGATGAAGGAAGAGCAGTGGACGTAGTTTACATGGATTTCAGCAAGGCGTTTGATAAGGTCCCCCATGCAAGACTTCTTGAGAAGGTGAGAGGGCATGGGATCCAAGGGACTTTGGCCTTGTGGTTGCAGAACTGGTTTTCCGGCAGAAGTCAGAGAGTAGTTGTGGATGGGTCTTCTTCTGCATGGAGGTCAGTCACCAGTGGAGTGTCCCAGTGATCTGTTCTGGGACCCTTGCTGTTTGTCATTTTCATAAACGACCTGGACGAGGAAGTGGAGGGATGGGTTAGTAAGTTCGCCGACAATACGAAGGTTGGTGGTGTTGTGGATAGTCTGGAGGGATGTCTGAAGTTGCAGCAGACATAGATAGGATGCAAAACTGGGCGGAGAAGTGGCAGGTGGACTTCAACATGGATAAATGTGTGGTGGTCCATTTTGGCAGGACCAGTGGAATGAAGCAGTATAATATCAAGGGTAGGAGTCTTGGCAGTGTTGAGAAGCAGAAGGATCTTGGGGTCCGGGTCCATAGGTCTCTTAAATCTGCCCCGCAAGTGGAGGATGTGGTCAAGAAGGCATACGGTGTACTGGCCTTCATTAATAGAGGGATTGAGTTTAGGAGTCGGGAGGTAATGCTGCAACTTTATAAGACCCTTGTCAGACCCCACTTGGAGTATTGTGTGCACTTCTGGTCACCTCACTATAGGAAGGATGTGGAAGCTATTGAAAGGGTGCAGAGGAGATTTACAAGAATGTTGCCTGGATTGGGGGGCATGCCTTATGAAGATAGGTTGAGAGAGCTGGGACTCTTCTCCCTGGAGAGACGAAGGTTGAGAGGTGACCTGATAGAGGTTTATAAGATGTTGAGAGATATAGATAGGGTGGATTCTCGGATGCTATTTCCCAGGGCTGAAATGGTCGCTACGAGAGGACACAGGTTTAAGGTGCTGGGGGGCAAGTACAGAGGAGATGTTAGGAGTAAGTTTTTCACTCCGAGGGTGGTGAGTGAGTGGAATCAGTTGCCGTCAGTGGTGGTAGAGGCGAACTCGCTGGGGTCTTTTAAGAGACTTCTGGATGAGTACATGGGATTTAATGGAATTGGGAGTTACAGATAGTTCTATGGCCTGGTAGGTACTGATATGATCGGCACAACTTGTGGGCCAAAGGGTCTGTTTGTGCTGTAGTGTTCTATGTAATGTTCTATTATTGTCATCACACCATTTCACCAAATTCCCTATCTCTTCTCTGTACTCTGTCTCATCATTGTTTGAGATCTGACCCACTACAGTGGTCTCATCAGCAAACTTGAAAATCAAGTTGGAGGGGAATTTGGCCACACAGTCTTAGATGTATAAGGAATATAATAGGTGGCTGAAGACAGTCTAGTTCTTCTTCTTTCTTTAGTGGAGCACTGGTGTTGAAAATGATTGTAGAGGTGGTGGTGTTGCCTTTGCTTACTCATTGCGATCTGTGGATTAGGAAGTTTAAGGATCCAGTTGCAGAGGGAAGAGCCAAGCCTAGGCCAAGGAGTTTGGAGATGAGTTTTGTTGGATAATGGTGTTGCAGGCTGAGCTGTAGTCTATGAGTAGTAGTCTGACGTAAAAGTCCTTGTTATCCAGGTGTTCCAGAATTGAGAATAGGGCCAGGCAGAAGATATCTGCTGTGAACTTGTTGTGTCATTAGGCAAATGTAATGGATCCAGGCAATCTGGCAGACCAGAGCATGCCGTAACTAATCTTTCGAAGCACTTCACAATGATGGATGTTAATGCCATTGGGCGGTAGTCATTAGGGCACGCTGCCTGACTTTTTGTTTGGTACAGGGATGATGGTCATTTTCTTGAAACAGGCAGGAATGTCAGATCGTATAAGAAGACGTTAAAGATGTCGGCAGATACCTCCGTCAGAACGTTCGTGTAGGATCTGACTGCTCATCTGGGTATCCCATCCAAACCAAACATTATCTGTGGGTTAACTTTCAAGGAACCCAATCTGATGTCTCCAGTGGTTACCTTGGATACTAATTCAATGGAAGCTACCGATTAATCGAAAGGATGTAACTGCTTCCTGAAATACAGCATCCAGGTTGTTTGAGCCTCTCAGTTGCAGTCCAGAAAAGGAAACACAAACCTTGCTTCTTTATAAACTCCCTTCATTTTCTGGTTCAACACCACATACAAATCTCTAACACCCAGTGCCACCTGTAACCTCTTTATATATCCCAGTGACTCCAATTTAGGATTGAGAATAGTTCAACGCCCATACCCCTGCCCCCCTCACCCCACCCAGATACGGCATCTAATCTCAGACTCCAGCTCATCAACTGTGAGCTGCAATTCCTCAAAAAGCAACTAGCATTTACTATAGATGTGTTCACTGGGAACCACAATATGTCCAACATCTCCCACATCATGCAGGTTTTGATTTAATTTATTATTGTCACATGTATTAACATACATTTCTTGCATGCTATACAAACAAAAAATACTGTTCATAGAGACAGAAATGAGAGAGTGCAGAATGTAGTGTTACAGTCATAGCTAAGGTGTAGAGAAAGATCAGCTTAATGCAAGGTAAGTCCATTCTAAAGTATAACACATTACATGGTCCATCATCTCTCTTAAATTTGTTTCTGGGGCAGCACAGTGGTTAGGGACCCAGGTTCATTTTCAGCCTCAGGTCATTGTCTGTGTGGAATTTGTATGTTCTCCCCATGCTGTGTGAGTTTCCTCCAGATGTTCCGGTTTCCCTGCATACTGTAGAGATGGGTGCGCTAGGTGGATTCTTCATGCCAAATTGGCTGAAGTGTCAGGGGGATAAGCAAGGTAAATGTGTGGTATTGTGGAAATAGGATCTGGGTGGTCAGCACAGACTCGATGGGCCGCATGGCCTCTTTCTGTATTGTCATGATTTTATGATTCTATGTTTTAGTTTTTCTTAAACTGGTTTTTAGCTTTTTGATCTGTGAAATATTTGTTCTTTTATCCTGTGTCTCTGCTCTCCTCGTGCTCTTTTATCCTGTGTCCCCGCTGTCCTTGTGTTCTTTTATCCTGTGTCCCCGCTCTCCTCGTGCTCTTTTATCCTGTGTCCCCGCTCTCCTCGTGCTCTTTTATCCTGTGTCCCCGCTCTCCTCGTGCTCTTTTATCCTGTGTCCCCGCTCTCCTCGTGCTCTTTTATCCTGTGTCCCCGCTCTCCTCGTGCTCTTTTATCCTGTGTCCCCGCTCTCCTCGTGCTCTTTTATCCTGTGTCTCTGCTCTCCTCGTGCTCTTTTATCCTGTGTCCCCGCTCTCCTCGTGCTCTTTTATCCAGTGTCCCCGCTCTCCTCGTGCTCTTTTATCCTGTGTCCCCGCTCTCGTCGTGTTCTTTTATCCTGTGTCCCGCTCTCGTCGTGTTCTTTTATCCTGTGCTCTGCTCTCCTCGCGCTCTTTTATCCTGTGTCTCCGCTCTCCTCGCGCTCTTTTATCCTGTGTCCCTGCTCTCCTCGCGCTCTTTTATCCTGTGTCTCCGCTCTCCTCGTGCTCTTTTATCCTGTGTCTCCGCTCTCCTCGTGCTCTTTTATCCTGTGTCTCCGCTCTCCTCGTGCTCTTTTATCCTGTGTCTCTGCTCTCCTCGTGCTCTTTTATCCTGTGTCCCCGCTCTCCTCGTGCTCTTTTATCCTGTGTCTCTGCTCTCCTCGTGCTCTTTTATCCTGTGTCTCTGCTCTCCTCGCGCTCTTTTATCCTGTGTCCCCGCTCTCCTCGTGCTCTTTTATCCTGTGTCCCCGCTCTCCTCGTGCTCTTTTATCCTGTGTCCCCGCTCTCCTCGCTCTTTTATCCTGTGCCCCGCTCTCCTCGCGCTCTTTTATCCTGTGTCCCCGCTCTCCTCGCGCTCTTTTATCCTGTGTCTCCGCTCTCCTCGCGCTCTTTTATCCTGTGTCTCCGCTCTCCTCGCGCTCTTTTATCCTGTGTCTCCGCTCTCCTCGGCTCTTTTATCCTGTGTCTCCGCTCTCCTCGTGCTCTTTTATCCTGTGTCCCCGCTCTCCTCGTGCTCTTTTATCCTGTGTCCCCGCTCTCCTCGTGCTCTTTTATCCTGTGTCCCCGCTCTCGTCGTGTTCTTTTATCCTGTGTCCCCGCTCTCGTCGTGTTCTTTTATCCTGTGTCCCCGCTCTCGTCGTGTTCTTTTATCCTGTGTCTCTGCTCTCCTCGTGCTCTATTATCCTGTGTCTCCGCTCTCCTCGTGCTCTTTTATCCTGTGTCCCTGCTCTCCTCGTGCTCTTTTATCCTGTGTCTCCGCTCTCCTCGTGCTCTTTTATCCTGTGTCTCCGCTCTCCTCGTGCTCTTTTATCCTGTGTCTCTGCTCTCCTCGTGCTCTTTTATCCTGTGTCTCCGCTCTCCTCGTGCTCTTTTATCCTGTGTCTCCGCTCTCCTCGTGCTCTTTTATCCTGTGTCTCCGCTCTCCTCGCGCTCTTTTATCCTGTGTCTCTGCTCTCCTCGTGCTCTTTTATCCTGTGTCCCCGCTCTCCTCGCGCTCTTTTATCCTGTGTCCCCGCTCTCCTCGCGCTCTTTTATCCTGCGTCCCTGCTCTCCTCGTGCTCTTTTATCCTGTGTCTCCGCTCTCCTCGTGCTCTTTTATCCTGTGTCCTCTCCTCGTGCTCTTTTATCCTGTGTCTCTGCTCTCCTCGTGCTCTTTTATCCTGTGTCTCCGCTCTCCTCGTGCTCTTTTATCCTGTGTCTCCGCTCTCCTCGTGCTCTTTTATCCTGTGTCTCCGCTCTCCTCGTGCTCTTTTATCCTGTGTCTCTGCTCTCCTCGTGTTCTTTTATCCTGTGTCCCCGCTCTCCTCGTGCTCTTTTATCCTGTGTCCCCGCTCTCCTCGTGCTCTTTTATCCTGTGTCTCCGCTCTCCTCGCGCTCTTTTATCCTGTGTCCCCGCTCTCCTCGCGCTCTTTTATCCTGTGTCCCCGCTCTCCTCGCGCTCTTTTATCCTGTGTCCCCGCTCTCCCCGTGCTCTTTATCCTGTGTCCTCCGCTCTCCCCGTGCTCTTTTATCCTGTGCCCCGCTCTCCTCGCGCTCTTTATCCTGTGTCCCTGCCTCCTCGCGCTCTTTACCTGTGTCCCCGCTTCCTCGCGCTCTTTTATCCTGGTCCCCGCTCTCCCGTGCTGTTTTATCCTGTGTCCGCTCTCCTCGCGTTCTTTTATCCTGTGTCCCCGCTCTCCTCGTGCTCTTTTATCTGTGTCCCGCTCTCCTCGCTGCTCTTTTATCCTGTGTCCCCGCTCTCCTCGCGCTCTTTTATCCTGTGTCTCTGCTCTCCTCGTGCTCTTTTATCCTGTGTCCCCGCTCTCCTCGCGCTCTTTTATCCTGTGTCCCCGCTCTCCTCGCGCTCTTTTATCCTGTGTCCCCGCTCTCCTCGCGCTCTTTTATCCTGTGTCTCCGCTCTCCTCGCGCTCTTTTATCCTGTGTCTCCGCTCTCCTCGCGCTCTTTTATCCTGTGTCTCCGCTCTCCCCGTGCTCTTTTATCCTGTGTCCCCGCTCTCCTCGTGCTCTTTTATCCTGTGTCCCCGCTCTCCTCGTGCTGTTTTATCCTGTGTCCCCGCTCTCCTCGTGTCCTTTTATCCTGTGTCGGTGCTCTCCCCGTGCTCTTTTATCCTGTGTCCCCGCTCTCCTCGTGCTCTTTTATCCTGTGTCCCCGCTCTCCTCGTGCTCTTTTATCCTGTGTCCCCGCTCTCCTCGTGCTCTTTTATCCTGTGTCCCCGCTCTCCTCGTGCTCTTTTATCCTGTGTCTCTGCTCTCCTCGTGCTCTTTTATCCTGTGTCTCTGCTCTCCTCGTGCTCTTTTATCCTGTGTCTCTGCTCTCCTCGTGCTCTTTTATCCTGTGTCTCCGCTCTCCTCGCGCTCTTTTATCCTGTGTCCCCGCTCTCCTCGCGCTCTTTTATCCTATGTTCTGCTTCCTTTAATAGGTCCTACTGAGCAGTCAGGAGATGTGCCAAAGCATTGCTTTCGTAGCATTATGGTCCTCAATATTGTCTACCTCAGAAAGAGCATTCCTTGCTTTCTAACCATTGAGTGCACAAGTGGTCAAATGAATGGATTTCCTGCTCCCATTCAGAGGAAAGAAGATTTAGCCTCTTTCCTGGCCGATCTGCAGGAGAAACCTCAGACAGGCCTCGTTGAACTGTGGAGTGGAGGGCTTTGTCCTTTTGGGCCTCATTGAGAGGCAAAACCCTAACACACCTTGTCTGCCAGGAGGGAATGTCTGTATGGTGCAATTTAAATATGGCATCAGAATGTTTGGTCCCCTGAGTTAAGGACCGGATGGATGAATTCCTGCCCATTCCGAGATTTCATGAGCTCCTCTTTGATGCCTGGTTAATAAGGGAAAATTTGCACAAACTGGCCGCTGACTCTCCCGTCTGCCACTGTAGTCAGTGTCCAGAATAAAAATTCCACTCCATATGTCCACATTTTCCAATGATAGAAAGAAATGTGGCATTGTAAGCAATATAGGTGGAAGTTTTGATTTATAAAGTTTGAGAATGTAGGCTCGTTGGCAGTATTTTATTGAGAGCGTGGAATCTTTAAGTCTTTACCAATATTCCATCTTCAAAGAGCACCAGTCAAAAATATATTAACTGTTCCTTTTCATCATTGTTTGTGGGATCTTTTATGTTCAGAAATGCTGCTGAGTTTGCATATATATTGTGAGTAAGCAACTTAGTAAAGTATTGTTCTTACTTTTTTCCTCCCTTTTTCTTGTCTTTCCCTCTGTCCCTTTCTTGTTCGCCCTGTAAAAACCTCATTGAAAAGATACATCCGTGCTAAGGAGCATCGGTAATTTCTATTATAGTTCAGAATTGTACAATAGGAAACCTCTTAAATAAGATGAAATACCCTTTTTCTAAATCAACATATTTCTGATTTGAACATAAGTTGTTGTGTAAGATTTACTTTGAGGTGTATAAAATGTTTTAAAAATTAAATGCAGAAACAGAACGTGAATTAACATCGGGGGAAATAACTGCAGGTAGTTGTCATGTAACTTCAAATGTACAACTGTCAAATGAAAAGTTCTAATGTTGATTCATTGTTTCACCAGCCAGTTTGGTTTGTCCTTTGGAAAGATCGAACTTAGGAAACAACTTGAAATTCTGTTAATGGCTCACTGGATGAAATCAATGTGTGACTGAGTTATATAGATCACACAAGTTCCAGTTCTCATTCTGAGTTGTATGCTATATTGGTTTGTCTCAATAGGGTGACAGTTGAGGTTGTAAAATTGAACACGCCACCGAGCCTAAACTGAGTAAAAGTAAGCCAGCAATTATAATCACTACTGCCACTGACCAGTGAACGCTCCCCAGCACATGTTGTAAGCTGGGTAAGGACAGGATTTGGTGACTATAATACACTCTGTGTTGCAAGAACCTACTGGTACTAACTGACTAGGCCTCTGGAGAAGGTATCAGAGAGGTGCTGATAGCCAGATAATTGCAATAAAAAGTTGCTTTTTAAAAAGCACACAAAACAAAGCATTTTGTGACCAATCAAACTAAATTTTTTACACCATCCCTTTTTTAAGTAAAAAAAAATTCTGTATTAATTTCTTATGAAGTTAGTATTGAATAAAAATATTCAATTTACAAATGAATAATCATTCATTGATTTAAAAGTGTAGAAAATATGCCATGGTTTAAGGGCAGGGAAGTATCTCTCAATCTTAACAGCAGTTGCAGTACACTTGGAATAGATTTTAAAATTATTTTCCAATTTTCTCCCTTTCCTGAAGGTGCTGAGTCTTACCAGGATACGGTTCAATGGACTTCAGCAGTCCTCTGACATTAAACAGTGCTGGCAGGCTAGTCAACAATGGGAGGCATCATAGCCAAGCCCAATCCTTTCCTCACCCCAAATGTTGTCTGGGATTTTGAGATTCCTTTCTGTAAGTAATGAACATGGCTAAATTTAATGTAGTGAGCTTCGTACCCCTGAAAAATTCCGAGCATACTTCAATGAAAAAGGACTTCATTTATATAGTACCTCATCAACTGGCAGAAACTAGAATTATACCTATAATGATTTCAGTTGAAGTGCATTGACTGTTGATATGTAAGCAAATATTGCAACAACATAATATACAGAATGATCACAATTTGGAAATGAGCTAAGTTTTTTTCAGTTAGCATATATCATTTAGTTATTGTTCAGAAGGATAAACTCGAGGAGTTACATGGCACGTTGCTTATTCCTATATGTAAATGCACTTAGTATCACTATGTGATTAACATACCTCATTTGAGAATGCTTGCACACCATTGATGCATTCCAGTTCCCACTCATTGCAAAGTACTCATGCGTCACCAAATATCCTTAGTTAGATGGCTTTTGCCCAGGTCATTGCATCTTTGCAGAAATCATGGTCGCTGCAGGTTTGGAGACCGAAAAGGCCTGTTCCTGTGCTGTACTGTTCTTTGCGTTAACCTGCAGTATGAGAGAGACAAATTTTTTGAGTAGACATAAACAATCTTGAAGGGTAAATAGGTCCATAAAAATGTCATGACTTGATGTTATTAAAATCTCCAGACCTTAAAAATGGAAAAAAAGTTTCAAAGATGTCCATGAGAATTTAAAAATACCTTCTGTTCTAAAGCTTCATTCACTCTTTGTTGGCATTTCCCCTTGTGGTTTTTGTGAATGTTTGCCTTCCAAAAGTTAGTTTGTTACAGACTCTGAATTTACAGTTTGATAGTTTAAATATGCTATTAAAGGCTTTGCTTTTAAAGCCTCATGGCAACACCTTCGCTCTAAGTACCAGAACCTTCTTGAATACCTCATCATCTGAGCAAGGTACCTTAAGGATGTACAGTGCAGTGTTGGGAGCCATCTGAATGAATCACTATGTATTCAACATCAATGTAATACCAAAGCAGCAATGGCAACAAACAATGCCACAGGAAAATCAAAGGCACTCAAGGATCCTGATAAGGTAACTCTATTCAGTCAACACCTCATTGCCAATCTCACAACTCTGGGTTACCCAGAGATGCAGAGAGTCTGCCCTCCATAAGCAGCACTTGAGAAAAGAACTTGGTCCTCGACCAGGAAACCCTAAGCCTCATTCGATGAAAATGTCCAGGAAATCCAGGAGCTGATAAATTGCAAGCGCAAGGCTTTTTTGGGCCTGAAATGACAGCCCAACTCCAGAGCAAGAAAACAGTTCTACAGACTGCTGAAGGCTGAGGTCCAGCAAAAGACATGCAATCTAAAGAACCGATGGTGGGTGGAGAAATCACAGGAGATTCAGTGTAGGAGATGCAGCAGTGAGCCAAAAACCATGGCTCGTGAGGTGCCTTTAGCACCATTAAACCATCTATGACCCAAACACTCAAGGTCCCAGCCTACTGCTGCCCAAAAACAGAGAGCCCAGTCAGCACCCGCTGGAAGTAATACTTCAAAAACCCCCCTAACTCTTTAGTTCTATTAACAGAGATTCTGCTTTCAACACAAATGCCTTTAATCCATCCTATAGCATGCCACCTACCACCTTCTCAACCCCGTCCCAATCTGGCACAAGGTAGAAAAGGCCACTTGAGGTAAAGAAGCAGAAGAACAAAGAAGAGTACTTGGAAGGTCCTTTGACCTTCCAAGCCTATGCTGATCATGATGCCCTAACTAAACTAAAAAAAAAACCTTCTACCCTAATTTGATCCATATCCTTCTATTTCCTCCTATCCGTGTACCCGTTCAGAAACCTCTTAAATGTTGCTAATGTGCTGGCTTCCATCACCTCCTTTGGCAGCGCATTCAAGGTACCCACCACTCACTGCGACAAAAATTTCCCTACACATCTCGTTTAAACCTATGTCCCCTCGTAATTGACACTTCCACCCTTCGAAAAAAGTGCCTTTGCCTCTCATAATTTTGTGGACGTCTATCACGTCTCCCTGCAGTCTCCATCTTCCCAATGAAAACAACCCTAGTTTATTCAATCTCTCTTCATAGCCAACACCTCTGAGACCAAGCAACATCCTAGTGAACCACCTTTGTACTCTCTCCAAAGCATCCATGACCTTCTGGTAGTGACCAGAACTGAATGTAATACTCCAAATGCAGACTAACCAAGGTTTTATGTAGCTGCAACATGATTTCCAACTCTAGTACGCAAAGCCAGATGATGAAAGCGTACCATATGCTTTCTTAATCACCTTAGCACATGTGTTTTAGGGAACTGTGGAGCTGCATGCTCAAATCCCCCGTATGTTAATATTCCTCATGGTTTTGCCATTTACAGTATAATTTACACCTAAATTTTATCCTCCAGAATGTACCATCTTGCATTTGTTTGGATTAAACTCCATCTGCCATTTCTGTACCCAAGTCTCCAATTTATCTATATCCTGTTGTATTCTCTGACAATCTCTGACACTATCAGCAACTCCACGAATCTTCGTGTCACCTGCAAATTTAGTAATCAGATTCCTACAATAACAGAGACCCCAACTTTGATCCCTGCAGCTATAGATCTCCACTCTGAAAATCACCATTCCACCTCTCTGTCTTCAATAACCAAGCCAGTTCTGTATCCATTTGCCAGCCCAGCCCAAATCTCATTTTATTCCAAAGTCCATTTTGTTCCAAATTTGCATATATCCTGTCCCTCAGTATCTTCTCCAAAATCTTCCCCACCACTGATGTCAGGCTCACCGGTCTTAATTTCCTTTGTTATCCCTGCTTTCATTCTTAAACAAGGAATAACATTGGCTATTTTTCACTCTTCTGGAATCTCACCTGTGGTCAAAGAGGATGTAAAGATATCTTTTAAGGCCTCAGCTATTTCCTCCCTTTCCTTCTGCAGCAACCTGGGAAAGATCCCAGTCGGCCCCGGACATTTGTCTACCTTCAATGCAATTTAGGATACTCAACACTTCCTCCTTCAAGATATTCCAGTGGCTGGACACAACTTCCCTCCATTGTCCTTGAGTCGGCCTACTCTTTTTCTTGCTATCCTCTTGCTCCTGGTATATGTATAAAAAGCCTTGGGACTCTCCTTGACTTTGTTTGCTGAAGACATTTCATAGCCCCTTTTGTTCCTCCTTATTCCATGTTTAAATTCCTTCCTATTTCACTGTACTCCTCAAGAACCTAGGTTCAATTCCCAACTTGGATCACTGTCTGCATGAAATTTGCATGTTCTCCCCATGTCTGCATGGGTTTCCTCCGGATGCTCTGGTTTCGCCCCACGTGCTGAAGGACGTGCTGGTCAGGTGCATTGACCCAAACAGGCACCAAACTGTGGTGACTAGGGGAATTTCACAGTAACTTCATTGCAGTATTAATGTAAGCCTTACTTGTAACTAATAAATAAACTTTTGATTTTGACTTTGAAATCTGACTGCAGTATCTACAAAGGAATTAAGCTCTATTGGTCGTAAGGTGGGTCATTGCTTACAAGAGCACAGGTCTTACACTAAACATCTGTAAGAAGAACATTCTCTACCAATTTGCTGTACCATACAACACTGCTCTGTGGTTATCAGAATTCACAATGTGGCTTTGCACAATGTGAATCACTTTCCATATTTTGGGAACCTGCTGTTACTAAGGGCAGACATCAACAACAAGCTTCGGCACTATCTTCAATGTGTTTTAGCATAGGGTTCCATTGCTTGAAGACCAGGACCTCAGATCTAGCACCAAGCTCATGGTCTACAGACCTTCTCTATGGAGCAATGACATGGATCATGCAAGGCATGCACCTCAAAACTCTAGAGAAATAGAACATATATAGAATATAGAACATTACAGCACAGAACAGGCCCTTCGGCCTTCGATGTTGTGCCGACCAAAATAAAAAGCAATGCCCCTCCAAACTAAACCATTCCCTTCTCTTCCATATACTTATCAATTAAAAAGTATCACTAGACTGCCTCTGCAAGATCCTGTAAATCCATTGGCAGGATGGGTGTTCCAGCTCAGGTCAACATCCCCAGCATTGACTGTATTCAACCATCTCTAATAGCCAAGCCATATGATCCACATGCTTGACACTAAATTTCAAACGCATGTTGGATCTTCAACATGACAAAGGAGCCCCTGCAAGACAGAGGAATGTTTCAACAAAACCCTCAAACTCTCCTTGAAAAAGGGCAAAGTCTCCACCAGTAGCTGTGAATCCCTGGCCTAGGATCGTCCAAAGTGGAGATAAAACATCAGGAAAGGAACTGGACGTCTCCAAGTTTCATCACCGAGAATACGCTGAAGCCAAAGGTCAACAGTGAAAGAAGCATGTGGCAACCCAGGCATCCACTCATTCATACAAACACTAGATTCTGAAATTCCTACTCACAGACCACAATCAGTGAGGAAAGGCAACAACACTTCTGCCACAATCATCTCACTCCGATGTCCCACAAGGCTGTATTCTCAGCCTCATACTATACTCCTTATATACCTATAATTGCGTATCCAAATTCCCCCTCAACTCGATTTTCAAGTTTGTTGATGATATCACAGTAGTGGGTTGGATCTCAACCAATGATGAGACAGAGTACAGGAATGAGATGGAGATTCTGATGAACTGGTGCAGCGACAATAATCTCTCCCTCAATGTCGATAAAATGAAGGAGGTTGTCATCGACTACAGGAAGCATAGGGAAGAACATGCCCCTGTCTGTATCAATGGGGACGAATTGGAAAGGGTTAAGAGCTTCAGATTTTTAGGTGTCCAGATCACTAACAACCTGTACTGATCCCCACATGCCGACATTTTAATTGAGAAAGCCCAGACTTTCTCAGAAAACTAAGGAAATATGGCATCTCAACTACAACTCTCACCGATACACCATAGAAAGTAATCTTTCTGGTTGTATCACAGCTTGGTATAGCTCCTGCTCTGTCCAAGACAACAAAGAATTATAAAAGGTTGCGAATGTAGCCCAATCCATCACGCAAACCAGCCTCCCATCCATTGACTCTGTCTATACTTCCTGCTGTCTCGGCAAAGCAGCCAGCATAATTAAGAAATCCACATACCCAGGTATTCTTTCTTCCACCTTCTTCCATTGGGAAAAACACAAAAGTCTGAGGTCACGTACCAACAGACTCAAGAACAGCTTCTTCCCTGCTGCTATCAGACTTTTGAATAGACTTACCTTGCATTAAGGTAATCTTTCTCTACACCTAACTATGACTGTAACACAATATTATGTACTCGCTCATTTCCTTCTTGATGAACAGTATGCTTTGTCTGTATAGAGTGCAAGAAATTTTTCACTGTATATTAATACATGTGACAAATCAAATCAAAATCACCATTTGCCCCACCTGTAACAGAGACTGTAGGTTGCACAATGGAACCTTCAGTCACCTGAGAACTCATTTTTAGTGTGGAAGCAAACTCATTCTTAACTCTGAGGGAATGCCTAAGCGATGAATAAAGGATTAGCTTTTTTTCTGGGTCTGGGTAAAAATATTCTGATGCTACTAAGGGATGAAGGAGGAGATTTACAAAAGAAAATTTTAAAAATTTGGTTTCTATACATGGGAATTTTTTTATTATCCAGTCTGTACCATGAACATAGAACATAGAACAATAGAGCACAAACAGGCCCTTCGGCCCACGAGTTGCGCCGATCACATCTACCAATCCACAGACCTATCTATAACCCCCTATCCTATTCTTTTCCATATACTCATCCAGAAGTCTCTTAAAAGACCCCAGTGAAATTTTAACTTATTAGAACTTATTAACTTATTAGAACGTTATTTAAACTCCATATGGCTTCTGAGATCTGCCCAGGATAGATACTTGCATGGACATGAAATTGTATAGGGGTATTAAGGGGCCATGGGAAGTGGGTTGGGGGGAGGCCGGAGGGCGGGGAGAATCTTAACTTGGTATGGGAGATGTGAACCATCATTGAGTTGAGTGAATGGTAAAAGGTTATGAAGGATGAAGATGCAACGGCCTAAAATTTTGTAACACAGCTGGAACACTGTACCAGAGAACCACAGTGGGCTTTTTAACCTCCTGTCCAGCAATGATCTACCTCCCAGGTTAGAAGGTACTACTGTTCCTATGTGCCCTCTTCCCACCTCCAGGAATGAAAATCACAATATTCGGGACCTTTCTTCCATAGAGAGTGGACTGTGTTTGGACAGTTCTGATCCGAGCAACTATCTTGTAAGCAAAAATCCAGACCTTGAAGAAAGACTTGTATTTCTATAGCTGCTTTCACAACATACATCCCAGATGTTGTATTTTAAAGTACAGTCACATATAGAACATAGAACATAGAACAATACAGCACAGAACAGGCCCTTCGGCCTTCGATGTTGTGCCGACCAAAATAAAAAGCAATGCCCCTCCTAACTAAACCATTCCCTTCTCATCCATATACTTATCCACTAACCTCTTAAACGCCACCAAACTTGGCGCATCTACAACAGCTGCAGGCAGGGCATTCCACTCCCTAATCACTCTTTGAGTAAAGAACCTACCTCTGATATCCGTCCTATAACTCATACCCCTTAATTTAAAGCTGTGTCCCCTCGTGCTAGCTTTCTCCATCCTAGGAAAAAGGCTATCACTGTCCACCCTATCTAAACCTCTAATCATCTTATATGCTTCAATAAGATCCCCTCTTAGCCGCCTCCTTTCTAACGAAAACAACCTCAAATCCTTCAACCTCTCTTCATAGGACCTGCCCTCCATACCAGGCAACATCCTAGAAAACCTCCTCTGTACCCTCTCCAATGCCTCCACATCTTTCTTATAATGTGGCGACCAGAACTGCACACAATACTCCAAGTGCGGCCGCACTAGAGTTTTGTACAGCTGCAACATGATGCTGCGGCTCCTAAATTCAATCCCCCTACCAATAAAAGCTAAGACTCCATAAGCCTTCTTAACAACTTTATCCACTTGACTGCCTACTTTCAGGGATCTATTGACACATACACCAAGATCCTTCTGTTCCTCAACACTATTAAGAGCCCTACCATTAGCCCTATACTCTACACATTTATTGTTCCTGCCAAAGTGCATTACCTCACACTTTTCCACATTAAACTCCATTTGCCACCTCTCGGCCCAGCTCTGCAACTTGTCCAAGTCACTCTGTAAACTAAAACACCCCTCTTCACTATCTACCACACCACCAACTTTAGTATCATCTGCAAATTTACTGATCCATCCCTCAATACCCTCATCCAGATCATTTATAAAAATTACAAACAGCAGGGGCCCCAAAACAGACCCCTGAGGCACACCACTCGTCACCGAACTCCACGATGAATATCTCCCATCAACCACCACCCTCTGTCTTCTATCTGCCAGCCAATTTCTAATCCAATTAGCTAAATCACCCTCTATTCCCACATCTGCATTTTCTGTAGAAGTCTTCCATGGGCCACCTTATCAAAGCCTTACTAAAGTCCATATATACTACATCAACCGCCTTACCCCCATCCACCTCTCTGGTCACTTTCTCAAAAAACTCAATGAGGTTAGTAAGGCATGACCTACCCTTCACGAAACCATGCTGACTATCCCCAATCAATTCATTTCTCTCTAAATAACTATAAATCCTATCCCTAATAATTCTCTCCAATACCTTGCCCACCACAGAAGTAAGACTCACTGGCCTATAATTCCCTGGAAGGTCTCTCTTCCCCTTCTTAAACAATGGGACCACATTCGCCATCCTCCAGTCCTCCGGAACCACACCGGTTCCATATATAGGAAATGTGTTGACCAATTTGTGCACAGTAAGCTCGTACAAACAGCAATATGATAATCAGACAATCTGTTTTAATGATGTTGGCTGAAAGATAAATATTTGCCAACAAAACCCTACTGCTGCTCTTCAAAATAGTGGAATAGTCTTTTATATCCCCTTGAAGGGATATAAAACTTGGTTAATGGGAGTGATCCCAAAAAGAAGTCATAGTAAGGGGGCAGAAACAGGTTTCAGTTAAGAAAAAGAGAGGAGCAGAGAAGGATGTTTCAATTCTAAAAAGGGCTGTAAGGGAGCAGACTACATGAAGTGCCCTTCACTCTGGAGTTCAGGACAACGTTTTTTTTAAAAGGCAAGATTGAAATCCTGTAAGGTGAGCTGTTGTTGGAGCAAATTTTGGAGAGAATTCCAAAGCAATTCCTTAAAAGGGAGAGATTGGAAACCCTCATGAGTGTAGCAAAGTTTCAGTGAGGTTGGTTGATTCACAATGTTACAGACATCCGAGTTATTATTGGGAAATCCACAGAATCTGTTTTGATCATATCTGTTGTTTAGTGTGATGTTTTCAGCCATGGTCAGGAATCTATCGACTTGTCTTAAAAATATTCAGACTCTGATTCCACCATCTTTTCAATCCACTGAGAGAAAAGAATTCTCCTTATCTGTCCTTGTTTTTAAACAGTGGCTCCTAGTACTAGATTCTCCATATCAAGAAGAAACATTCTCTCCATCTCGACATTGTCAAAAACCTTAAGGATTTTATATTTTTCAATCCGGTTGTCTCTGACTCTTCTAAACTGCAGCAGTTGCAACGCTAGCCTGTCCAATTATTCTCATAAAACAATGTGCTGATTCTAGTAAAAGCTGTCGAGCTACCCACCTGCTGTTGAACTCCCACTGCTGTGGTTAAAGTATCAGCAGCAGTGGGATAAACTACTTAAGTAGCTAATAATTGGCCACAGGAGGATCCTGAAGCCGAAGAGTATTCAGATCACCTGATGCATCCCCTGTTCTGCCCACCGCCCATAAAATGGGCAGCGGGCAGATAGACAGCCATGCACTAAATTTTATGACTTCCCACCTAGCTTCAAACTTGTTGGTGGGAGGGGCCTTAAAATTACACCCTATGTCTTTCAATGACAATCATATTGCTGGTCAGAGTGTGGCTTCACAAAATCAGTACTAAACTCTGCAGCTAATAACTCAGAGCCCAACTTAAGGCTGAATGTATATTTGTAACTTGTACTTTTAGTTTGTAATCAGTAAAACATTTTGTTTTCAGCTGGAGCCACAAGCATTACAGGACAAGGACAAGGACTGGCAGAGAACTGTCATAGCAATGAATGTGGTATGTTGCTGTGTTAAGCTGAAAGTACTAGCACTGAGATAATGCATGCTTTTTTTCTATTGATATCTAAATTTACATGTGTGATGAGGTTGTGTTAAGAAACAGACTGATAAAAGAAAATGATCAAAAAGTAATCTCACTTGACAAATGGAATGCTAGTCTGTTTATTGCCAGTATTTATTGCCCATTTCTAATTAACCTTAAGAAGATGGTGTTGAGCCAACTTCTTGACCACTGAAGTGTGTGTGGTGTAGGTACATGCACAGTACTATTAGGGATGGAGTTCCAGGATTTTGACCCAGGAACAATGAAGGAATTGGGCCATTGTAGTTCATATAGAAAGATGATGGTAGAGAGGAAGGAACTTTACCCCTTTAGTGATAGGGTCAATAACTAGGGGTCATAGCTTTAAGGTAAAGGGTCTGGAAATTTAGAGGGGATTTAAGAAAAATCTTTTCACCCAGAGGGTGGTGAAAAGCTGGAATTCACAACCTGAAAGAGTGGTAGAGGTGGACGACAATCACTTGAAATACCATAGGACACAAGGCTATGGACCAAATTGTTGGAAAATGGCATTAAAATAGATGTATCTGATGGCTGACATAATTGACTGAAGGGCCTTTCTTATAAAACTCCAATGACTCTATCAAAACTATTCTCATATCTGTCCTAAGTGGCTTCTCCCTTATTTTGAAATTGTGCTTCCGGTTCTAGAATCCAGTGCCTGGGGAAACATACCACTTGTATCTACCCTGTGTGTCCCTTTTAGTATTTTATAGGTTTCAATGAAAATATGTATCATTCTTCAAAATCTGAACACAGGCCCAGTTTAGCCAATTTCTCCTCATATGATAATCCTGCCATCTCTGGAGAGCTGTGAGAAGTATACAGAGATCTGTCAATGTGATTTGGACAAGTTGAACGAATGGGCAAATGAAATGGTAGATATAGTAAAATATGGATAAATGTGAGGTTATCCACTTTGGTAGCAAAAACTGGAAGGTGAATTACTCTGTGAATGGCCATAAATTAGGAGAGGGGAATGTGCAACAAGACCTGGGTGTCCTTGTGCACCAGTTGATAAGGGAAGCATGCAGGTGCAGCAGGCAGTTAAAAAAAGGCCAATGGTATACAAAGAACAAAAAAAGTACAGCACAGGAACATGCCCTTTGGCCCTCTAAGTCTGCGCCAACCATGATCATAAACTAAACTAAAATCATACGCAGTTACAAAATCCACATCCTTCCATTCCCATCCTATTCATGTATGCATTACCAGCCTCTCTGTAAAAAGCTTGCCTTGCACATCTCCTCATGCACCTATGTCCCCTGGTACTTGACTTTTCCACCCTAGGAAAGAGCATCTCACTATCCACTCTGTCCATGCCACTCATAATCTTGTAAACCTCTATCAGGTCACCCCTCAACTTCCATGGTTCGAGTGAAAACAAATCGTGTTTATCCAATCTGGGAATAAGGGGAATGGGAAAATAGCTGTCATTCAAAAGGCAGTGTTGAGGGTCGTGAGGAACTGAGGAAGGTATCAAGGTCGTAGGAGTGTACAGGCAGACAGGATGGTGAGTTGAAGTGTATCTAATTCAGTGCAAGGAACATCAAAAATAAGAACATAGGGTTGGGGGGTAGGCTGAAGAGCAGGGCCTCGAGGATGGCGATCTCAGGGCTGCTTCCAGGCCTGGGTAATAGTGGAGCCAGGAGAAATGAGATTCTACAGCTGAATGCGTGGCTGAAGGACTGGTGTAGGGCAGAGGGTTTCATATTTGTGGATAACTGGGAAGTCTTTGTGAAAGAAGGGCACCTGTGTAGAAGGGACGGGGAACACTTAAACGGGAAGGGCGTGAATATCTTAGCTGGGAGGTTAGCTGGAGTGTTTCGGCAGGATTTAAACTAATATGGAGGGGGGAGGGGCTGAGACCAATAGCTCGGTAGAGAGCGAGATGAGAGATAGAATAAGCTTGGACGAGAAGAGATGCACCGGGGAGAAGGAAGTTCCGAGTGGTCTTGGAGGTCTGGAGTGTGTCTGTTTCAATGCGAGGAGCATAACGGGAAAAACGGATGAACTTAGGGCCTTAATGTTGCGAGGAACTTGGATGTGGTTGCAGTGACAGAGACGTGGTTAAAGGAAGGGGAGCAGTGGCAACTGAACATTCCTGGGTATAAGTGTTTCAGGCGTGACAGAGGAGGGTCCAGAAGAGGTGGGGGAGTGGCGTTGTTAGTTAGGGAGAGCATCACGATGGTGCAGAGGGAGGACAATACAGAGGAGTTAGGAGCAGAGTCACTGTGGGTGGAGTTGAGGAATAGGAACGGGGCGATTACTATGCTAGGGCCACCCAACAGCCCACGGGTAGTTGAAGAAGGCATATGTAAAGACATTTTGGATAGGTGCAGAAAGAACAGAGTCGTTATAGTGGGAGATTTTAATCTCCCTAGAGTGGATTGGAAAGTACCTAGAGCTGGGGGTTTGGACGGGCAGGAATTTGTAAAATGTGTACTGGAAGGATCGTTGGAACAGTATGTGGCTAGCCCGACTAGAGAAGGGGCTATATTGGGTTTAGTTCTGAGTAATGAGCCAGGGCAGGTGGTTGATGTTGTAGTAGGGGAACATGTGGCTAACAGTGACCACAATTCTGTCTACTTTAGCATACAGATGGAAAAGGATGCTTGTTGCCGGAGGGGCAGGGTGCTGAATTGGGGGAAGGCTAACTACGGTCGGATTAGGCAGGAACTTATGGAAACTGATTGGGAATGGTTGTTTGAGGGTAAGTCCACGCTAGGCATGTGGGACTCTTTCAAGGGAATACTGAAAATGTTGCAAGATAAGTACGTGCCGGCCAAGAGGAAAGATGGGAAAGGTAGGATTGGAGAGCCGTGGATTACTAGGGATATTGAGGACTTGGTTAGGAAGAAAAGAGAAGCGTATGATAGGTCGAAGCAGCTGGGAACCGAGACAGCATTGAAGGAATATAGAGAGAATAGGAGGGAGCTCAAACAGGGAGTTAGAAGGGCAAAAAGGGGGCATGAAATGATTTTGGCGGATAGGATTAAGGAAAACCCAAAGGCATTTTACTCCTATGTTAGGAATAAAAGGGTGGTTAGAGGAAAAATCGGACCTCTTAAGGACAGAGGAGGGGAACTGTGCTTAGAGCCCAAGGGAATGGGGGAGATCCTGAATGAATACTTTGCGTCAGTATTCACGAAGGAGAGGGGCTTGTTGACAGCTCCTGTCTCTGAGGGAGCTGTGGACCAGTTACCATACCGAGGGAGGAAGTGTTAGAGCTTCTAGGTAGCATTAAAACTGATAAATCTCCGGGGCCTGATGACATTTATCCCCGGCTGCTTCGGGAGGTACGAGATGAAATTGCTGGGCTCTGACGTGAATCTTTGTCTCTTCCTTGGACACAGGTGAGGTCCCAGAGGACTGGAGAATAGCTAATGTTGTACCATTGTTTTAAAAAGGGTAGTAGGGTTGACCCTGGAAATTATAGGCCGGTGAGTTTGACGTCAGTGGTAGGGAAGCTGTTGGAGGGGATTCTTAGAGATAGGATGTATAGGCACTTAGAGCATTGCAGTCTGATTAGGGATATGCAGCATGGATTTGTTAAGGGGAGGTCGTGCCTTACAAATCTGGTAGAATTTTTTGAGGAGGTGATGAAAACGGTGGACGAAGGGCGAGCCATTGATGTTGTCTATATGGATTTTAGTAAGGTGTTTGACAAAGTTCCTCATGGAGGTTAGTCGAGAAGGTCAAGGCAAATGGGATACAAGGACAAGTAGCTAGATGGATAAGTAACTGGCTTAGTAATAGGAGACTGAGAGTAATAATGGAAGGGTGTTTCTCTAGCTGGAGGTCGGTCACTAGTGGTGTGCCACAGGGCTCGGTACTGGGACCTCTTCTATTTGTAATATATATAAATGACTTGGAAGAGGGAGTAAGTGGAGTGATCAGCAAGTTTGCAAATGATACAAAGATGGCTGGACTTGTGGATAGTGAGGAGCATTGTCAGGTGATGCAGCAGGACATAGGCTGGTAGCTTGGGCAGACAGATGGCAGATGGAATTCAATCCTGGTAAATGTGAGGTGATGCATTTCGGGAGAAAGAATGTAGGGGGGAGGTATATGATAAAGGGTAGACCTATTAAAAGTATAGAAACGCAGAAGGACCTGGGGGTGCAGGTGCACAAGTCTCTGAAGGTGGCAGAGCAGGTGGAGAAGGTTGTGAAGAAAGCATATGTTATGCTAGCCTTTATAGGAAGGGGTATAGAGTACAAGAGCTGGCCTTTAATGTTGCAGTTGTATAAAACGTTGGTTAAACCTCATTTGGAATACTGCGTCCAGTTCTGGTCGCCTTACTACCGGAAGGACGTGGAGACTCTGGAAAGAGTGCAGAGGAGGTTTACCAAGATGCTGCCTGGTATGGAAGGTCTGAGTTACGAGGAGAGATTAGGCAAATTGAGACTGTTTTCCTTAGAAAGACATAGACTTAGAGGAGATCTAATAGAGGTGTACAAGATTATGAGGGGTATAGATAGAGTAAACAGGGTTAAGCTTTTTCCTAGGATGGACTCGAATAGCACAAGGGGTCATGGGCTTAGGGTGAGGGGGGGTAAGGTATAATTTGGATGCTAGAGGGAGTTTTTTCACACAGGGTGGTGGGGGTATGGAATGCGCTGCCAAGTAAAGTGGTGGAGGCAGGTACTCTGGAGTTATTTAAGAAATGCTTAGATGGGCGCATGAACAGAATGGGAATGGAGGGGTATAGAAAACTGATTTAAAATAGGGATCATGAGCCTTGGGAGTCCCTGGCAAGTGTGTAAATAGATGATGATATTGATGTACTTGTTTTTATCCTACAGGTGCTTTGGTCCACCTTGTTGTCTAACGAGGGGCATACACGCGATGGGTCGTGAGAGGGCTGCTCTTGGATCTTTTTTGAGAGTATCCTAGTGCTTCCCGTCGTTAGTGTACACTTGACCTGGACCATTTGATGGGCAACATGACAGTTCAGTGACTATCACTGTGCTGTGCAGATGCATGGATTTAGGCCTGTGTCTGTGGGAGTTTGCGCATTCTCCCGTGCTTGCGTGGGTTTTCTCCGGGTGCTCCAGTTTCCTCCCACATCCCAAAGATGTGCTCTTAGGCTAATTGGCAAAACAAATTCTCCCTAAATTGTCTCAAATTTGGTTTTTAATCCATAGATCTATAAACAGACAGGGATCACGGGTAGAGGTGGGAACATCAGGGTGGCGGTGCGGGCTTGTTGGGCCGAAGGGCCTGTTTCCTGAGCTGTTTTGTTCTTTGTTCTTTGTTCTGAGCACCTGAAGGCTAACTTTGTGTTCCTTGCCTTTTAAAAAATATTCTGCTTTTCTATTTTTACAACCAAAGTGAAGAACTTCATTCTCCCCCGTATGATGCTTCACCTGCCATCCTGTTGGCCATTACCTGCGCCCGTTCTGCACTTTGAACCAAAAGTATTTTTTGAGATTAAGAAGTATGTTGAGTTTACCATCCAACCTGTGTTATTTGGCAGCATTAATGCAGTGTGTCCAGAGCTGTCTAACCAGAGCCTGCACACTGTACAGTGTCCTCTCAATAAGGTTCAGTGTACATAATTGAAACAGATAAGATGATTAGAGGTTTAGATAGGGTGGACAGTGATAGCCTTTTTCCTAGGATGGAGAAAGCTAGCATGAGGGGACATAGCTTTAAATTAAAGGGTGGTAGTTATAGGACGGATGTCAGAGATAGGTTCTTTACCCAGAGGGTGGTAAGGGTATGGAATGCCCTGCCTGCGGCAGTTGTAGATGCGCCAAGTTTGGTGGTGTTTAAGAGATTAGTAGATAAGTTTATGGACGAAAAGGGAATGGTTTAGTTTGGAGGGTCATGGCTTTTTCCTAATTGGTCGGCGCAACATCGAAGGCCGAAGTGTCTGTTCTGCGCTGTAATGTTCTATGTTCTCTCGACCATTACCATTGCTACTCTAGAAAAGGGAAGCTCACAATCGTAAAAGCTATTTCTTCGTCCCCTTTGGGAGTTGTGAACCATAATGTGGGAACCATTGCTTTAAATGATTTTCAATCTTTATTTATGGCCACACTTTTTAGTCTATTTACACAATTAACTTAGCCAGTTTCCTTCTCATGATCAATGGAATTGGCTTGTTTAACATTCTTGATTAGGATTGGTGTATGTCACTTTCAAACTTTATATGGAATTCAGTTTTACTATGATCATTAGTTCCAATGAGATCTTTAGCTATGTGATTACGAATTGACCCTGCCTCATTAGTTCTAATCTCAAATCTAGTATAGAAACGCAGAGGGACCTGAGGGTACAGGTGCACAAGTCTCTGAAGGTGGCAGAGCAGGTGGAGAAGGTTGTGAAGAAAGCATATAGTATGCTAACCTTTATAGGAAGGGGTATAGAGAACAAGAGCTGGCCTTTAATGTTGCAGTTGTATAAAACGTTGGTTAGACCTCATTTGGAATACTGCGTTCAGTTCTGGTCACCTTACTACTGGAAGGACGTGGAGACTCTGGAGAGAGTGCAGAGGAAGTTTACCAGGATGCTGCCTGGTATGGAAGGGTTGAGTTACGAGGAGAGGTTAGGCAAATTGGGACTGTTTTTCTTAGAAAGACGTAGCCTTAGAAGAGATCTAATAGAGGTGTATGAGATTATGAGCGGTATAGATAGAGTAAACAGGGTTAAGCTTTTTCCTAGGATGGACTTGAATAGCACGAGGAGTCACAGGCTTAGGGTGAGGGGGGTAAGGTATAATTTGGATGCTAGAAGGAATTTTTTCACACAGAGGGTGATGGGGGTATGGAATGCGCTGCCAAGTAAAGTGGTGGGGGCAGGCACTCTGAAGTTATTTAAGAAATACTTAGATGGGCACACGAACAGAATGGGAATGGAGGGGTATAGAAAACTGATTTAAAATAGGGATCATGAGCCTTGGGAGTCCCTGGGAAGTGTGTAAATAGATGATGATATTGATGTAATTGTTTTTATCCTACAGGTGCTTTGGTCCACCTTGTTGTCTAACAAGGGGCATACACGCGATGGGTCGTGAGAGGGCTGCTCTTGGATTTTTTTCAAGAATGTCCCAGTGCTTCACTTCGTTAGTGTATGCTTGACCTGGACCATTTGATGGGCGACACAACAGCTCAGTGACTATCACTGTGCTGTGCAGATACATGGATTTGGGCCTGTGTCTGTGGGAGTTTGCGCATTCTCCCCGTGCTTGCGTGGGTTTTCTCCGGGTGCTCCAGTTTCCTCCCACATCCCAAGATGTGCTCTTAGGCTGATTGGCAAAACAAATTCTCCCTAAATTGTCTCAAATTTGGTTTTTAATCCAAAGATCTATAAACATAAACAGGGATCAGGGGTAGAAGTGGGAACATCGGGGTGGCGGCGTGGGCTTGTTGGGCCGAAGGGCCTGTTTCCCATGCTGTTTTGTTCTTTGTTCTTTGTTCTAAAATATCTAACTTTATCCTAATTGTTTACACAACATATTGTTCTCAGAAGCTGTCACAAAAAACATTGGATGAACTCATCTTTGTCAATATACTTGGTGCACTCTATAACTAGAATAAAGTCCTCTTTCAGTATTATGTTGCTTCCATTATATGCTCCAAAGATTTATTTTTTAGTGCTGTATCCAATGGGATAACTACTGTTCGGTCCCCATAAACTGTTCTCAGTGTTTTCTGGTCTTCCTATCCCTGATCTCCACCTATATCGATCTTCCTCATCTTCTGAATCAAGATCCTTTCTCCCTAATGCCCTCATATCATCCTTTACAATCAGGACTACTTTCCTTAATTTGTCCAAATGTCAGTGATGGTTTTTCTTTCCCAGATTGAGGTGAAGTTATCAATGAAGTTCACCAGTCGTGAATTCAGCTTGAAACGAATGCCATCCCGGAAACAGACTGGAGTCTTTGGTGTAAAGATTGCAATAGTCACCAAGTGAGTAAGCTCCCTCCTGTTGATATTTCTCTACTGTACAAAATTACAAAACTGCAGAAACCTGATGATTTAATGAATAAATGTATTGTAAGCTTACAGATCACACAGCTGTATGTTAAACTCTTACTCTGCTGTTAGCTGCTTTCTGAGCAGGGGTGCTACAATTGACCATGGTGCCCCAATTTAGGGAGAAGAAAACTCAACCAAATTTCCCACTCCTAATGACCATTTAATGACCTATGCTGGAATATATTTATGTTTGGATGTCAAGTGAGAATTGAACAGAGAAAGACTGCGATGCTGTGTGCAATTGGACAACCTAATGTTTGAATTCAGCTGCAGAGAATGACCTCTTGGCAGAGTTCAGAAGAAAAAGGGAGGAACATGAGGAGGCAATAGGCATTTTATCCAGCAGCAGCTCAAAGGGGGAGAATCTTGAAATACCATATAATATGATTAAGAATAGTCAGCGTGGCTTTGTCAAAGACAGATCATGCCTTACGAATGTGATTGAATTTTTTGAGGATGTGACTAAACACGTTCTTGAAGGTAAAGCAGTAGATGTAGTTTATATAGACTTCAGCAAGGCATTTGGTAAGTGCCCCATGCAAGGGTTATTGAGAAGGTGAGGGAGCATGGGATTCAAGGGGACATTGCTTTATTGATCCAGAACTGGCTTGCCCACAGAAGGCAAAAAGTGGTTATAGATGCATGGAGGTCGGTCACTAGTGGAATGCTCCAGGGATCTTCTGGGACCTTTACTCTTTGTGATTTTTATAAATGACCTGGATGAGGAAGTGAAGGGATGGCTTGGTAAGTTTGCTGATGACACAAAGGTTGGAGGTGTTGTAGATAGTATAGAGGGATGTCAGAAGATGCAGTGAGATATTGATAGTATACAAGATTGGGCAGAGAAGTGGCAGATGGAGTTCAACCCAGATAAGTGTGAAGTGGTTCATTTTGGCAGGTCAAATAGGATGGCAGAATACAATATTAATGATAGGACTCTTGGCAGTGTGGAAGATCAGAAGGATCTTGGGGTCCAAGTTCATAGGACGCTCAAAGCAGCTGCGCAGGTTGAAGCTGTGGTTAAGAAGGCATATGGTGTACTGGCCTTCATCAATCAAGGAATTGAGTTTAGGAGTCGAGAGATAATGTTGCAGCTATATAGGACCCTGGTCAGACCCCACTTGGAGTACTGTGCTCAGTTCTGGTCGCCTCATTACGAGAAGGATGTGGAAGCTATAGGAAGGGTGCAGAGGAGATCTACAAGGATGTTGGATTGGGGAGCATCCTTAGGAGGATAGGTTGAGGGAGATTGACCTTTTCTCCTTGGAGAGATGAAGGATGAAGGGTGACCTGATAAAGGTGTATCAGATGTTGAGAGATATTGATTGAGTGGATAGTCAGAGGCTTTTTCCCAGGGCTGAAATGATTGCCACAAGAGGACACAGGTTTAAGGCACAGAGGAGATGTCAGGGGTAAGTTTTTCAGTGAGAGTCGTGGATGCGTGAAATGGGTTGCCAGAACAGTGGTGGAAGCGGATTCAATTGGGTCTTTTAAGAGACTTCTGGATAACTACATGGAACTCAGTAAGATAGAGGGTTATTGGTAAGCCTAGTAATCTCTAAGGTAGGGACACTTTTGGCACAATTTTGTGGGCTGAAGGGGCGGTATTGTGCTCTTATGCTAATTGGCAAAACAAATTCTCCCTAAATTGTCTCAAATTTGGTTTTTAATCCATAGATCTATAAACATGGACAGGGATCGCGGGTAGAGGTGGGAACATCAAGGTGGCGGCGTGGGCTCATTGGGCCGAAGGGCCTGTTTCCCGTGCTGTTTTGTTCTTTGTTCTTTGAACTTCCTCAGAAAACTAAGGAAATTTGGCATATCAGCTATGACTCTCACCAACTTTTACAGATGCATCACAGGAAGCATTCTTTCTGGTTATATCATAGCTTGGCATGGTTCCTGGTTTTCCCAAGACCACGAGGAACTACAAAAGGTCGTGAATGTAGCCCAATCCATCACGCAAAGCAGCCTCCCATCCATTGACCCTGTCTACTCTTACTGCTGCCTCAAGAAAGCAGCCAGCATAATTAAGGATGCCACACACCCCAAACATTCTGTCTTCCACCTTCTTCCATCAGGAAAAAGACACAGAAGTATTAAGTCACGTACCAGCCAACTCAAGAACAGGTTCTTTCTTGTTACTCACCTGAAGAAGGAGCGACATGCCGAAAGCTCGTGCTACCAGATAAACCTGTTAGACTTTAACCTGGTGCTGTGAAACTTCTTACTGTGTTTACCCCAGTCTAACACCAGCATCCCCACATCACTATAAAATAACAAAGGGCACAAATCAGCTAATCAGTCAATATTTTTTTCCCAAAGATAAGGGAGTCTAAAACTAGAGGGCATAAATTTAAGGGGGGAGATACAAAAGTTCCAGAGGAGCAGTTGGTGAGTGTCTGGAACAAGCTGCCAGAGATAGTAGATACAATTTTATCTTTTAAAAAGCATTTCGACAGTTACGATGGCTATTGGTCGGGGTGGGGGGAGTATAGGCCAAATGTGGACATTTGGAACTAGCTTAGAGGTTTTAAAAAATGGGCAATATGGACAAGTTGGGCTAAAGGGTCGGTTTCCATACTGGAAACCTTTATGACTGTATTCCAGTAAATAGTGATACCAATCACCACCTGACCCTTTAGTTCTTGGAAATGTTTCCGTCATTGTTTGGTTTTAAATGCTTCATTTTCCCTTAACCAAGCAGGGCAGACCTTGCATTATATATGTTGTCACCATTAAAGATCCATTCTCTAATTATCTGACAGAACATAGAACATAGAACATAGAACAATACAGCACAGAACAGGCCCTTCGGCCTTCGATGTTGTGCCGACCAAAATAAAAAGCAATGCCCCTCCTAACTAAACCATTCCCTTCTCATCCATATACTTATCAACTAACCTCTTAAACGCCACCAACTTGGCGCATCTACAACAGCTGCAGGCAGGGCATTCCACTCCCTAATCACTCTTGAGTAAAGAACCTACCTCTGATATCCGTCCTATAACTCATACCCCTTAATTTAAAGCTGTGTCCCCTCGTGCTAGCTTTCTCCATCCTAGGAAAAAGGCTATCACTGTCCCCCCTATCCAAACCTCTAATCATCTTATATGCTTCAATAAGATCCCCCCTTAGCCGCCTCCTTTCTAACGAAAACAACCTCAAATCCTTCAACCTCTCTTCATAGGGCCTGCCCTCCATACCAGGCAACATCCTGGTAAACCTCCTCTGTACCCTCTCCAATGCCTCCACATCTTTCTTATAATGTGGGGACCAGAACTGCACACAATACTCCAAGTGCGGCCACACTAGAATTTTGTACAGTTGCAGCATGACGTTGCAGCTCTGAAATTCAATCCCCCTACAATAAAAGCTAAGACTCCGTATGCCTTCTTAACAACCTTATCGACTTGATTGCCAACTTTCAGGGATCTATGCACATATACACCAAGATCCCTCTGTTCATCAACACTATTAAGAATCCTACCATTAGCCCTGTACTCTACACATTTATTATTCCAGCCAAAGTGCATTACCTCACACTTTTCCACATTAAACTCCATTTGCCACCTCTCGGCCCAGCTCTGCAACTTGTCCAATTCACTCTGTAAACTAAAACACCCCTCTTCACTATCTACCACACCACCAACTTTAGTATCATCTGCAAATTTACTGATCCATCCCTCAATACCCTCATCCAGATCATTTATAAAAATTACAAACAGCAGGGCCCCAAAACAGACCCCTGAGGCACACCACTCGTCACCGAACTCCACGATGAAAATCTCCCATCAACCACCACCCTCTGTCTTCTATCTGCCAACCAATTTCTAATCCAATTAGCTAAATCACCCTCTATTCCACACATCTGCATTTTCTGTAGAAGTCTTCCATGGGCCACCTTATCAAACGCCTTACTAAAGTCCATTTATACTACATCAACCGCCTTACCCCCATCCACCTCTCTGGTCACTTTCTCAAAAAACTCAATGAGGTTAGTAAGGCATGACCTACCCTTCACGAAACATGCTGACTATCCCCAATCAATTCATTTCTCTCTAAATAACTATAAATCCTATCCCTAATAAATCTCTCCAATACCTTGCCCACAGCAGAAGTAAGACTCACTGGCCTATAATTCCCAGGAAGGTCTCTCTTCCCCTTCTTAAACAATGGGACCACATTCGCTATCCTCCAGTCCTCCTGAACCACACCCGTAACCAACGAGGACCTGAAGATCAGAGCCAGAGGCTCTGCAATCTCCTCTCTTGCCTCCCAGAGAATCCTAGGGTAAATCCCGTCCGGCCCAGGGGACTTATCCAACTGCAAACCCTCGAGAATATCTAGCACATCCTCCCTATCTACTTCGATACCTTCCAGTTTGCTACCCTGTACCTCAGTGTTCTCCATAACTACATTTACATCACCCTGCGTGAATACCGAAGAGAAATATTTATTCAGTGCCTCTCCAATCTCTTCAGGCTCCACGCACAACTTTCCACTGCTGTCTATGACTGGCCCTAATCTTGCCCTAACCAATCTTCTATTCTTAACATCTCGAAAGAAAGCTTTAGGATTCTCCTTAATCCTATCAGCCAACATCTTCTCGTGTCCCCTCTTAGCTCTCCTCAATTCACTTTTTAGCTCCTTCCTGGCTAATCGATAGCTATCCATTGCACTAACTGAGCCTTCAAGCCTCATCCTGACATAAGCCTCCTTTTTCTTCTTAACCAGCAAATCAACTCTTTTCATACACCAAGGCTCTCTTACTCGACCATTTCCTCCCTGCCTGACAGGGACATACTTATCAAGGACTCTCAGCAGCTGCTCCTTGAATAAGCACCACATTCCAGATGTACCCAGTCCCTGTAGTTCCCTAGTCCAATCTACGCCCCCTAATTCTCTCCTGATGGCCTCATAATTACCCTTCCCCCAGCTATAACTACAGCCCCCAGCTTCATGCCTATCCCTGTCCATCACTAAGGTGAACGTAACCGAATTGTGGTCACCAATGGGGTCATATTCTTTCAAACCACACTTAGTTATCCACTACACAAATCAATATTGACTGCTAGTCTATACTAATTATTGTCAAATGAAGTCAGTTGTGTGGGTCTAAAATTGTGAAATACTATCACCAGATTTATTTTCATTCATGCTAAACCTGGGTGTGTATTTCCACAAGAGCCTTGCCTTGAATTAAAATCCCACCACTAATGAGGTAAATTATTTGACAGAATGCAATCTATAAATAAATAACTTGTACTTACATAGCATCTTGCATGTCCTCAGGATTTTGGAAGTGTAGTAATAGTGTCAGAACATTGTCATGCAACAATGTCAAGCAACCATCAATGATTCGATTATCTGTTTTACGTTTGTGAATTGAGAAATAAAAATTGGCTAGTCAATTGGTATGTTCCCTAAACTGTGCAGAAACGTCAGAGAACAGTGTCTGATGAAGATAGGGAGGCATTTTTTTCCAATATTACATAAATGCAACTTTGCAGTGGATAAAAGCTTTCAACTATGTAGCACAGAACTAAAATCTGTGAACACTTCAGCTTGAAACATTTTTTTTTCCTTTACTAGGCGGGAAAGATCTAAGGTGCCTTACATAGTGCGGCAATGTGTGGAGGAGATTGAAAGGCGTGGAATGGAGGAGATTGGAATCTATCGAGTGTCAGGAGTTGCAACAGATATTCAGGCCCTGAAAGCAGCTTTTGATATCAGTAAGTATTCACATTTTGGTGATGTACATAATGTACATCACTAACAGTCAGTTAAAGGTGGCTTGGAATTATATCAGAAATTCCTTCTTGCATATAAGAAAAAACAAATGATTACATCCTGCTCTGTAGAACAGAGTCCAGTATCAGTCATATGAACAACGTGCTTGTCCATTGTGGAGCTGGTTATGAGTCACTAGGATCGCAATGATGGGCATGTGGTTTGGGACTTGAAGGATCTTGCAAAGTCTGGTGACACTTTTTGAGATGCCTGCTGTAGGTCTTCCTAGTCTCAAGTGTATAGAGGGAGGGGTCCCTGCTACCCAGTGTAACTTAATCTCAAGTTGGAGATCCTGGCCCCTCAAGTGCATCTTTCCTCAATCAGCCAAAGTTTAAGCTAGCAAGAGACAATTAGAGGCAATAACAGATTCTGTCACTTATGTATGCTTTCATCGAGATTCCCTACTACTAGGCCAACCAATCTAGAATTCCCTGCTTTCTCCCTCCCTCCTTATATTCCCCATCCTCTAATCTGCTGGGACTTTCCAGAATTTACATAATTTTAGAAGATGACAACCATTACATCCACTATTTCCATGGCCACCTCCTTTACGATGTAGATCATCATGTTCTGGGGGTTTATCCAGAGTCGAAGAAGGAAAACAAAATTCTAAAACCAACATTTTGGAAAATAACACATAGGCCGGAGAACAGGAGAATGCACACTCTGGAAACTTCACCTACCATTGAAAAGGAACTACTATTTTGTGCAGCAATGATCAAATCAGAACTTATTAAATTATCCAACGGACATCCAGTATTAATGGAGGTTGACACAGGCGCAGCTGTACCCTGGGTAGGGGAAAGAGTGTTCCACAAAATTCACAAAAACTCCAAACCTTATCCCTAACTGAAACTTTGGCAAGACTGAGGACTTATTTAGGGTAACCACAGAGCGTTGGGCACAATCCATGTGCCTTTTGCTTGAGGAAAGCAACTGGTTAGGTTGCCAGTGATGGTAAGGAAAGGTTCAGGATCGAGTCTATTGGGCTGAAATTGGCTGCAGGAGATCCAGCTAGACTGGATAAACATTTTTCAGTTTGAAAATGGTCGCTTGAGCAAAGTCCTGCTCAAATTCCTGGAGATTTTTGAGAAGGGCTAGGAACAATCAAAGGAGCAAAAATGACATTACGTACGGATGATGTAGAGATGCCAGCGTTGGACTGGGGTAAATATAGTAAGAGGTCTGACAACACCAATTTTAAATCCAACCGATTTATTTGATAGTAAACTTGCAAGTTTTCAGCTTTTGTAGCCTTCCTCAGGCAAATAAGGTGTTCTGATCTGCAATAGCACACATATCAGCACAGACAGTTTACAGATTGCTGATTAGAATGCGAATCCTTACACCTAACCTGCTATTCAAGTCTTAAAGTGGCTAACAATGTGATTAGAAGGAGCACTGAGCGCAGGTTAGAGGGATGTGTATTGTCTCCAGACAGCACAGTAAGTGAGGTTTTTTGCTAACCCAGGCAAGTCATGGGAGTTACAGATAGTGTGACATGAAGCCAAGATCCCTGATAAGACTGTCCTCATGTGTGCAGAACATTGGCTATCAGTCTCTGCTCAGCGGCTCTGCACTGTTGTGTGTCGTGAAGGCCCCCTTAAAGAACGTTTACCCGAAGGTCGGAGGCCAAATGCCCATGACTGCTGAAGTGTTCGCCCACAGGAAGGGAACTGTTTTGCCTGGTGATTGTTGAGCGATGTTCATTCATCCGCTGTCGTAGTTCTGCATGGTCTCCCCAATGTATCATGCTTCGGGACATCCTTTCTTGCAACGTATTAGGTAGACAACGTTGGCCGAGTTGCAAGAGTATGTACCATGTACCTGGTGAATAGTATTCTCACGTTTGATGATGTCGTCCATGTCAATGATCCGGCATGTCTTTGCAGAGGTTGCTGTGGCAGGATTGTGTGGTATTGTGGTCACTGTTCTCCTGAAGGTTGGGTAGTTTGCTGCGAACGATGATCTGTTTGAGGTTGCGTGGTTGTCTGAAAGCAAGAAGTGGGGGGAAAGATCTAAGGTGCCTTACATAGTGCGGCAATGTGTGGAGGAGATTGAAAGGCGTGGAATGGAGGAGATTGGAATCTATCGAGTGTCAGGAGTTGCAACAGATATTCAGGCCCTGAAAGCAGCTTTTGATATCAGTAAGTATTCACATTTTGGTGATGTACATAATGTACATCACTAACAGTCAGTTAAAGGTGGCGTGGGGATGGCCCTAGCGAGATGTTCATCATCATCAATGATATGTTGAAGACTCCGGAGAAGATGTTAGGTGTAAGGATTCGCATTCTAATCAGCAATCTGTAAACTGTCTGTGCTGATATGTGTGCTATTACAGACCAGAACACCTCATTCGCCTGAGGAAGGCTACAAAAGTCGAAAGCTTGCAAGTTTACTATCAAATAAATCGGCTGGATTTAAAATTACATATGAATCCAGAGGCAGTCCCAAAATTCTGCAAGGCCCAGCCGGTATCATTCGCATTAAGGGAAAAGTTGGACATGGGAATCAAAAGATTGGAGTGCGAAGGCAAAATGAAACCGGTCCAGTTTGCAGAATGGGTGGCACTCGTGGTGCCTTTCCTCAGCCAGAAGGCTTGGTTCGGCTTTGTGCGATTTTAAACAGACAATAAATCGCTACTTACAACTCAATAAATACCCAGTTCCCCAGATTGAGGATCTGTATGCGAAGCTGGCAGGAAGACTCTTATTCTGTAAACTAGATATGAGTCACGCATATCTACACTGCAGCTGGACAAAGCTCCACAAAGTATTTTCCACAATCAACACACTGAAGAGTTTCTTTTCAGTATACAAGATTATCCTTTGAGGTATTTCAGAGAAAACAATGGAGAATATACCATAAGGGTTACCACAGGTCGCCATTTTCCTGGATGATGTCTTCATCACCAGGAAAACAAGGGCAGAACACCTGCAGAAAGCCATTAATAAGTTTTCAGCTTAAAGAGAGAAATGTTTCTTTTAGTACCACAACCTTTCTGGGTTGTAAAGTCAGGCCTACATTCTCTGAAGAATTGGGTGCAGGCAAACAAAGATGACCTAGCCCCCATGGATCGCTATAGTTGTGTTTAGAACCGGTGAAGCATAATGGGAAATTCATACAAAGTAGGGCTCCATCTTGGATCCCCTACATCAGCTACTCAAAAAGGGGGCAAGCTTGGAAATAGTCTGCCCACCAAGAAAATCTTTAACAAAATCAAATAACAGACTGTCAACAAACTACATTTGTCTTCTCTCATTTTATGAGTATTCTATACTTATAGAAGCTTTTACAGTCAGCTTTTATGTTGCTTGCAAGTTTACTTTCATATTCTGTGTTTTCCCTCTTAATCAATCTCTTGGATTTCCTTTGCTGAATGCTAAACTGTTCCCAATCCTCAGACTTGCTACTTTTTTCTAGCAACTATGTCCTCTTTGGATCTAATACGATCTTTTTCATTTGTTAACCAAAATTGGGCTGCTTTTCTTGTGTTTTTGTGCCAGAAAGAAATGTATAATTGTTGCAGTGCACGTATTTGTTCCTTAAACATTGCCACTGTCTATCCACCATCGTGCCTTATAATGAAGTTGCTCTATATATTATAACTAACTCACTCTTTATACCTTCATTGATTCCTCTGTTTCAGTTTAGAAATTTAGTTTTGGATTGGAGAATTTCATTCTTCATCTCACTGATGAATTCAATGTCATCTTCACTCTTTTGTAAAGGATATGCACAACAAGATTATCAATTAACTCCTTCTCAATGCACAGTACCAAATTCAGAATAGCATGTTCTCTAATTGGTTCCTTAACCTATTATAAGCCATATCTCACACATTAGGAATTCATCCACTATAGTATTATTGCTAATTTGGTTTGCCCAGTCTCTATGTAGATTAAAGTCATCCATGGTTACTGTAGCATCATCTTAGCATGCGTCCCCAATTTTCTGTTTAATGCCATCCTCTACCATGTCTCCACAATCACAAACATATCATTGAAGCCCTGAATTGATCCTCCCTATCTTCCTATTTCTACACTCACTACTGTGTGGAACTTAGATGTAATTCAGAGATTATTATGTTATTATCTTTAGAATTTCCTACCTTGCTGCTGAAAACCTGACCATTGGAACTCAATTCCTGCCCTCTCTATGGCATTGGTACCAATATGTGCTACAACTCCTGGCTCATTCCCTTTCTGTATGAGTAGTGTCTGCAGTTCTGGTCACCTCACTATAGGAAAGACGTGACAGCATTAGAGGGAGGGTACATAGAATCATAGCATCCCTTCAGTGCAGAAGACGCCATTCAGCCTATCAAGATTGCACCAACTCTTTGACAGAATATGTTACGCAGCTCTTCTCCTCTGCCCTATCCCTTTAACCCCACACATTTCCCATGGCTAATCCATGTAACCTTCACCTCTTGGGACACCAGGGGACAATTTTGTTTGGCCAATCCAGCTAATCTGCACATCTTTGGACTGTGGGAGGAAACCAGAGCACCTGGAGGAAACCCATGCAGTCACAGAGAGAATGTGCAACCTCCACACCCAAAGCCAGAATTGAACCCAGGTCCCTGGAGCTGTGAGGCAGCAGTACTAACCATTGTGTGATTGTAGTGCCCTACAGTAAAGGTTCACTAGGTTGTTTCTCAAGATTGAGAATTTGAACCTACGAAGAAACTAGATATGCTTGATTTCTTTAGAGCAGAGAAGACATGTATGAGATTATGAGAGGTAGGGAGATGCTGTAGCCTTTGGTTGAGGGGGCATAGTTTTAGAGTGAGAGGCAGGAGATTTAGAGGAGATTGGAGAAAAAAATCTTCCACTCGTTGGGTAGTGAGAATCTGGAATGCACTGCTTGGAAAGGTAATGGAGGCCAGAAACCTTACAACATTTAAAAAAAATATCTGGATGAGCTCATCCAAGGATATGGGACAATGGGATTAGTGCATGTTTAGTGGTAAGTAATTGCAGTGCACACTTGATAGGACCAGAGGGCCTTTTCTGTGCTGCAGAATGTTCTATATCCTTTCCCCTCTCCATGATGGCAGCGGGGAAGTATGTGGATTTATGATGACAGTTACAAAAATGTCTCTGACCCCTATCAATGGAATCTCCTGCAACTACTGTATATGCATATATCCATGAACAGTTAATTAGGTTATTTATCCATGCTTCAGATTATTTATCCATATTCAAATTATTAATTTGTTTTCAGTTTTCTTACATAGCGGATTGTGAGCTGAATATTTACATAGAACATAGAACACTACAGCACAAACAGGCCCTTCGGCCCACAAGTTGTGCCGAACACATCAAAACCTACCCAGCCATAGACCTATCTATAACCCCCAATCCCATTGGATCCCATATACTCATCCAGAAGTCTTTTAAAAGACCCCAGCGAGTTCGCCTCGACCACCACCGACGGCAGCCGATTCCATTCACTCACCACCCTCTGAGTGAAAAACTTTCCCCTAGCATCCCCTCTGTACTTGCTTCCCTGCACCTTAAATCTGTGCCCTCTCGTCGTGACCATTTCAGCCCTGGGAAATAGTCTCTGAGAGTCCACCCTATCTATTCCTCTCAACATCTTGTAAACCTCTATCAGGTCGCCTCTCAACCTTCGTCTCTCCAGGGAGAACAGTCCCAGCTCCCTCAACCTGTCTTCATAAGGCATGCCTCCCAATCCAGGCAACATCCTTGTAAATCTCCTCTGCACCCTTTCAATAGCTTCCACGTCCTTCCTATAGTGAGGCGACCAGAACTGCGCACAGTACTCCAAGTGTGGTCTGACAAGGGTCTTACAAAGCTGCATCATTACCTCCTGACTCATAAACTCAATCCCTCAATGAACGAAGGCCAGTACACCGTAAGCTTTCTTAACCACGTCCTCCACCTGGGAGGCCGATTTGGGATCACAATCTCTGATCCAATGGCTGCCATGGAGCTCCAACCAAGTGTTGGTAGTTGTGAGGCTCCTTTAAATCCTTGTGCATTTTTTCATTTTATTTAAAGTTTTAAAGTTTATGTATTAGTGTCACAAGTAGGGTTACGTTAACACAGTGGTTAAATTATTGGGAAAAGCCCCTACTCTCCACACTCTGGTGTCTATTCGGATACATTGAGAATTTAACATGGCCAGTGTACCTAACCAGCACGCCTTTCGGATTGTGGGAGGAAACCGGAGCATCCGGGGGAAATCCATGCAGACGCAAGGAGAACACACAGACTCTGTACTCACAGTAACCCAAATTGGGATTGAAACATAGATCCCTGGTGCAGCAGTTTGCCACCATACCTCCCTGGTCAGCATGGCCCTAATGGTGAGCATGGCCTAACTGACCAATCTTTGAGGTCTTGATTCCTGATCTAAAAAGGAAGATAGCTGTTATGGACTGTTATGATGGTTTTCTTGTTGCATTTAAAAACTGTCATTCTCCTCAAGTAGTCAAAGTTACGGAGCGGTTCAAGATTATTTTTACCATAGTCATCTACAAGACCATTCCATTCAGACCATTCAGAGTGAAAAATTCAGAAATACAAAGGCAACTAAAGGCTCGGCTTCAATTACAAGTCATTAGCATATACCAATAGATGTGTAGGAGTAATCACTATCCAATCGTAGTTATAAATACATCATGCATACAGAAAGATTAAAACTTGTGCGTGTTATATCATCAAAAAATTATGTTTATATCTCTGACCAATGGGTATCACAACCTCCCTTTCCATTCTTCCTTGTTCAAATGGGCAGATATGAACTGCAGCTGCACTTCATTCAGTTAGATAGCCCAGATAAAGATCAAGGACTTACTTTAATCAAAACCAATTATCTGTACATAGCTTTCCCTGTGTGACTGAAGTTTAGCTTGTAGTTTATGTGATTTTTTTAAACTTGTGTGATTATTAACCCTTTCAGTGTCTCTTATTTAAAAACCCTACAATTCAAACAACTCCTCCCACAACCTATATATCTGTTCTCTCAACTCTGTCCTTCCACCTGGCTCACACTCTAGCAATTTTCAAGCCTCAGAGTGGCTGGGAAGCACTGTCTTGTGCATATTTGAAAATGTAATTCTTATTACAGATAATAAAGATGTCTCCGTGATGATGAGCGAAATGGATGTGAATGCCATTGCGGGAACCTTAAAACTTTATTTCCGAGAGTTGCCTGAACCTCTTTTCACAGATGAGTTGTACCCTAACTTTGCTGAAGGCATTGGTAAGTCATAATCAGAATGGTTCCCTCTTTCCTTGGAGGAACTGATTTTTTATGCTAGCACTAGAAACTAATTTGTTATCTTTTGTCCCCCTCCACCTGTGACTCCACTTTCAAGGAGCTATGAACCTGTACTCCCAGAACAAAAAAAGGGGTTCGGGTTTGTAGCTCCTTGAAAGTGGAGCCACAAGTGGACATTGATAATGAAGAAGGCATTCAGCTTGCTTGGTTTCATAGAACATAGAACAATACAGCACAGAACAGGCCCTTCGGCCTTCGATGTTGTGCCGACCAAAATAAAAAGCAATGCCACTCCAAACTAAACCATTCCCTTCTCTTCCATATACTTATCAATTAACCTCTTAAACGCCACCAAACTTGGCGCATCTACAACAGCTGCAGGCAGGGCATTCCACTCCTAATCACTCTTTGAGTAAAGAACCTACCTCTGATATCCGTCCTATAACTCATACCCCTTAATTTAAAGCTGTGTCCCATCGTGCTAGCATTCTCCATCCTAGGAAAAAGGCTATCACTGTCCACCCTATCTAAACCTCTAATCATCTTATATGGTTCAATAAAATCCCCTCTTAGCCGCCTCCTTTCTAACGAAAACAACCTCAAATCCTTCAACCTCTCTTCATAGGACCTGCCCTCCATACCAGGCAACATCCTGGTAAACCTCCTCTGTACCCTCTCCAATGCCTCACATCTTTCTTATAATGTGGGGACCAGAACTGCACACAATACTCCAAGTGCGGCCGCACTAGAGTTTTGTACAGTTGCAACATGATGCGGCGGCTCCTAAATTCAATCCCCCTACCAATAAAAGCTAAGACTCCATATGCCTTATTAACAACTTTATCCACTTGACTGCCTACTTTCAGGTATCTATTGACACATACACCAAGATCCTTCTGTTCCTCAACACTATTAAGAGCCCTACCATTAGCCCTATACTCTACACATTTATTGTTCCTGCCAAAGGGCATTACCTCACACTTTTCCACATTAAACTCCATTTGCCACCTCTCGGCCCAGCTCTGCAACTTGTCCAAGTCACTCTGTAACTAAAACACCCCTCTTCACTATCTACCACACCACCAACTTTAGTATCATCTGCAAATTTACTGATCCATCCCTCAATACCCTCATCCAGATCATTTATAAAAATTACAAACAGCAGGGGCCCCAAAACAGACCCCTGAGGCACACCAATCGTCACCGAACTCCACGATGAATATCTCCCATCAACCACCACCCTCTGTCGTCTATCTGCCAGCCAATTTCTAATCCAATTAGCTAAATCACCCTCTATTCCACACATCTGCATTTTCTGTAGAAGTCTTCCATGGGCCACCTTATCAAACGCCTTACTAAAGTCCATATATTACTACATCAACCGCCTTACCCCCATCCACCTCTTTGGTCACTTTCTCAAAAAACTCAATGAGGTTAGTAAGGCATGACCTACCCTTCACGAAACCATGCTGACTGTCCCCAATCAATTCATTTCTCTCTAAATAACTATAAATCCTATCCCTAATAATTCTCTCCAATACTTTGCCCACAACAGAAGTAAGACTCACTGGCCTATAATTCCTGGAAGGTCTCTCTTCCCCTTCTTGAACAATGGGACCACATTCGCTATCCTCCAGTCCTCCGGAACCACACCCGTAACCAACGACGACCTGAAGATCAGAGCCAGAGGCTCTGCAATCTCCTCTCTTGCCTCCCAGAGAATCCTAGGGTAAATCCCGTCCGGCCCAGGGGACTTATCCAACTTCAAACCTCGAGAATTTCTAACACATCCTCCCTATCTACTACAATACTCCCCAATTTGCAACCCTGTACCTCAGTGCTCTCCATAGCTACATTTTCAGCACTCTGCGTGAATACCGAAGAGAAATATTTATTCAGTGCCTCACCAATCTCTTCAGGCTCCACGCACAACTTCCCACTGCTGTCAATGACTGGCCCTAATCTTGCCCTAACCAATCTTCTGTTCTTAACATATCGTTTCGTTGGTCAAAATATTAAATATAGGTGTTGGGACGTCTTGTTAAAGTGGTATAAGACCTTGGTAAGGCCACACTGAAATACTGTGTATAGTTCTGATCACTCTATTACAGAAAGGATATGATTAAACTAGAACAAGTGCAGAAGAGACTTAATGGTTTGAGTTGTAAGAGGAGGCTGAATGGACTGCGACTTTTTTCTCTGGAGCAGAGAAGGTTGAGGGGTGATCTTACAGAGGTCTATAAAATAATGATAGTCATAGATCAGCTAGATAGTCAACATTTTTTCCCAAAGGTAGGAGAGTCCAAAACTAAAGGGCATAGGTTTAAGGTGAGAGGGGGGCATTTTTTTCACACAGAAGATGGTGAGTATCTGGAACAAGCTGCCAGAGGTAGTAGTAGAGGCGGATACATAGAACATTAAAGCACAGAACAGGCCCTTCGGCCTTCGATGTTGCGTAAATATAAAAATAAGACACTCTGAATGACTTTGAAATCTCTCCTCCCCCATCCAGGTTCTTTTTTATAGGTCTGACCATTTCTCAACTTTTTATTGCAATGGACACTCCCTACTGAATCAGGATTTAGTCCAATATCCTTTGATTCTTTTGTTAAAGTTAATGTTTACTGGACAAATAAAGGCAGGTGCAGAAACAGAAAGTGTACTATTTCAGTTTAATTTTTGGCCACTTAACAATATACTGGTCATATATGGGGCTCAGTGGTAAAAAAATGGATAGCATGGACAGATTGGGCCAAAGATCCTAATTCCAACTGTAAACCTCTATCACTCTATTTACCAAGTTTAGTATTAGCCTTTGGTATCCAGCTTTTCACTTTATTGAACAAAGTTTCTGTCCAAGGGGATATTCAGCCCAAGTAGCTCTTCATAAATTAGCCCAGTCTGTGAGGACATCACACACAAACCCAGTGCTGATCACACTATCCAGCTGATATCCTTGGACAGTGATCTGGACCACACAAATTCTAATGCCAGTTATAATTCCATCATTGTCGCCACCACCTCCCAAACTGGCTGTTCTGTCTGAAATTAGCTCTTTAAGTCTGGATGAGATCAGACTTACGACTTTCTGGTATGAAAGGTTCAGTGCCACAGCACAAGATCATCCTCTTCCTTAATGTCTTTTTCTCAGTGAAGGTTGATGTAATTTCCTTACTTGCAATTTACTCTATTTATTATGTGCACATCAACCATGTCATTTCACTAAATGACTTTAGGAAGTTGGATTTTTTAGAAGTTGATTAGAAATTTCTTATAGTGCACTGCAATATCTCAGTATAGGCTAGCAGGTTTTTTTTAGTGTCCCCTCTGCATCCTCCCAGTCAAAACTGGTTCAGCCTGTTGCTGTGCCTTTGATGGTAGGTTCATGCTCAGAAACCAGGGGCAGCGTTATTCCTAGAGAAACACCAGGTCTTAATTTCTCTGTGATTTGTGTACAGACTTGTGTTTTCCCGGTCCGTAACGTCAAGCAGCAGTATTCCAAACCTCAATGGAATTGCATCCTTCTCACCAACACTTTTGAGCTGCTTTAAACCTCTGTTTCCTATCATGCAAGGAATGAATTGAAGATCAGTATAGAGTATTGGAGTGGAGATCTGAAATTATGAAACTTATATTACTGTTCATTTTTCAGCACTGTCCGATCCTGTTGCTAAGGAGAGCTGTATGCTGAATTTACTGCTTTCACTGCCAGATCCTAATCTTGTTACCTTCCTGTTCCTACTGGATCATTTGAAGAGGTAAGTTGAAGGAAATATTTCCTGTATTTTATTAATCATTTTCAATCCTAAATTGTAGGTCAATGTCTACCCTAATTCTCCCCTGAAGATACAGATTCATGCTCCCTACATTGTTAGGCAGTTGATGGAGAATGAGGCTAACAGTTGTGCACTCAAACTGGAAGGACAAGATTCTCTGCTGGCTCCTCAAGTATTCATATTTGTTAATGACTTTAGATATAAGACAATAGAGATTGTATATTCAAGTTTGTCAAGAAGACAAAGAATAGTAGTATGATAAGGACTGCAGTCAGGAGTATAAAATTACAAAAATGATGTTGATTAGTGAGTGGATGAAACTATCTGATGGAATTCATTGCATTTAATTGTATGATTATCCATTTTTGAACAAAACAGAATTGGTATGAGTATTATGTAAATGGTGAAAACCCAAAAGCAATGAAGGTACTAATTATTTATAATCTCCTTGCGTACAAATCATTAAAATACAGTGGTCAGGTACAACAGTAAGAAAGTTAATGAGGGATAATTATACTATAATTATAGGGTAGAATTTAAAAGGGCGGAAATTTTACAATAACTTTGAAAAGCTCTGATTAGACCACATCTGGAGTGCACTGCACAGTTCTGGATGCTGCATCATAAAAAAGATCTATTGGTTTTCAGTAGAGTGGAGCGTATATTCACTAGAACGAGGCAGCAAGATTAAATTATAAAGAGAGATTATAGAAACTGGGTTTGTATTCCCTGGAATTATAGGAAGTTGAGAGCTGATTTGATTTATGTTTTTGGATTTTGAAAATAATCACTAGGGCAGATAAAGAGAAATCTTTACTGCTGGCAGAAAGCTCTGGGACAATAGAATATAAGCTTAAAATTGAGTCTTTCGTGAGAATAGAAAACACTTCTTCATGCAAAGGGTAAACTGTACCCTACAGAAAATAGTAGGTGCCAGCTTAATTAATGACTTTAAACTTGAGAATGATAGGTTGTGCTAGAAAAGAGTATAAAAAGATATAGAGCCAAGGCAGCAGAATGATGTTAATTTACAATTCAATCACAATCTTATGGAACGGCATATCAGGCTGCAGGGGTGAGTCCTGAATGGTTAAAAAAACAAATAAAATTACACTGTCCAAGACTGCACCAACTATGCCACCTGACTGAACTAAAAGCCCCCACTTTCTGGCAACCATATCCTTTCATTCCCATCCTATTCATGTATTTGTCCAGTGCTCCTTAAAACTCACTGTCATATCTGCTTCCATTACCTCCCCCAACAACAGGTTCCAGGCACCCATTATTCTCTGTGTAAAAAAAACTTGCTTCTTGCATCTTTTTTGAATCTTGTTCTTCGCACCTTAAACCTGTACTCCCTAGTAATTGACTCTTCCACCCTGGGAAAAAGCTTCTGACTGTCCACTTTGTCTGTGCCCCTCATAATCTTGTAGACTTCTATCAGGTCAGCCCTCAACCTCCATCTTCCAGCGAGAACAAACCAACTACTGGCCTACTATGTCCTGATGTTGGACTGGGGTAAACACAGTAAGAAGTCTGACGACGCCAGGTTTAAGTCCAACCGATTTATCTGATAATAAACTCACAAGCTTTCGAGGTTACCCTCTTTGTCAGGTGAATGAGGTGTTCTGGTCTCACACAGCTGTTATATGTCTGCGCCGTTACATGTGCTTTCTGAGACCAGAACACCTCATTCACCTGACAAAGAGGGTAACCTCAAAAGCTTGTGAGTTTACTATCAGATAAATCGGTTGGACTTAAACCTGATGTTGTCAGACTTCTTACTACTATGTTCGTACAGTTCTGAGGGCTCTTGTTGCTCTATAGTACTTTCACCAAATATTCATTATTCAGATGTGAACCTTGGCATATTATTTGACTACACAGACCTTCATGGTTAACCTGATAATATGGAAAGAATAGGACCAATTAGACTCCAAAATGTGTCTTTCGAGGCACGAAACATGAGTTTAGTTCTTAATGAATATTTTGAGTTTGCTTTTTAAAAGCAAGAGGGATGAAGTAGGCATAGTTGTTGAGAAGGAGTTTGCAATATTATTCAACATTCCTGAAAGTGGATAAAATGCTTGGATAAAACACAGCTAAGGAAAGCAAGAAAAGAAACAGCAGAGACTCTGGCCATCATTTACCAATTCTTTCTGGAGTGATCTGATACTGTGCCAGAGAGCTGCTAATCTTGCACTGTTTAAAAATGGAGAAAGGGATAAGTCCAGTAATTACAGGCTAATCAGCCTAACCTCAGTAATGGACAAAGTATTGGACAGTATAATTTCTCATTTAAGAGAGATGTGGATTAATCAAGAAATAAAGACTGAAAACATTCAGCAGGTCAGACATCATCTGTGGAGAGAGAAACAGAATTGATGATTCAGGTCTGTGATCTTACATTAAATGATGAGCTTAGGGCGTGGATTGCTGCTTGGGAGTGTGATGTGGTGGCCATTACAGAGACTTGGTTGTCTCAGGGACAGGACTGGGTACTTCAGGTGCCGGGATTCAGGTGCTTCAGGAGGGACAGGGTTGGGGGCAAAAGAGGAGATGGTGTGGCACTGTTGATCAGGGACAGTGTCATGGCTGTAGAGAAGGTGGAAGACGGGGAGGGATTGTCTACGGAGTCTCTGTGGATGGAAGTTAGGAACAGCAAAGGCTCGATAACTTTGCTGGGTGTATTCTATAGGCCGCCCAATAGCGAGAGGGAACTTGAGGTGCAGATAGGGAAACAGATCCTAGACAGATGTAGAAATAACAGGGTTGTCGTGATGGGAGATTTCAATTTCCCAAACATCGACGGAATATCCCAAGGGTAAGGGGTTTGGATGGTGCGGAGTTTGTTAGGTGTGTTCAGGAAGGTTTCCTGACACAGTACGTGGAAAAGCCTACGAGAGGAGAGGCTGTACTTGACCTGGTGCTTGCTAATGAGCCAGGGCAGGTGTCGGATCTCACGGTAGGTGAGCATCTTGGGAATGGAGATCATAATTCTCTCTTTCACGATAGCGATGGAAAGAGATAGGATCAGGCAGGCTAGGAAGGTGTAAGTCTGGAGTAAGGGGAAATATAGAACATAGAACAATACAGCACAGAACAGGCCCTTCGGCCTTCGATGTTGTGCCGACCAAAATAAAAAGCAATGCCCCTCCTAACTAAACCATTCCCTTCTCATCCATATACTTATCCACTAACATCTTAAACGCCACCAAACTTGGCGCATCTACAACAGCTGCAGGCAGGGCATTCCACTCCCTAATCACTCTTTGAGTAAAGAACCTACCTCTGATATCCGTCCTATAACTATCACCCCTTAATTTAAAGCTGTGGCCCCTCGTGCTAGCTTTCTCCATCCTAGGAAAAAGGCTATCACTGTCCACCCTATCTAAACCTCTAATCATCTTATATGTTTCGATAAGGTCCCCTCTTAGCCGCCTCCTTTCTAACGAAAACAACCTCAAATCCTCAGCCTCTCTTCATAAGACCTGCCCTCCATACCAGGCAACATCCTGGTAAACCTCCTCTGTACCCTCTCCAATGCCTCCACATCTTCTTATAATGTGGGGACCAGAACTGCACACAATACTCCAAGTGCGGCCGCACTAGAGTTTTGTACAGTTGCAACATGACGTTGCGGCTCCGAAATTCAATCCCCTACCAATAAAAGCTAAGACTCCATATGCCTTCTTAACAACCTTATCGACTTGACTGCCGACTTTCAGGGATCTATGCACATATACACCAAGATCCCTCTGTTCATCAACACTATTAAGAATCCTACCATTAGCCCTATACTCTACACATTTATTATTCCTGCAAAAGTGCATTACCTCACACTTTTCCACATTAAACTCCATTTGCCACCTCTCGGCCCAGCTCTGCAACTTGTCCAAGTCCCTCTGCAAACTATAACACCCCTCTTCACAATCTACCACTCCACCGACTTTAGTGTCATCTGCAAATTTACTAATCCATCCTTCAATACCTCATCCAGATCATTTATAAAAATTACAAACAGCAGGGGCCCCAAAACAGACCCCTGAGGTACACCACTTGTAACCGAACTCCACGATGAATATCTCCCATCAACGACCACCCTCTGTCTTCTATCTGCTAGCCAATTCCTAATCCAATTAGCTAAATCACCCTCTATCCCATACATCTGCATTTTCTGCAGAAGCCTTCCATGGGACACCTTATCGAACGCCTTACTAAAGTCCATATATACCACATCAACCCGCCTTACCCCATCTACCTCTTTGGTCACTTTTTCAAAAAAATATGAAAACATTAGGCAGGTAATTGGACGCATAAACTGGAAGGAGGTGTTCTTGGGGAAGAGTACAGAAGGGAAGTGGCGGTTTTTCAAGGAATGTTTGTCTAGGGCACTGCAAGACAACATCCCGAGGAGTCAAGGAGGTTCAGGTAGGACGCGGGAACCGTGATGCACGAAGGTAGTGGTGAACCTAGTTAGGAAGAAAAAAATGGTATATAAAAGGTTCAGAGAGCTAGGGGATGTTAGGGATCTAGAGGAGTATAAAGTGTGTAGAAGGGAAATTAAAAAGGAAATTAGGAGAGCCAGAAGGGGTCATGAAAAGGCCTTGGCAGGGAAGATTAAGGAGAATCCCAAGGCCTTCTACAAATATGTGAAAAGTAAAAGGATGAGAAGAGAAGGGATAGGACCTATAAAAGGTGAAGGGGGAAAAGTCTGTGTGAATCTGGAAGATATGGCAGAGGTGCTTAACGAGTACTTTGCCTCGGTATTCACGGTGAGAAGTGAACTGGGAGATTGCACTGCAGGTTTGTGGCATACGGAAAAGATCGAGTATGTGGATGTTAGGAAAGAGGATGTGTTAGACCTGTTAAATTCTATCAAGATAGACAAGTCGCCGGGACCCGATGGGAGGTACCCCAGGTTATTGTGGGAGGTGAGGGAAGTGGTTGCAGAGCCCCTGGCGATGATCTTTGCATTGTCCGTGGAAACAGGAGAAGTTCTGGAGGATTGCGGATGTGGTTCCTATCTTTAAGAAAGGGAACAGGGATAGTCCAGGAAATTACCGACCGGTGAGTTTGACTTGGTTGGTAAGCTGATGGAGAGGCTTCTGAGGGATAAAATATGTGAACATTTGGAGAAGTTTGGACTGATTAGAAATAGTCAGCATGGTTTTGTCAAGGGCAGGTCATGCCTTACGAGCCTAGTTGAGTTCTTCGAAAATGTGACTGAACACATTGACGAAGGAAGGCCGGTGGACGTAGTGTACATGGACTTTAGTAAGGCGTTTGATAAGGTCCCACATGCAAGGCTTCTGGAGAAGGTGAGAGGGCATGGGATCCAAGGGGCTTTGGCCTCGTGGATCCAGAACTGGCTTGCCGACAGAAGGCAGAGAGTGGTTGTGGATGGGTCTTGTTCTGCATGGAGGTCGGTAACCAGTGGAGTGCCCCAGGAATCTGTTCTGGGACCCCTGCTGTTTGTCATTTTCATAAATGACCTGGATGAGGAAGTGGAGGGATGGGTTAGCAAGTTCACCGACGATACAAAGATCGGTGGTGTTGTAGATGGTCTGGAGGGATGCCAAAAGTTGCAGCGGGACATAGACAGGATGCAAGACTGGGCGGAGAAGTGGCAGATGGACTTCAACGCAGATAAATGTGTAGTGGTCCATTTTGGCAGGAATAATGGGATGAAGGAGTACAATATAAGGGGTAGGAGCCTTAGCTGTGTTGCAGAGCAGAAGGATCTCAGGGTCCGGGTCCATAGGACTCTTAAATCGGCCTCGCAGGTGGAGGAAGTGGTCAAGAAAGCATACGGTGAACTGGCCTTCATTAATCGAGGAATAGAGTTTAGGAGTCAGGAGGTAATGATGCAGCTCTATAAGACTCTTGTCAGACCCAGTTGGAGTATTGTGCGCAGTTCTGGTCGCCTCATTATAGGAAGGATGTAGAGGCTATTGAGAGAGTTCAGAGGAGATTTACAAGGATGCTGCCTGGATTGGGAGGCAGGCCTTATGAAGATAGGTTGAGGGAGCTGGGACTCTTCTCACTGGAGAGACGTAGGTTGAGAGGCGACCTGATAGAGGTTTATAAAATGTTGAGAGGAATAGATAGGGTGGACTCTCAGAGACTATTTTCCCCGAGCTGAAATGGTCACTACGAGAGGACACAGATTTAAGGTGCAGGGAAGCAAATACAAAGGAGATGTCAGGGGTAGGTTTTTCACTCAGGGTGGTGAGTGAATGGAACCGACTGCCGTCGGAGGTTGTTGAGGCAAACTCACTGGGGTCTTTTAAAAGACTTCTGGATGAGTATATGGGAACTAATGGGATGGGGGTTATAGATAGGTCTGTGGATTGGTAGATGTGATCGGCGCAACTCGTGGGCCGAAGGGCCTGTTTGTGCTGTATTGTTCTATGTAAATAGGGAGAAGTTAGAAATCTAATAGTTCGATAGAAGGTTACAAACCTGAAATATTAATTACGTTTTTTTCTCCACAAATGCTGCCAGACTTACTGAATATTTTAGCACTTTCAGTTTGTATTTTAGAAATATAATAGATCTTGAGCAAATGAAAGGAAGGTGGAAAGAAGATCAAAATGATGAAATGGAAGAGAGGACGGATCAGGGGTTATACAGCCAAATAGAATGGTAACGGATGAAGTAAAAAAACAAAAAATGTCTCTGAAGGAGATGTGAATTGCCGGATAGCTGTGACATAAAACAACGTGAAGGAAACAAAGAACAAAACAGCACGGGAAACAAACCCTTCGGCCCAACGAGCCCGCGCCACCACCCCGATGTTCCCACCTCTACCCATGATCCCTGTCTATGTTTATAGATCTATGGATTAAAAAACCAAATTTGAGACAATTTAGGGAGAATTTGTTTTGCCAATTAGCCTAAGAGCACATCTTTGGGATGTGGGAGGAAACCGGAGCACCCGGAGAAAACCCACGCAAGCACGGGGAGAATGCGCAAACTCCCACAGACACAGGCCCAAATCCATGTATCTGCACAGCACGGCGATAGTCACTGCGCTGTCATGTTGTCCATAAAATGGTCCAGGTCAAGCGTACACTAACGACGTGAAGCACTAGGATACTCACGAAAGAATCCAAGAGCAGCCCTCTCACGACTCACGACAACAAGGTGGACCAAAGCACCTGTAAGATAAAAACAAGTACATCAATATCATCATCTATTCACGAGGATTCACGGGCTTAGGGTGAGGGGGCACATGAACAGAATGGGAATGGAGGGTTATAGAAAACTGATTTAAAATAGGGATCATGAGCCTTGGGAGTCCCTGGGAAGTGTGTAAATAGATGATGATATTGATGTACTTGTTTTTATCCTACAGGTGCTTTGGTCCACCTTGTTGTCTAACGAGGGGCGTACACATGATGGGTCGTGAGAGGGCTGCTCTTGGATTTTTTTTTCGCGAGTATCCTATGCTTCACGTCGTTAGTGTACGCTTGGCATGGAACATTTGATGGGCAACACGACAGCTCAGTGACTATCGCTGTGCTGTGCAGATACATGGATTTGGGCCTGTGTCTGTGGGAGTTTGCGCATTCTCCCCGTGCTTGCGTGGGTTTTCTCCGGGTGCTCCGGTTTCCTCCCACATCCCAAAGATGTGCTCATAGGCTAATTGGCAAAACAAATTCTCCCTAAATTGTCTCAAATTTGGTTTTTAATCCATAGATCTATAAATATGGACAGGGTAGAGGTGAGAACATCGGGGTGCCGGCGCGTGCTCGTTGGGCCGAAGGGCCTGTTTCCCGTGCTGTTTTGTTCTTTGTTCCACTTTTGAGTGAGTGCTGGACCAGGGCATAGTCACAGAAAAAAGCAGTGCTCCTTTAATATGGCCTTGAGGAATAATTTCTTTTCTTAGTGATGACTCCTTAGAATTCTTTACCCCAGGAGGCTGTGAAGGCTGAGTCCGTGAAGACTATCAAGACTGAGATCAATAGATTTTTGATCAGTAGAGGAATTAATTGTTATGGAGATAAGGCAGTAAAGTAGATTTAATAAGTTAGTTCAGCCATGATCGTATTAAATGATGGAATAGACTTGAAGCGCCTCCTCCTGTTCCTATTTCTTGTGGTCTGATGGGACTGAACTCGGCTGGACTTACCTAGAACGTGTCACTAGACTAGTATTGACATTTATATCACCAATTGTGGTCTCACAATGTGTTTAGATTGTACCATATTTTCCATGAAGAACAGCCTAGTTTATGACCCGAAACCTTGGTGGAAATTGCTCTAAATATTATCAAAAAAAGCTAAAAATCTAAAAAAAAAATCTTTTTCTGGTTATTTGAAAAGATGCCAAATATTTAGATACATTCACAGATGTTACCTGATCCCTTGTGGAAAAAAAAGAATGATCCAAGTAAAGATGTATAACACATTGGTTGATCATACAGAGAGGAAGAAAAACCGGCTTCGTCCTGATGAATAGCTGAGGTAACTTGTTAGCCGTGGAGATGGGGTGGAAGTAGTCAGGGTTCCCATTGCTATTTGTGAACCAGAGGTTTTACATATAAAAATATGTAAAGATTTGTGACTAGAAGGAGACCATTTGGCCTGTTGTCTTTGTGAGCTAGCTCTTAGTCCATAGCCTTGTAGGTTGCGGCAATCAAGTGCACATCCAACTGTTTTTTAAATGTGTTGAAGGTTTCTGCTCTTCCATCCTTTCAGGCAGTGAGTTCCAGACTCCCATCAATCTTTAAGTGAAAGAATTTCTCCTCAACTTCCCTCTTAGTCTTCTACCTCTTACCTTAAATCTATGCCCTGTGGTTATTCACCCATATACTAATGGAAAATGGTCCTTCTTAACCACTTCTTCTATGCCTCTCATAATTTTATACACCTTTATCAGGTCTTCTCTCAACCTTTTTTGCTCCAAGAAAACAGTTCCAGCCTATCCAACCTTTCCTCATTGCTTAGACGCTCCAGGTAAACTCCTTTTCACCTTCTCTAGTGCAAACACATCTTTCCTATAATGTGATGACCAGAACTGCATGCACTACTTCAGTTGCAGCCTAATCAACCAGTTCCAACATGATCTTCTTTCTATTATGTACTTCAACTAATAAAGGCAAGTATCTTTAACCATATTGTAGTCTTCTTAACCATTTACTCTTCCTGCGCTACCACCTGCAGAGTTCTGTGGATATGCCCTCTGGCTTCAGTGCTTTCCAGAATCCTACCATTCATAAAACCTCTGGGTGAAAAATTTAATCAACTCCCCATTTACTAATAACTTGAACTCAGACCTTCCCTCAGTCCTATCCTGTAACCCTATGCGTTTGCAGTGAGTAATCAACTTAACCTATATATCTTTGCACTGTGGGAGGAAACCAGAGCACCCGGAGGAAACCCACACAGATACTGAGAAAATGTGCAAATTCCACATAGATAGTCACCCAATGCTGTACCTGGTGGGTAAGAAGCTCTGTCGGAGAGGCAGTGCAGAGCTGAATAGACTCATTCTGTACTGTAGGAATCCTGTATAGCTACCGAATGTGCATGGAATGTCCCATAAACAAAAACTGAAGCAATGACTATATTTGGTTGTGAGAGGTATAATAGACAATGTATTTAAAGAATGCATTATTCTGCAGGAAAATCAGGTTCAACAATGTTCATTAGCTTTCGTAAGAAAGAAACTTAAACTTTATTTATTAGTGTCACAAGTAGACTTGCATTCAACACTGCAAAGAAATCATTATGAAAACCCCTTAGTCAACACAATTTGGTGCCTGTTCGGTTACACTGAGCAAAAACTTAGCATGGCCAATCCACCTAACCAGCACATCTTTCAAACTTTGGGAGGAAATGGGAGCACCCTGAGGTTTGTCGCCTTGCAGACAAACCGTGCAGACAGTGACCCAAGCCAGGAATCAAATCCAGGCTCCTGTGCTGTAAGCAGAAGTGCTAACCACTGTGCCACTGTTGCCACCCACAAACAGTGGGGGGAAGCACAATTGAACTCCTTTATTTTCTCACCATGTGTCCATAAACAGAGGTGGTTCATTCCTGAATCAGAGGTGGTAGTGGTGTGTTTCTCCAAACTCTCTTTGTAAGGTATTTTAAGGTGACTCACAGCAAACTCTGTTCAGAGTTAAATTAGTGTAAAATTCCATGGAGGTGTAAGTCCTGTCACCAAGTTACTTTATTTACACCATATTTCTGTACACAGCCAGCTCTCCAGTTGCTGCCTGCTGAATGCAAGCTGAGAGTCTGACACATCTACTTTAAATAGGGAGCATGAGACTCCCTGATTTAACCGTCAATTAGGACCCAACAGGTAGGTCTTTCTGTGTAATGACAAATTAGACAAAATCAAATTAACCAAGGGACAAATTAAAAGGGAGAGCTCCTCAAAAGAATAGGGAACAGCCCGAACCAAAAAACAAAACACAAAGGAAACTTAAAACATCAAATTAAAAGGTGATTATCAGGATCTGTAATGCACTCCAGCCCCTGCGGTGCCCAGTGGGCACAGAAGGTGTCAGCTGCACCAAGACTCATTGAGTCTGTCTCTTTTAAGACAGTGGGACTGATTGGGTAGTTCACACTCTAGCAAGCCAACTTCTTCAGCCTGGCTGAAATCATCACAATTAGAAGTATAGTTAATTCACATATTCAAACCAGGGAGTGATTACGACTTCACACAGGCACACAATAATAAGATAGGACAAAGAGTTTTTACAACTATGAATAACTAAAAGAGAAACCACCTCAACTATGGATATCAGTTCATGTGATTGCCAGAATCCAGAACATCAGGTCCAATTATGGTTCATTCATGAAGGAGCTACAGTTCAGTTATCCAAAGAGGGTTCTGCATAATTCCTTTAAAGTTAATAGTGATACAGTGAGGTGAAGTTAGTATCAAGAGATTTGGTCCGCTTAGCATACAACAGCAGGGATCTTCCACAGAAACAGAATTCGAGGAAGCTTCAACTTATGTAGACTATTGGTCAGCCTGGAGCACTGCTTTTGATATTCACAGACTGGAGTTTAGACAGCAAACAGAATTGTGACCTTAAATCATGTAATGTGGTTCGCTAATGAGCCAGTTCAGGTGAGCAAGCAATTTCTGTGCTTCTGGTCAAAATCCATTGTTAATCTTTGGAGATAAATGGTGGCATTTAGCACATCTGCAGATGGCTCTCCCTTTGTTATAGCCCAGGCTGGGGAGACAGTTTGTCTGCTGGTCCCTCATTTTGTTGATTTGTTTTGCTGATTTATATATAATGATTTGGAGAAAAATGTAATTGGTTTGATTAGTAAGTTTGCAGACAACACAAAGATTGGTGGATTTGTGGATAGCGATGAGGACCATCAGATGATGCAGCGGGATATAGATCAGTTGGAAACTTGGGCGGAGAGATGGCAGATGGCGTTTAATCCAGACAAATGTAGATTGGTAGTGCATTTTGCAAGGTCTAATACAGGTAGGAAATATACAGTAAATGACAGAACCCTTACGAGTATTGCTAGGTAAAGGGATCTGGGGGTACAGGTACATAGGTCACTGGAAGTGACGGTGCAGGTGGAGAAGGTAGTTAAGAAGGCATATGGCATGCTTCATCAGCTGGGGCATTGAGTTTAAAAATTAACAAGTCATGTTGTAGCTTTGTAGAACCTTAGTGAGGCCACACTTGGAACATAGTGTTCAATTCTGGTCACCACGCTACCAGAAGAATGTTGCCTGCTATGAAGGGCATTAGCTATGAGGAGAGGTTGGAGAAACTTGGTTTGTTCTCACTGGAGCAATGGAGGGGAGACCTGATAGAAGTCTACAAGATTATGAGAGGCATGGACAGAGTGGATAATCAGAAGCTTTTTTTCCAGGGTGCAAGAATCAATTTCTAGGGGGCAGAGGTTTAAGGTGCGAGGCGTAAGGTTTAAAGGAGATGAATGAGGCAGATTTTTTACACAGAAAATATTGGGTGCCTGGAAATGGTTGTCGGAAGAGGTAGTGGAAGCAGATAAGATAGTGACTTTTAAGTGGCATCTTGACAAATACAAGAATAGGATAGGAATAGAGGGAAATGGTCCCCAGAAGGATAGGGGGTTTTAGTTAAGTCAGGTAGCATGGTCAGTGCAGGCTTGGAGTTCCTATGCTGTAATTTTCTTTGTTCTTTAGCATGAAAAGAATTCTTGAATCCCTACAGTGCAGAACGAGGTCATTCAGCCAACTCTCCAAAAGAGCATCCCACCCTTTCCCTCCCTTCCACTCTATCCCCTAACCTCTAACATCTAAAATGGCTAATCAACCTAATCTACACATCTTTGGACATTAATGTAATTTCACAACAAAATCTGTGAGATTCCACAAGGATGAGGGTTGAACTATTTATTCTGCAACTGTAGCCATCTTGTCAATCATGTGACACATAGTAGCCATCTTTTGGTTCAGGAAGGTCCTTTCAAAGAACCAGAAAGATAGTGTTTGATTTAAACAGATGATGATCTCTTTCATCTCTAGAGACTTGACACAAGTATAGAAAGGTAATATCGCCGTAGTCCCATATAGCTAAAGGATGCTGTCCCCTTTGAGGAGGAGAGCTGATTGGGAATGATTTAATCTGATCACCATGCCTCCAGCAAGGGGCAAGGTTGCAAAGGCAGGCCTTTGTGAATAACCATTATACAATAATAATCATTGTTACTAATAGATATGCATATACTCAGGGTCAAACTTGCAACACAAGGGAATTTATTGTGTCAGATTTCTATCCTGAGTGGATTCGATAACTGGGTCCTGTCCAATTTTGAAGTATCTATTGTAATATTCCTTTATATCTCTTTTTCACTTTGGCGACATCCAAATATGCATATTTGAAATGGTTACTTCTTCCAATTAGCTAGTCTTAGCATTAACAAGAACTTCCCAATCTGGCACCTGTTCCTAATTTTCCACATCTATGACAAGTGTCTTTCAAAGATGGTGCTAACAGAGACAGTTTTGTGTCCTCCTTATCAGCTACAACACTGCCTGAATTTAATTGTTTCCAAACAAGGGCACCAGAAGTATTTCCTGCTCTTTTATTAGTGCCATGGCATCTTTTACGTTCATCTGACAGGCAGATGGCTCTTGATTTAAAGTCTCATCTAAAACACTGTCCCTCCTTTTTGCACAGAAATATCAGTTTAAATTAAGGGATAGAGTTCTGGAGTTGGACTTGAACTCACAACCTTTTGATTCAGAGGTAAGAGTGCTACCACAGAACCAAACTGATAATAAAAGGGAAAGTGTGGCTTATACATTGAGAAATTGTTTCCAAGTATTCTTTTAAACTGATATAAATATCATTTTTATGTAAATGAGCATTTGATAAGAGGTGTCAGTGAATTAAATGAATTAAGGCACTCGCAGAGAGTGCTTCCGTCATTCCAACTTCACATTTCAATTCCTGTCTGTCCCAGAATTTAAAAAAAAGTCTCATTCCATCTTGTGCCTGTGATGTAATTTCTGTTCATGGGAAATAACTTTTTTCAAAACAGCATACTGAAGATGATTGCCTGAAAGAATCTCCTTTAAAGAATGAAAAATAAAACAGAATATATGTTTCTCTCTGTCCATCTGCTCATTGATAAATTTAACCCTAATGGCAATTTTCAACTCAACAGGGTGGCAGAGAAAGAGCAGATCAACAAGATGTCATTGCATAACTTGGCCACTGTCTTTGGACCCACCCTGCTGAGGCCTTCTGAAAAGGACAGTAAAATACCTACAAACCCTACACAGGCCATCACAATGGCAGATAGCTGGTCTCTAGAAGTGATGTCTCAGGTAATTTCATCTTCATTCTTAGTTGTTCTTATTATTGAAAAATTACTGTTCAAATGTAAAGCTCAGTATGAATTTAATGCCACCAATATTTTGGTGGAAATGCTTCAGATGAATGGACTTTTGAAGCAGCAAAAAGTTTATGGCTACTCTCCTATAAAATGGTTCCAGAAGACACTACTTTCAGTTTAAAATTTTGCAATTTCATTAAATTCTGCCCAGATTACTGGGCAGAACTTGGATGAACATCATGCAGAATTTATGTTGCATTAAACTCGTAGAGCACTGGAGAGTCACAGATTGTTATTGAATGTGAGACATGAACAATGATGTCTTGAAGATCTGTCAGCTGTTGTGTAGCTAAGTTCCAAGGAAAAAACAGTGAGGGGAAAATCACAATACTGGATCCATCAGGAATCTGGTTTGCTATATGCTCTAAACTTCTACTCAATCCTTCCCTCTCACAGCATGAACAGCACTAGAAGCTCAATGAATAAACATTCCTCCTTCCACCCAACAACATGATTTGTCACCACTCTTTAGTTCAGGATTTTTAAATCTGTATCTCTCTCCTTTCATTCAATCCAGGAACGGCTGATGTTACGTACAGCTGTACATCCTTCTAGATAGTTTTTTCATAGGAATGTAGCTCAATTGCACAGGAGGAAACTATTCAAGTCTCATTCAGTAAGATCATGAGCATCAGGTGGCATGGTGGTTAGCACTAGTGCCTCACAGCTCCAAGGACCTGGGTTCGATTCCCAGCTCGGATCATTGTCCATGTGGAGTTTGCACATTCTCCGTGTCTGCGTGGGTTTTCTCCAGGTGCTCATGTTTCCTCACACTGTTCAAAGATGTGCAGGTTAGGATCATTGGCCGTGCTATAATTGTCCCTTAGTGTCCCAGGGTGCATAGGTTAGAGGGATTAGCGGGTAAATATGTGGGATGACGGGAATAGGGCCTGGTGGGATTGTTGTTGGTGCAGACATGATGGGCTGAATGGTCTCCTTCTGCACTGTAGGGATCATTCTTTATTCTTGTGAGTGAATGATGAACATTAGAAAGTTGTTTGAAGGAAATGGTAGACATAACCTAGTCTTGGCATCAACAAAGTTCACACACATGGTTAACCAACATGAGCAGGAATCTTGACAACTTTCTGTATGTTTTAGTAAACTTTCCTATCCTTTGATTCTAACTGTGATGAAGTTAAATTATCATATTTGAGAATTATGGTTGAGTCTAACCAGGATGATTGGAATCTTTAGGCTTGCTGACCCACCATGTAAAGTTTTTGACAATTGACAATGTAGATCTAACAAGTTGTTTAATCAAAGATGATTTCATTAGAGTTTCATGTTATTCTTTCCAGGTGCAAGTTCTGCTCTATTTTCTGCAGTTGGAGACTATTCCAACCCCAGACAGCAAGCGCCAGAGCATCCTTTTCTCAACAGAGGTGTAGGAAGTAGTCATCCAAGTACAAAATGCAGCAGCAAGCAACCATCAACATTACAATAAAGTGCTCACCTCTGCCAGAGCTTCATTAATTATGGGGCACGATATGTCACTGGTTTAATCCACAGTCTCTGACCAAGCTTACTGTGTATTTTAGAGCAAACTTGAATAGAGTACAGTTCAATTTATGTATGGACCTATATTGAGCTCTCCTATTCATATACACCAGAGGGCAGTGCATAACAGTGATAATCTAACCATGTTACAGCTAGATATAAAAATATCTTAATGATGTACTCCAGTATGAATGAAATGGATAATTGAGTTTTTTTCATTCATTTTACCAATCCCACAACAAATAAAAACATAATTATTACTTCCTATTGGAACTTGCTATTTGTAATGAGCAATTGTGAATGGGAATGAATATGGAAATTACACGTTTACCAGACTTGAAGTAGACCAATGACAATGGAAAAGCTTCTGAGAACATGTTCTGCATAATTGTACCAGTGCATTCGTTACTAACATTGATCAACTCGAGTTTTATTTTATATATATAAAAAGCTTGATCTGAGTAATAGATTTTTGATTTTTTTTAAACAGGAATGCACTTGACAGCCATTTTTGCAGCTCAGTGTGTTTCATAAGTTTCCTTATCTGTAAAAGACAACAGGTTTAACTGCATGAGCAATACGTGACCATGCTTCTATTTGTGCAGGAGATAATCATTAGAATGCAACTTCCCAGCGGGTCACTTTCCAGCAGTTTGTTTTGCCATATTAATACATTCCAACCCTTTTTAATAATGGAATTTAACATGCAGGCATGTTAAATTAAAGTTTATGTAATAAAATTCCCTATATTAATTTGTTTTGTTTTTCCCAGAAGCTGGTTATTTTGGGCTGAGGTTAAAAAGTCCTTGTTGTCAAAGTTTCTGATGAATGAAGTTTACTGAGTTTGAACTGCTAGCTTTGATACTTCCTTAACAAATGACTAACTTGTAAAGGTGAAAATCAGTGAGATGAGTCTTAACCCTTTCACATATATTATTTAATCTGAGCCCATGACCTAAGAGCATTTCAAAATTCCAGAAATGTCGTCTTTCAGCAGTGGCTATTTTAGGTGCTAAAGTACATACACAATAAGAACATAAATAGGAGTAGGCCATTTAGCCCCTCAAGCCTGCTCCACCATTCAATAAGATCATGGCTGATCTGATGGTGGTTCAGTACCGCTTCCCCGCCCGCTCCCCATAACCCTTAATTCCCTTATTGATCAAAAATCTATCTATCCGTGACTTAAACACATTTAATGAGGTAGCCTCCACTGCTTCTATGGCAGAGAATTCCAAAGATTCACTACCCTCTGGGAGTTGTTGTTACTCCTCAATTCTGTTCTAAATTGACTCCCCCGTATTTTGAGGCTGTGCCCCCTAGTTTTTGTTTCCATTCTAAATGGAAATAACCTCACTGCTTCTACCCTGTCTCGCCCCTTCATTATCTTATATGTCTCTAAAAGATCTTCCCTCAACCTTCTAAACTCCAATGAATACAGGCATAGTCTATTCAATCTCTCTTCATAAGCTAACCCTCTCATCTCTGGAATAAATCTGGTGAACCTTCTCTACACCCCTTCCAAAGCCAATATATCCTTTTTTAAATAAGGGGACCAAAATTGTACACAATACTCCAGGTGCAGCCTCACCAGTAACTTGTACAGTTGCAGCAAGACCTCTCTGCTTTTATAATCTCTCTCGCTATAAAGGCCAACATTCCATTCACCATCTTGATCACCTGCAAATTGAGTTTTCGTGACTTATGCACAAAGACACTCAGGTCCCTCTGCACAACAGCATGTTGTAATTTTTCACCATTTGAATAATTATCCATTTTACTACTATTTCTTTCAAAGTGGATAACCTCACACTTACCAATATTATAATCCATCTGCCAGATCCTTGCCCACTCACTCAGCCTATCCAAATGGAGGACTTTGTGTCCTCCACACAATTTGCATTCCCACTCATCTTTGTGTCATCCGCAAACTTTGTTACCCTAGACTTGGTCCCCTCCTCCAGATCATCTGTGTATATGGTGAACAGTTGAGGCCCCAGCACCGATCCCTGCAGCATGTCACTAATCACTAACTGCCAACCAGAAAAGCACTCAAGCACCCACAGTCAACATAAGCCAGTGATCCTCCAACCTTTTATATACCAATTCTGTTATTAAGAATTTTGTATCACCTAAACACTAATCTTCCTTTTCCACAGGTACCAGTGAGTATTAATCAGTGTTAGAGAATCAATTTCCTCTACAGTTTGAGATAATCGGAGAAAGGTCAGGCCCTGAAACTAATGCTTCAGTTCCTGAATGCCAAAAACATCACCACAAATACGCTAATCAATCATTTCTCTTCTCCTTCAGGTCTGATAACAGCAGCTCTTGCTACAATTCAATTTCACAAACACTGTCACTGGTGTACAAATCCCCTGGGACTGTCATTGGCTTACAGTGCCACAGCTTCCTATTACTTGTCTGTGTAACAGTTCTCAATATGTAAAGCTAGATATTGAATACTGATAAGGACTCAAATTTGGAGTATCACAGTATATTTTCCTATATTTTAGCAAGAATCATTGAATAATGATCAGGATGTGAGACGCTGGCTGATTTTTATCCAATTTAGACCCGGAAGGCATTGTGTTTAATTCTCTCAGTTGAAGTTTGGTCTCTGTGGCTCAGTCCTTCAGACTGGGATCCAGTTGATATGAACAGTAATGTGGTGAATTGCACCTTGTCAGACTGGAATTTCAGGTTTCTGAGATTCATCAACCCTCTTATATCTTAGTATTAATCAATTACTCAAATGCTAATGTTTTAAGAATTGATGTTGAACAGGTTTCCTTTACAAGATCAGTTATATGATGAAACTATTGGTTCTTGCAAGAGACTGAGATTTACCAACCGCTTGATCTTGTTTTATTTAAATTCAGTTTAAGTATTTAATTAATAAAAACTAAAGCAATTCAAATACCTTTGCATCAGGACAGACACAGTGTGCCTATTTCAATGGCAGGTGCTAATAAACATTTGACATAGTGTGTTTGACACATGTAGCAGCATGCAAGGAATGATGCCTCTTCTCAACTTTATTCATCGAGTTGTGCTGTTTTATGCTGTTCATGAATAGAGTGAGAGAGGAATATTGCCATGCACAAAAGTCATTTTGGTCAACACAAAACACAATTCAGATGGAACCAGTTACTGAAATACCAGGGGAAGAATTGTGGAAAATAAATAAATGCTGGATTAAAAAAAGGATTTCAGAAGCCTGTGGAATAATTAGATAGTGCTAAAGATTATCAAAAACTCTTCAAGTGCTAGAAATGGAGAGCAGATCAGCCAGCAACTGAAATAGGAAAATGGAAATGTTTTGAGTGCAAACTCTTCATCAAAATCTCACTATTAAATCTTCCTGTTTTCTCTCACTACACATCTGGTGAAATGTTGAACTCAGCATCTCCCATATTCTAAGCTCGGGAAGATATAATATAAACTATTCCATTATGCAACTTTACCATGTCTCCCTTAAAATGGAACTTGCAATACTATTCAATGTATGACACTTTAAAAACAAGCAGAATTTCTGGCCATCTAAATGGCTCACTGCCCTCTCTGGCATTTTACCCCACTGCGGGTAATGGTAATAAAAACTATCCCTCACTGCTGCTACTCATTATCTTCTAAACTCCAGAACAAAGTTTCACAACATGAATCTTACCAAACATAGCTTGGTATAAGTTTTTTATATAACCGGTTTCAATCATGGAAATTTCAAAGCATAGAAACATAGTAGCAGGAGTAGGTCATTCGGTCCTTTTGATTCTGCTCTTCCAGTCAACATGATCATGGCTGATCCTCTATTTCAACACCATACTCCACTGCTTTGACTATACTCATGAAAATGGAGAATATTCCCCACCTACATTGATGTATCTTTTCATGTTGAGTGCAGAAATTTCTTAAACAGTATTTAAACAAAAAAGCAGATGCAATATTTAAACTGTCACTGGTGTTAAAAAAACTAGTGGAAAGCAATGTTGGAATCAAAGCAGCAGAAAGTAGATTTTCTTTTAACAGCTCAAACATCAACATTTCTTGTCAACACATGCCTTTGAAGTGACTATCAGTCTCCAAATGTCAGTGCTTTAGGATTATTACTTACTTGGAAATTCCTTTTGTTATTTTTTAACTGATGTAGTATGATCTAATGTGAAGTCACACTGAGGAATCAACAATGGGAATTTTGTCAGGCACCATATGGAAGAGTTGCCAATGATAATTTAAAGGATGTAATTGGACGGGAAAATTAAGAGTAGGTTAAAATATTGTAATATAATGCTGTAGTTAAGCAGAACGTGATAATTCCCTTCACCAAATGACTGTAAACCCTTGTAATCTGCTCTTAATGTATTGTTGTAATTGTTCAGCCACCTGCACAGTCCAGGGATGTGGGTTAGTTATTTATTAAAATAATCAGGATTAAATTATATAAATAGTACTTATTCAAATCTTGTGTAGAAGCCTTTTGTTCCTTGCATTTTCGGATTGTCAGTTGAATTGACATAATTATAAGTTTGTGAATGTGTTCCACTGGAGCTAGTGCACCCTGCTGTAGCACTGCTTACTATGATTATCTACTCATCGTTTTGTGTACTTCTTATTTTACAAGAATGTTCTACATGAAAGGCTCCACCTATGTAGGAGAGAGGGAAAAGGATACAGCTTTTAGTTTCTGTTTTGGATAACTTGACTTAGGTCTTTGTCACTTTCTAAGATTAGTTAGGCATGAAAAGGATGCGTAATCGAAGAAATCCTAAGGCATTTGTAACCTTTGTTTGTACACAAAAAATGTTAAATAAAATTCCTGTATCTGTACTTCTGTGCTTTGTGCTAATTCTCGTTGAATCCACAAAAACGCAAGAAATAAAAGCAAGAATAGATTATACGACCTCTTGAGCCGTATAAGATCGTAGCTGATCTTGGCTTCAACTTTCCACTTTATTGGGAAAAAACTAATAGTGACACCAACTGAAGATAACCTTATCTAGGTTGCTAATTGGGGCTGAGTGTCAGAGAACAAGGATGAATAATGGCAATGTTACTCTAATTGGTGATAGTGAAGTGTTATTCTCTAAGGCCTCTGCATTTTTTATTTTTTCAATAACTGGCAATGGAATAAAAGTTTTATGTCTAAATTTGTAGATGACAATCAATTAAGGAAACAAAGTTTTCACAGAGGGGAAAAAAAGCTACAATGAGTTGATTACAATCAGCTTTTTAAACTCAGCTTCAGGGATGTGAAATTTTTTTTTCACATAGTGAGCATTTACAGTCTCGAATGTTGTGCCTGAGAGTGAAGTGGAAGTAGGTTCAATCATGACTTTTAAAATCTGAAAAGAATTTCCTGGATTATGGGGAGAAGGCAGGCACTAAGTGAATTGCTAATTCAGAGAGACAACGCAGACATGATGGGCCAAATGACCTCTTGTACTACATCCATTCTGTACTTAGACACCTTGAACTCATCATGACTGAAAACTGATCAAAGTAAAGACATTACGGAGCTCTTGTCTAAAATATATAAAGAAGAATAGGACTCCAGATGTTCATATGATGACTCTCACCAACTTTTACAGATGCTCCAGAGAAAGCATTTTTTTCTGGTGGTATGATGGTTTGGAATGGATCTGCTTCTATCCAAGACCACAAGAAACTACAAAGGGGTGTGAATGAAGCCTAGACCATCACGCAAAATAGCCTCCTATCTATTGACTATGTCTACATTTCCTGCTGTCTCAGAAAAGTAGCCAGCATAATCAAGGACCCCATGCTCCCCAAACATTCTCTCTTCCAGCTTCTTCCATCAGGGAAAAAAATACAAAAGTCATGTACTTAAAAGGTGACTCAACAATAGCTACTTCCCTACTGCCACTGACTTGAATAGGCCTAACCAAATAATAAGTTGAACTTTCTGTATACACTAATTATGATTACAACAGTATATTCTGCACTCTCTCCTGTCCCCAAGTAGAATCTGCCTTGTACAGCATGTAAGAAACAATACCTTTGTATACTAAAAATCATATAATCATTGATAGCACTTTATTGCCTTGCATGCAACAGAAAATTAAGAATTGAATATATTTTTAGGGAACATCAAGGAAGGTGGAGGCTTCATTTTTGGAAATAAAGATAATCAAATGGATTGGGACTGAGGATGATTTAATTTTTTCATGGGATGTGGGCAATTATTGCACTTGAGAAGGTGGTGGGGCACTGCCATCTTCAACTGAATGAAATCATTCTTCAAACTGAGGAGGTTTCAAATTTAAATCACAAAATGGGCATTCAAATGGAGACTGCAAACAGAAACAAAAGTTAACCAATGGGCTCTTTAGGTGATGATTCAAAACTGTTCACTTCAAAAGCTGTGCTGATGTTAAGACTTTGCATGTTTTATTTGGATAATTCATCATTCAGTGTTTCTGCACCAAAGCTTCATCTTAATATAAGAGAAACAGAACTGGACAGCTTTACAATTTTAACTATGACCACCACAGAATCATAATTGTTATGGTGCAGAAAGAGGCCATTCAGCCCATCTTGCCTGTTCCCGCTCTTCAAATCAGCATCATGATTCAGTGCCATTCCCCTGCCATTGTTTCTATTTAAATAAACATTTAATGCCTTCTTCAATGCCTCAGTTGAACTTGCCTCCATCACATTTCCAGGCAGCGCATTCCAGACTCCAACTACTCACTATGTGGAAAAAGCTTCTCACATTTCCTTCTTTCAAATCACTTTCTTCAAGGAGAACAGTCACAACTTCTCCAATCTATTTTCATAAACTGAAGTTTCTCATTCCTAAAACCATTTTTGTAAACTTCTATACTCTCTCAATGGTATTCACATCCTCCCTTTAGTGTGGTCCAGAACCTACGCAATATTCCAGCTGAGATTTAACTAGATCTTGTGTAAGTTCAGCATAATCTCCTTGCTCCCGTACTCCATGTCCTTGTTAATAAAGCCCAGAATACTATATGCTTTATTAACTGCTCTCTGCACCTGTTCTGCCACCTTCATTGATCTGTGCACAGATATACCCAGCTCCTTTTGCGCTCCTTTAGGAATTTGCACTCCTAATTTTATATTGTCTCTGCATGTTGGATAAACTTAGTTTGTTCTCACTGAAATTACAGAGATTGAGAGTTGCCCTGATAAAAGATTATGAATGGCTAGTCAGATGCTTTCTCCTAGGGTAGAAAAGTCAAGTACTAGCAGACGTAAGTTTAAGGTGTGTGGGGAAATGTTTCGGGGAGAAGTACGAGGCAGCCATTTTTACACAGAATGTGGTGAATGTCTGGAACACACTGCCCGGGGAGGTGGTGGGAGCCGATAAGGGGCAACTAGACGAATCAATGAACAGGATGGGAATGGGAGAATACAGGGACTCCATAAATGCATAAAGTTTTAGTTTAAGCAGGCATCATGATCAGTGCAGCTTGGAGGGGCCGAAGGGCCTGTTCCTGTGCTGTACTGTTCTTTGTTTTCCGTTCTGTCTGTTTTTCCTATCAAACTGCATCACCTCATAACTTTCCTGCACTGAACTTCATTTGTCTTCTATCTGCCCAATCCACCAACTTGTCTATAACTTTATGAAGTTCTACATTCTTCTCATTGTTTACAACACTTCCAAGTTTTGGATCATCCACAAACTCTGAAATTGTCCCCTATACAATAAGATCTAGATCATTAACATATATTAGGAAAAGCATAGGTCCCAATACCAGCCCTGGGGAATACCATTACAAACCTTCCTCTAGTTTCAAAAATATCCATTGAACATTGTTCTGTTTTCTATTACTCAGTAAGAAGTCTCTCAACACCAGGTTAAAGTCCAACTAGTTTATTTGGTAGCACAAATCACTAGCTTTTGGAGCACTGCGCCTTCATCAGGTGAGTGGGAGTTGTGTTCACAAACAAGGCATATAAAGAACATTCAATTTATAAAATAATGGTTGGAATGAGAGTTTATACAGGTAATTAAGTCTTAAAAGTACAGACAATGTGAGTGGAGAGAGGGTTAAGCACAGATTAAAGAGATATGTATTGTGTCCAACCAGGACAGTTAGTGAGATTTTGCAAGTCCAGGTAACTTAATGGGGGGGTTACAGATGGTGTGACATAAACCCAAGAGCCCAGTTGAGGCCATCGTCATGTGTGGAACTTGGCTATCAATCTCTGCTCAGTGACTCTGCGCTGTTGTGTGTCATGAAGGCTGCTTTGGAGAGCGCTTACCCGAAGATCAGAGGCTGAATGCCCATGACCGCTGAAGTGATCCCCAACAGGAAGAGAACCATCTTGTCTGGTGATTGTCGAGCGATGTTCATTCATCCATTGCCATAGTGTCTACATAGTCTTCCCAGCGTACCATATCTCGGGACATCCTTTCCTGCAGTGTATCAGGTAGACAATATTGGCTGAGTTGTAAGTACTGTGTACCTGGTGGATGGTGTTCTTGTCTTTATCGCCCAAGGCATATGCACATCGCTATCCTTGCCCTGTAAAATAAAGCGGATAACTGGCGTTATTTGAGCAAACTCTTCCTCCTACCTGGTGGAGCCCCTGCTCCCAGAATCTGTGGGATTTACAACTGCCACACATCTCCTTTATATACCTCTATATTTGCCACTTTGTCCCTTACAGGGTGCATCTGATGTATCTACCGTATAAGTCATGAGGGATCCACCCAGGGGTGCCACAAATAGGGCTTCTACAGATTGTGCTAATGGGTAACATACAGTTTGATTCCTGTGATAAATAATATCCCAGGGACAGAAGCACAGTTAGCTCCAAACCCTCCTGTCTCTAATTACCACTTTAACAGTTTTGAGGTAATTTGTGAGTTTCCCCATTCTAGTTTTCTAACCATCCTGTCTTGGCCAGATTAATTCTCCTTTTCCACAGTGTATCAGAATCTCATTTCTTTCATCAGATCATTTCCCATTATTGTATCCTTGTTATTTTTGCACACATAAAACCTCACTGGTATATACAAATTATTTATTTATCTCTAATAATGTGGTCTTGCTCAGGTAGGCGGGTGTTTTGTTCCCTCCCATTGCAGTTTGTTAAATCATTTTAATTGTAATAGGTAAGGGTAGGTAGGTGACAGATATGGATGCTCCCGTGTCCACTAGCATCTCACACTGCCTGCCCCCTACTAGTGCTGATATGTAAATCCTTCCCTGCTTTCTTACCCTTGTGAATGGGGACTGCAGACCATCAACCTTGCTGACCCTGGAGGTCTTGTGGTTCCTCTGATTCTGCTGTGGTCATGGAGGGGTCGACGGTCTCTCATGTTTATCCCAATACACTGGTTCTGTGTGTCCATATTTAGTACAGTGGCTGCAACTCTGTTCCCTTTCCTTGGGACCCCGCAATTCCTTGCAAGGTGTCCTTGTCGGCCACAATTGTGACAAGTCAGTTTAGATTTTGTTCCGTTCCAGTTACTGTAAGCTGCTACTCTTTCTAGCCTTGCTCTTATAGAACATAGAACATTACAGCGCAGAACAGGCCCTTCGGCCTTCGATGTTGCGCTGACCATTTAAGAAAAAGCAATGACCCTCTAACCTAAACCATTCCCTTTTCATCCATAAACCTATCTACTAATCTCTTAAACGCCACCAAACGTGGCGCATCTACAACTGCAGCAGGCAGGGCATTCCATACCCTTACCACCCTCTGGGTAAAGAACCTATCTCTGACATCCGTCCTATAAATACCACCCCTTAATTTAAAGCTATGTCCCCTCGTGCTAGCTTTCTCCATCCTAGGAAAAAGGCTATCACTGTCCACCCTATCTAAACCTCTAATCATCTTATATGTTTCGATCAGGTCCCCTCTTAGCCTCCTCCTTTCTAACGAAAACAACGTCAAATCCCTCAGCCTCTCCTCATAAGACCTGCCCTCCATACCAGGCAACATCCTGGTAAACCTCCTCTGTACCCCCTCCAATGCCTCCACATCTTTCTTATAATGTGGGGACCAGAACTGCACACAATACTCCAAGTGCGGCCGAACTAGAGTTTTGTACAGTTGCAACATGACGTTGTGGCTCCGAAATTCAATCCCCCTACCAATAAAAGCTAAGACTCCATATGCCTTCTTAACAACCTTATCGACTTGACTGCCAACTTTCAGGGATCTATGCACATATACACCAAGATCCCTCTGTTCTTCAACACTATTTAGAGTCCTACCATTAGCCCTATACTCTACACATTTGTTATTCCTGCCAAAGTGAATTACCTCACACTTTTCCGCATTAAACTCCATTTGCCACCTCTCGGCCCAGCTCTGCAACTTGTCCAAAGAACAAAAGAGCAACACAGCACGGGAAACAGGCCCTTCAGCCCAACGAGCCCACGCCTCCGTCCTAACATCTTAATGACATATCCTTGACTTTAGGCTATGCCTATTGTTGAAGATTCCCATATAGGGACCAATATAGGGACAATTTGTTACCCAATCAGCCTAAGAGCACATTTTTGGGATGTGGGAGGAAACCGGAGCACCCGGAGGAAACCCACGCAACCACAGGGAGAATGCGCAAACTCCCGCAGACACAGGCCCAAATCCATGTGTCAGCACAGCAACAGCGATAGTCTCTGAGCTGTCACGATGCCCATCAGATGGTCCAGTTTAAGCATACACTGACGACGTGAAGCACTAGGCAACTCCTGAAGCAACCTCCAAGAGCAGCTCTCGCACAACATGCTGCATGCATGCCCCTTGTTGGTCAACAAGGTGGACTGAATTGCCTGCGGAAACAAATAAGACTTAATTAAACATGCTAAAAAAAAACGAAGACATTCCCGAGACGAAACTAAAAGATAGTCTACTACTATTTGGTCCTCCCGATATTCAAACAGTCCTGCTATATCCCTCTATCTGCAGACTGCTCATGTGGCTGTCCAAGAGACCCTTAAACAACCTAGCGTGCCTGCTCCCACCACCTTACTCGGCAGTGTATTCCACACTCCCACTACCCTTTGTGTGAAAAACTGGCCTCTAATATTCGTCTTATACATAGCCCCCCTCACCCTGAGCCCGTGACCCCTCGTTCTATCCATTTCTAATGGAAAAAGCTTACCACCATTTACTCTATCTATACCCCTGATAATCTTATATACCTCTAAAAGATCCCCTCTCAGCCGACGTCTTTCAAGGGAAAACAACCCCAGTGTTTTCAATCTTTCCTCGTAAGACAGCCTTTCCATACCAAGCAGCATCCTGGTAAATCTCCTCTGCAATCTCTCCAGGCCTCTACATCCTTCCTGTAGTACGGCGACCAGAACTGGACGCAGTACTCCAGATGAGGCCTAACCAACGTTCTATACACCTGCAACATCAGACTCCTACTCTTGTATTCTATACCCCTTCCTATGAAGACTAACATACTATACGCTTTTTTTAACCACATTCTCCACCTGTACTGACACCTTCAGAGACTTGTGAACTTGCACCCCCAGGTCTCTCTGCATCTCTATACTCCGGATAGTTTTACCTTTTATCCTATAACTCCCCTCTACATTATTCCGGCCAAAATGCATCACCTCGCATTTATCCGGATTAAATTCCATTTGCCATCAATCTGCCCAATCTACCAGCTTATCTACGTCATGTTGTATTGCCAGGCACTGCTCCTCAGTCCCCGCCAATCCAAGTATCTTAGTGTCATCAGCAAATTTGCTGATCACATCACCTACCCCCTCTTCCAAGTCGTTTATATACACCACAAATAGAAGGGGTCCGAGTACAGAGCCCTGTGGCACACCACTAGTGACAGACCTCCAGTTGGAAAAAGAGCCTTTCACTAATACCCACTGTCTCCTCCTCCCAAGCCAGTTCTCAACCCATCTACATACCTGGCCCTGTATACCATGCGCCTTCACCTTTTCTATCAGCCTACCATGAGGGACCTTATCAAACGCCTTACTGAAATCCATATAGACGACATCAACAGCTTGTCCTTCATCAACCGTTTTTGTCCCCTCTTCAAAAAATTCCACTAGATTCGTAAGGCACGACCTCTCCTTAATGAAGCCATGCTGCATATCCCTGATCAGATCGCAGCGCTCCAGATGCTCGTACATCCTGTCCCTGAGAATCCTCTCCATTAGCTTACCTATAACTGAAGTCAAGCTCACTGGCCTATAGTTCCCTGGGTTATCCCTCTGACCCTTTTTAAACAAAGGTACTACATTTGCAATCCTTCAGTCCTCTGGGTCCTCACTGTGTCCAAAGAAGAGACAAAGATTTGCATCAGAGGCCCAGCAATGTCATCTCTCACCTCCCTTAGCAGCCTGGGATAAATACCATCAGGCCCCAGAGCTTTATAAGTCTTTATGCTACCTAAAAGCCCCAACACTTTGTCCCTCGTAATGATTATTTCCTTTAACGGGTCCTCAAATTCCTCAAAGCCGGCATCAGACATCAGGCCCCGCTCCTGCGTGAATACCGACGCAAAGTAATCATTCAGGATCTCCCCCATTCCATCAGGCTCTAAGCATAGTTCCCCTCCTCTGTCCCTGAGAGAACAAAGAACAAAGAACAACACAGCACGGGAAACAGGCCCTTCGGCCCAACGAGCCCACGCCGCCATCCTAACGTCTTAATGACATATAGAGACCAATATAGGGACAATTTGTTACCCAATCAGCCTAACAGCACATTTTTGGGATGTGGGAGGAAACCGGAGCACCCGGAGAAAACCCACGCAACCACGGGGAGAACGCGCAAACTCCCGCAGACACAGGCCCAAATCCATGTGTCTGCACAGCAACAGCGATAGTCTCTGAGCTGTCATGTTGCCCATCTGATGGTCCAGTTTAAGCATACACTAACGACATGAAGCACTAGGCCACTCCTGAAGTAACCTCCAGGAGCAGCCCTCACACGACCTGCCGAATGCATGCACCTTGTTGGTCAACAAGGTGGACCGAATAGCCTGTGGAAACAATTAAAGTATTTAAACAGTCTTCATATATCCCTCTATCTGCAGACCGCTCATGTGGCTGTCCAAGAGACCCTTAAACAACCCTAGCGTGCCTGCTCCCACCACCTTACTCGGTAGTGAATTCCACACCCCCACTACCCTTTGTGTGAAAAAATGCCCTCTAATATTCGTCTTATACATAGCCCCCCTCACCCTAAGGCCGTGACCCCTCGTTCTATCCGAATCTAATGGTGGAAAAAGCTTACCACCATTTACTCTATCTGTACCCCTCATAATCTTATATACCTCTAATAGATCCCCTCTCAGCCGACGTCTTTCAAGGGAAAACAACCCCAGTACGTTCAACCTTTCCTCGTAAAACAGCCCTTCCATACCAGGCAGCATCCTGGTAAATCTCCTCTGCACTCTCTCCAGGGACTCCACATCCTTCCGGTAGTACGGCGACCAGAACTGGACGCCGTACTCCAAGTGAGGCCTAACCAATGTTCTATACACTTGCAACATCAAACTCCTACTCTTGTATTCTATACCCCTTCCTATGAAGGCTAACATACCATACGCTTTCTTTATCACTTTCTCCACCTGTACTGACACCTTCAGAGACTTGTGAACTTGCACCCCCAGGTCTCTCTGCGTCTCTATACTCCGGATAGTTTTACCTTTTATCCTATAACTCCTCTCTACAGTATTCTGGCCAAAATGCATCACCTCGCATTTATCCGGATTAAATTCCATTTGCCATCAATCTGCCCAATCTACCAGCCTATCAATGTCCTGTTGTATTGCCTTGCACTGCTCCTCAGTCCCCGCCAATCCAAGTATCTTAGTGTCATCAGCAAATTTGCTGATCACACCACCTACCCCCTCTTCCAAGTTATTTATATAAATCACAAATAGAAGAGGTCCTAGTATTGAGCCCTGTGGCACACCACTAGTGACTGACCTCCAGTTGGAAAAAGAGCCTTCCACTACTACCCACTGTCTCCTCCTCCCAAGCCAGTTCTCAACCCATCTACATACCTGGCCCTGTATCCCATGCACCTTCACCTTTTTTATCAGCCTACCATGGGGAACCTTGTCAAATGCCTTACTGAAATCCAAGTAGACGACATCAACGGCTTGTCCTTCATCAACCGTTTTTGTCACCTCTTCAAAAAATTCCACTAGATTCGTAAGGCACGACCTCCCCTTAACGAAGCTGTGCTGTGTATCCCTGATCTGATCGCAGCGCTCCAGATGCTTACACATCCTGTCCCTGAGGATCCTCTCCATGAGCTTACCTATAACTGAAGTCTAGCTCACCGGCCTATAGTTCCCTGGGTTATCCCTCTGACCCTTTTTAAACAACGGTACTACATTTGCAATCCTCCAGTCCTCTGGGACCTCACCTGTGTCCAAAGAAAAGACAAAGATTTGCGTCAGAGGCCCAGCAATGTCATCCCTCACCTCCCTTAGCAGCCTGGGATAAATACCATCAGGCCCTGGAGCTTTATAAGTCTTTATGCTACCTAAAAGCCCCAACACTTCTTCCCTCGTAATGATTATTTCCTTTAACAGGTCCTCAAAATCCTCAAAGCCGGCATCAGATATCAGGCCCCTCTCCCGCGTGAATACCGACGCAAATTATTCATTCAAGATCTCCCCCATCCCCTCAGGCTGTAAGCATAGATCCCCTCCTCTGTCCCTGAGAGGTCCAATCTTCCCTCTAACCATCCTTTTGCTCCTTACATAGGAGTAAAATGCCTTAGGATTTTCCTTAATCCTACCTGCCAAAGCCATTTCTTGGCCCCTTTTTGCCTTTCTGACACCCCTTTTAAGATCCCGTCTACACTCTCTATATTTTTCCAGCGCTGCCTCTGTCCCCAGTTGCCTGGATCTAACGAGATTTGTCCAAATCTCTCTGCAAACTATAACACCCCTCTTCACTATCTACCACTCCTCCGACTTTAGTGTCATCCGCAAATTTACTAATCCATTCTTCAATACTCTCATCCAAATCATTTATAAAAATTACAAACAGCAGGGGCCCCAAAACAGATCCCTGAGGTACACCACTTGTCACCGAACTCCATGATGAATAATTTCCATCAACCACCATCCTCTGTCTTCTATCAGCTAGCCGGGGATTTCTGGGATTTCTTGTCTGGGATTTCTCCTCTCCGCCTCCCAGTACACTGTTAGTCCATTCATCATAATCTTGGGACATAATCACTCCCATTTTCAGGATGGTCTGGGCACTGGAGAGGCCATCCTTGAAAGCCTGGATGAAAGCTCAAACTTCACCACCTGGGTTTACTTGCCCTGAGCACTCTTGAGTTCTGTTCATAAATAGGGCATATAAAGACATATATATATAGTTCGACACATACAAACACACCCACATTTATATTATGTAGACACATATAAAGTTTGTGTTTTTATAGACCCAGTTTGTGAACTGAACTCCCACTCACCTGATGAAGGGGCACTGTTCCAAAAGCTAGTGGCTTTTATTACCAAATAAACATGTTGGATTTTAACCTGGTGTTGTAAGATTCTTACTTTGTTTACCCCAGTCCAATGTCAGCATCTCCATATCATGACCTCCCCTGTAGCCAATGAGGATACAAAGAATTTTCTCAAGGCCCCTGTAATTTCTTCTCTTGTCTCTTTCAGTTTTCTGAGATATATCCCATCAGGCCCTGTAATCAAATCTGTCCAATCTCTGCTCCAAACCAGACAACATTCTAGTAAATCTTTTCTGTACCCTTTCCAAATCCTCTTAGTAGTGTGGCGACCAGATCTGTATGCAATATTCTAAATGTGACTTAAGTGAAGTTTTATACAGCCATGTTGGGATAACATGGTAACACAGTGGTTAGCATTTCTGCCTCACAACACCAGGGACCTGGGTTTGATTCCCACTTGGGCCACTGTCTGTGTGGAGTTTGCACATTTTCCCATGGGTTTCCTCCGGTTTCTTCCTATAGTCCAAATATGTGCAGGTTAGGTGAATTGGTCATGCTAAATTGCCCCTTAGCGTGTGGAGGACTTACTAGGATAAATACATAGGGTTACGAGGATAGGGCCTGAGTGGGATTGTGGTCGGTACAGACTCAATGGGCAACTGGCCTTCGTTTGCACCATAGGATTCTCTATCTATGAGTATTTAGATATTCTGGGGCAAGTTGATATAAAAAAGGATGAGGTTTTGGGTGTTTTGAAAAACATTAAGATCGACAAATTCCCGGGACCGGATGGGATCTATCCAAGAATACTGAGGGAGGGTGGGAGTGAATTGCTGAAATCTTTGTTTCCTCTTTAGTCATAGGAGTGCTCCCAAAGGATTGGAAAATAGCCAATGTTTTTCTTTGTTTAAGAAGGGTAAAAGGAATAAAAGTGAATGTTGTTTACATGGACTTCAGCAAGGCCTTTGATAAGGTCCCTCGTGTCAGACTGATACAGAAGGTGAAGTCACATGGGATTCACAGTGAGCTGGTAAAATAGATACAGAACTGGCTTAGTCATCAAAGAGAGAGAATAATGGTGGAAGGGTACTTTTCTGACTAGAGATCTGTGATGTGGAGATGCCAGCATTGGACTGGGCTAAACACAGTAAAAAGTCTCACAAGCTTGAGGGTTTACTATCAAATAAACTGGCTGGACTTTAACCTGGTGTTGTGAGACTTCTCACTGTGGCGATCTGTGACCAGTGGTGTTCCGCAGTGCTGGGATTTTGTTCTTTGCAATATATATAAGTGATTTGGAGGAGAATGAACAAAGAACATTTCAGCACAATCACAGGCCTTTTGGCCCACGAAGTCTGTGCCAACACAGATACCGTTCTAATCTATACTTTCTTGCCTCTACATGGTTCATATCCCTCTATTCACTGCATATTCATGTATTTATCCAGATGCCTCCCGGAAGTTGTTATAGAATCTGCTTCTACCACCTCCTCTGGAAGCGCATTCCAGGCATTCACCATTCTCTGTGTGAAAAACTTGTCCCTTACATTTCTTAAACATTCCCACTCTCACTTTCAACCTATGCTCTTGAATAATTGACCCTTTGACCCTGGGAAAAAGACTCTGACTATCCACTCTATCCAAACCTATCAATCTTGCAAATTTGTCCCCCTCATCGTCTGGCACGCCAGTGAAAACAATCCAAGTTTATAGAACATTACAGCACAGAACAGGCCCTTCGGCCTTCGATGTTCCTCCAAACTAAATCATTCCCTTCTCTTCCATATACTTATCAACTAACCTCTTAAACTCCACCAAACTTGGCGCATCTACAACTGCTGCAGGCAGGGCATTCCACTCCCTAATCACTCTTTGAGTAAAGAACCTACCTCTGATATCCGTCCTATAACTCATACCCCTTAATTTAAAGCTGTGTCCCCTCGTGCTAGCTTTCTCCATCCTAGGAAAAAGGCTATCACTGTCCACCCTATCTATACCTCTAATCATCTTATATGTTTCAATAAGGTCCCCTCTTAGCCACCTCCTTTCTAACGAAAACAACCTCAAATCCCTCAGTTTGTTCAATCTTTCTTCATAGTCCATATCCTCCAAACCAGGCAACATCCTGGTAAATCTTTTCTGCACCCTTTCCAATGCAGCAACATTCTTCTAATTGCGAAGTGACCAGAATTGTGCACAGTATTCCAAATGCAGCTTAACCAAAGTCTTATGCAGCTGTAATCTGATTTATCAATCCCTAAACTTAACACCCTGACTGATGAAGGCCAGTATGCCATGCATTTACTTGACTTTCTTGTTTACCTCAGTTGCTACCTTCAGAGAACTGTGGATCCGCACACCTAGATCTTCTATGCTAATATTTCTAAGGGTTCTACCATTTCCTGTATATTTTCCTTCTTCAGTAGACCTTCCAAATTGCATCATCTCACATTTGTCGAGGTTAAATTCGAAGAACAAAGAACAACACAGCACAGGAAACAGGCCCTTCAGCCCTACAAGCCTATATGGGATCCAATGGGATTGGGGGTTATAGATAGGTCTATGGCTGGGTAGGTTTTGATGTGTTCGGCACAACTTGTGGGCCGAAGGGCCTGTTTGTGCTGTAGTGTTCTATGTTCTATGTTCTAAGCCTGCGCTACCCATTTTAACACTCAGGGAGTGCCTCATTCCAATCCCTCTTCTACCTACAGCTTTTGTCTACGCTTCTTGGACTCCACAATAAAGGGGGTGCAAATTTAGAGAATTATATGTGCGCCAGATTAAGGGAGGTCTAATTTAGGGACAATTTTTTAACACAATCAGCCTAAAAGCACGTTTTTGGAGTGTGGGAGGAAACAGGAGCACCCGGAGAAAACCCACACAAGCACAGGGAGAATGTGCAAACTCCCACAGATGCCAACCCAAGTCGGAAATCCGACCCGGGTCTCTGTAACCATACAGCAAACAGTGATAGTCACTGAGCTGTCGTGTTGCCTGTCAGTTGGTCCAGTTTAAGCATACACTAACAACGTGAAGCACTAGGCAACTCTCGAAGCAACATCCAAGAGCAGCTCTCGCATGACCCACTGCATGTATGCCCCTTGTTGGTCAACAAGGCGGACCGAATCACCTATGGGATGTAAAAAAAAAGAGATATCAATAAACATACACAGCTTATACAGACATTCACGGAAAATCCCCACAAGCTCAAACATAAGAGACACGTGGGCCATAAAATATGGTGGACGGCCCACAGGAATCTATTGATTCCCAGGAATGTCCTGAGGCTCTTGATCCTTAACTAGAACATTCTTTTGTATCCCTCTATCTTTAGTCTGCTCATGTTCCTGTTTAGATAAGCCTTAAACAACTCCAGAGTGCCTGCCTCCACCACCCTACATGGCCCTCACATTCCAGGCCCCCACAACCCTCTGTGTGAAAAACCTCCTTCTAACATCCGAATTCTACCTCACCCTTCTAAACCTAAGCCCGTGATGCCTTGTGATTTTCGTATCCAACCTGGGAAAAAGCTTCCCACTGTTCATTCTATCTATACCCTTCATAATCTTATACACCTCTATTAAGTCTCCCCACATTCTCTGTCTTTTCAGGGAGAACAGCCCCAATTTGCCCAATCTCTCCTCACAGCTCAGTCCTTCCATACCAGGCAGCATCCTCATAAACCTCCTCTGCACTCTCTCCAGGGTCTCCATATCCTTCCAGTAGTGCAGCGATCAGAAATGGGCGCAGTATTCCAAATGCGGACAAACCAACATTCTATACAACTGCAACATTAAACGCCAGCTTTTATACTCTATACCCCTTCTTATAAAAGCAAGCATACCATAGGACTTCTTCGTCATCTTCTCCAGCTGTGCTACCACCTTCAAGGACTTCTGCCATCTTTCGGCCCAGGTCTTCAGCCCACTTATATGCTGATCTATCCTCTGACAATCTTCCCCAATATCCCCTATTCCCCCAATTTTTGTATCATCTGCAAATTTACTAATCAGAGCACCTACATTTTCCTCTGTGTCATTTATATTACAACAACAGAGGGCCCAGCACTGATCCTTGTAGAATACAGCTTGTCACAGACCTCCAGTTAGAAAAGAAACCTTTCACTGTTATTGTCTGCTTTCTAAGCTCAAGCCAGTTTGTGTCCATCTTACCAGCTCACCTCTGATCCCATATGACTTCACCTTCTGTATCAGCCTACCATGAGGAACCTTATCGAAGGCTTTACTAAGTCCATGTAAACAACATCCATTGCCCTGCCCTGATCAATTTATTTTGTCACTTCCTCAAAGAACTCAATCAAGTTTATGAGACACGACCTCCACTTCACAAGACCGTGCTGCTTATCACTAATAAGCCTGTTCTTTTTCAGGTGTGACTACATCTTGTCCCAAAGAATCTTCTCTTATAATTTCCCCACCACTGATGGGGAATTGGTGTGGGACAGGCTCACAGACCTGGAATTTCCCAGATTACCAGTACTCTGATGTGTAAATTTGCCAACAATACAAAGATTGGAGGAATTGTTGATGCTAAGGAGGATTGCCAGAGGATGCAGGAGGGTTATAGATAGGTTGGAAACTTTGGTGGAGGAATGGCAGATGGAATTTAATTTGGACAAGTGCAAGGTGATACATTACGCAAGGTCTAATGCAGGACAGAAGTATACAGTAAATGGCAGAATCTTAGAAGTATATCGTTTTTGAATACTGTTGAAGGGGATACCTGTCAGGAGGAGATACTAGCAGCAGTCAGACCTGTGACACCAGAGCTGGTTCTGCTGTGGGATAGGGTCGGGCAAAGAGCAAGTGAGCAATAGTAATAGCGGCTCACTCGTTAGAGGCACAGACAGGCATTTCTGTGGCCACAATCGAGACTCCAGGATGATGTGTTGCTTCCCTGGTGCCAGAATCAAGGACGTCTCTGAGCGATTGCAGGACATTCTCAAGGGGAGGGACAGCAGCCAGAGATCATTATACACATTGCTATTGTTCTGTTCTTCTGGCTGGAGGCCAGGCCGTGTATCCCTGAGCTCAGTTAGATTTATACTCACAGTGCTGCTACTGCTGCTCTGCACTCCGACTGCTCCCTGGTGACGTTCCCTTGTTTATGGTCCTCATCATGTCTTTTGTTTGGTTAGAGGAGGGGGTCAGGCAAGAAACACTGAGGTCTTGTTTGTAGTCTAACTGCTCCTTTACAAAAGATGGTCCACAAACCATTTTCTATAAACATAGTGTCTTCCAAAGGTTCCCTTTCTGGAACCAGTGACTGCACCTGTGCAAATTTTCACTACAACAGCCTATCAGCATCACAGCTCTGCTGCTCTTGCTGGATTAGCAGTAAATACTGAGGAGAAATATTCATTTAGGATCTCACCCATCTCTTGTGGATCCACTCCTACATGACCTTGTCATTATAAGTTTTGTTCCTGGCTGCTGGATGAATCAAGCACTGGAGCAAATTGAAGGTTTTACTTCCTATTGTACTGAGAAAAGCTGGTATGAGTAACTTGTATGCAGCTTTATTCACTTGGACCAAGTACTAAAAACACTCTGCATAGGAACTCCATGATTCATTTTCTTCATTGAAAGGACTTACAGAACCTCGTTGACCCACAATTTCTCTTGCAGGCTCTAGTGACTGGAGACCACTTCAGTATACATTTATCTTGAAGACCAAAGACTTGGTGAATTATTTAAACAGTCCCAGCCTTATAGCCGAGCAGTTTTTCTTTTCAAATATACCAGCTACAGTCTGGAATCTCATTCTTTTCTGATCGGAAAATCTCCCTCTTTTAGTACCACATAGAGAACTTCCAACTTTTTCAATCCATATTGAGTCTCCTGTTCTGCCCCCACACACTGCATAAGAGTCAACCTGATTTTTCTTCAGCTAGAAATGCTGAGTGGATGATCCATCTCAGCCTCTTCTGGAGTCCTCAGCATCACAGATGCCAGCTTCCAGTCAATTTGATTCACTTCAAGTGATATCAAGAAATGGCTGAAGGTACCAGATACTGCAAAGGCTACTGGCATTGTGGAAGATTGCCCAAGTATATCCTGTACACAAGAAACAGGACAAATCCAACCCAGCCAATTGTCGCTCCATCAGTAAATGATGGAAGGGAGTCAGCAACAGCACTAACCACTCAGTGACGTCCAGTTTGGGTTTCGCCAGGGTCACTCAGCTCCTGACCTCATTACAGTCTTGGTTTAAAAATGGACAAGATTTGAATGTTAGATGTGAGAATGACTGCCCGTGACACCAAGGTTGCATTTGACCGAGTGTGGTGTCAAAGGAGCCCAAATAACCTGAAGTCAATGAGAATCGGGAGGAAAAAATCTCCACTGGCTGGAGTCATAACTGGCACAAAGGAAAATGATTGCAGCTGTTGGAGGTTAATCATCTCAGCTCTGGGTTATCATTGCAGTAAGAAGTCTGACAACACCAGTTTTAAATCCAACCGATTTATTTGATAGTAAACTCGTAAGCTTTCTGCTTTATGGCCTTCGTCAGGCGAATTGATGAAGGCCATAAAGCCAAAAGCGTACGAGTTCACTATCAAAGAAATCGGTTGGATTTAAAACTGGTGTTGTCAGACTTCTTACTGTGTTTAACCCAGTCCAACGCCGGCATCTCTACATCATGACTATTATCATTGCAGGCCAGGGTAGTGTCTAGACCCAACCATCTTCAGCTGCTTCAACAATGACCTTCCTTCTATCATAAGGTCAGAAGTGCAGCTGTACGCTGATGATTGCACAATAATTTTCATACCTGATTGGGAGAAAGTCTGAGTGAGAAAGCCAGGGTGGGATTGAAACTTGGTTATTTGGAGCAGCGTGGTAATTCGGTAGAGCGGGAGGAGGTGCTTTCTCTCTTTTTGTTTTGTTTTCTTTCTTCTTGCTTGGTAATTATTAAACTGCAGGGAGAGATCCTGAGAGTATCCAAGGAAGCTAAGTGATATAAAGGTCCATCTTGGGCATCTGCAGTGAAGGTAAGAGTTTAATAAATTTTCTTAAATAATTAATTTTTGTTCCCATGCTGTTTTGTTCTTTGTTCTAATTGGAGTGGTCAGTGGGGTTAAGTGCTGCACTTGTGAGATGTGAGAAATCCAAGATGCTGGACAACTATGTCTGCAGGAAGTGCACCCAATTGCAACTCCCTACAGATCCCATGGATAGGTTGGAGTAGCAGTTGGATGCACTTAAGAGCATGAAAGTGGCAGAAAGCGTCATAGAATAAAGTTCTAGCGATGTGGTGACACCCAAGATGCAGGCAGCTAGGCGGGAAGGGGCAGGCAATAAGTGCAGGAATCCTCTGTAGTCATTCTCCCTCTTTAACAAGTGTACGGTTTGGACGGGGTTGACTGTTGGGGGAGATGGCTGATCAGGGGCCATCAGCCAAAGCAATGGTACCATGGCTGGCTCTGTTGTTAAGCAGAGAGGGACAAAGAGCACCAGAGCAATAGTTACAGAGGATTCTACAGTTAGGGGTGCAGATAGGCACTTCTGTGGAAAGAAACCCCAGGATGGCATATTGCCTTCTCCCTAGTGCCAGGGTTCAGGATGTCTCTGAACAGGCAGAAAGCATTCTGAAGGGAGAAGGTAAACAGCAGAGGTCTTGGTACACATTGATACAAACGACACAAGTTGGAAGAGTGATGAGGTTCTGTAGCAGCAGTTTAGGGAGTTAGGTAGCAAGTTAAAAAGCAGGACCTCTGAGTTGTAAACTTGGGAATAATCACTGTGCCACGTGCTAGTGAAGCTAGGATTACGAAGATAGTGCAGCTCAACACATGGCTGAACAACTAGAGTAGGAGGGAAGATTTCAGATTTCTGGACCAGTAGGATCTTTTCTGGGACAGGTGGGACCTGTACAAGGATGGTTGCATCTAAATTGGAAGGGCATAAATATTCTGATCAGGAGGTTTTGCTGGTTTCACACAGGAGGGGCAGGGGAGTGGGAACCAAAGCAGAATGAAGTAACTCAAGGGGAACTAGAGAGTAGGACCAGTAAGACTCAGAGAAACAACAGGCGGTGTGGGATTGCTAATCAGAGGTCTGGTGGACTGAAGGGCATTTGTTTCAATGTGAGAAGTAGGACAGATAAGGCAGATGAACTCATAGCTTGGATTAGTACTAGGAACTATGATGTTGCTGCCATTACTTGATTAAGGGAAGACTTGATTAAGGGAAGGACAGGACTGGCAGCTTAACATTCTAGATACAGATGTTTCAGGTGGGATAGAGGGGGATGTAAAAGGATGGGGGAGTTACACTACTGGTTAAGGAGAATATCACAGCTGTATTGTGGGAGGAAATCTCAAAAGTTCATACAGACAGGCAATATGGGTAGAGTTCAGGAATAGGAAGGATGTAGTCACAATGTTGCGGGTTTACTAATAGGCTGCCTGACAGCCAGTGGGAGTTAGTGGTATAATCAGGGATCACGGGTAGAGGTGGGAACATTGGGGTGACGGCGCGGGCTTGTTGGGCCGAAGGGCCTGTTTCCCGTGCTGTTTTGTTCTTTGTTCTTAGATATGTCGGCAGATTTTGGCAATTGTGTAAAATTAACAAGGTTGTTGTGGTGGGAGATTTTAACTTTCTCTATATTAACTTAGTGCTAGGGATGGGAATGGGGCAGAGTTTATAAGGAGCATGCAGGAGGGCTTTTTGTAGATAGTCCAAATAGGAAAGGGGCCATACTGAATCTGGTACTGGGGAATAAGCCTGGCCAAGGACTGATGTTTTAGTAGAGGAGCAGTTTGGGAACAGTGATCATGATTCAGTAAGCTTTAAGATACAGATGGATAAAGATAAGTAGTTCTCAAGTGAAGGTGCTAAATTGGGGAAAGGATAATTACAACAATATTAGGCAGGAAATGAAGAATGTAGATTGGGGGCAGATGTTTGAGGGTGGATCAACATCTGAGTGCCAAATTCCTCTCCAACTCAATTGTCAAGTTTGTTGATTACACCATCTTAGTGGGTTGAATCTCAAACAATGATGAGACAGAGTACAGGAATGAGATAGACAATTTGGTGAACTGGTGAGATGATAATAATCTCTCCCTCAATGTCAACAAAACAAAGGAGACTGTCATTGACTTCAAAAAGGGTAAAGGAAAACATGAAAACATTCACAGAGATGAAGTAGAAAGGGTCGAGACCTTCAAGTTTTTAAGTGTCCAGATTACCAACAACCTGACCTGGTCCCCCATGCCAACACTATAGTTAAGAAAGCCCATCAAACTTTTTAATTTCTCAGACTAAGGAAATCTGACATATCAATTACAACTGTCACAAATACACCATAGAAAACATTCTTTCTGGCTGTATCACAGTTTGTTATGGGCTCTTTCTCTATCCAAGACCACAAGGGACTAGAAAAGGTTGTGAATGTAGCTCAATCCATCACACAAACCAACTTCCCATCCATTGACTCTGTCTATACTTCCCACTGCCTCAGCAAAGCAGCCAGCAAAATTAAGGACTCCTTGAACTCTGGACATTCTCTCTTCCACCTTCTTTCTTTGGGAAAAAGAGGCCACGTACCAACTGACTCAAGAACAGTTTCTTCCCTGCTGTATTCAGACTTTTAAATGGACCTACCTTATGTTAAGTTGATCTTTCTCTACACCCTCACTATAACACTACATTCTCTCACTTCTTTCTCTATGAATGGTATGCTCTGCCTGTATAGCATGCAATAAACAACACTTTTGATTGTATATTAATACATGTGACAATAATAAATCAAATCAATATCATGAAGGTGGCATTTAAGTATAAGTTGATAAGGATTCAGGACCGACACATTCCTGTAAGGATGAAGGTAAGTATGGCACATTTTCAGGAATCTTGGATAACAAGGGATATTGTGAGCCTAGTCAAAGAGAAAAAGTAAGCATTTGTTGAGACAAAGAGGCTGGGAACACACAAAGCAAGTGTGGAATACAAGGAAAGAAGAAAGAAACTTCAACAAGGAGTAAGGAGGGTTAAAAAGGGTCACGAAAAGTTATTGGCCAGCAGGATTAAGGAAAATCCTGAGGCTTTTTATACATATATAAAAAGCAAGAGGGTAACTAGGGAGAGGGTTGGCCCTCTCAAGGACAGGGGAGGGAATCTATGCAGGGAGCCAGAAGAAATGGATGAGGTATTAAATGGGTACTTTGCGTCAGTATTCACCAAGAAGAAGAACTTGGTGGATGGGGAGTCTGGAGGAGGGTGTATAGATAGTTTAGGTCATGTTGAGATGAAAAGGGAGGAGATATTGGTGGTCTTGAAAAATATTAAGGTAGACAAGTCCCTAGGGCTTGATGCGGTGTACCCCAGAATACTGAAAGAGGCAAGAGAGGAAATTGCAGGGGCCCCGAGAGAAATTTTTGTATCCTCATTGGCTACAGGGGAAGTCCCAGAAGATTGGAGAATAGTCAGTATTGTCCTTTGTTTAAGAAGGGTAGCAAGAATAATCCAGGTAATTACAGGCCATTGAGTGTTCCTTACGACAATGGTAAGGAAATTATTGGAGAGGATTCTTTGAGACAGGATTAACTCCCACTTGGAAATAAATGGATGAATTAACGAGAGACATGGTTTTGTGAAGAGGAGGCTGTGTCTTAGTAACTTACATAGAACATAGAACATAGAACATTACAGCACAGAACAGGCCCTTCGGCCTTCGATGTTGTGCCGACCAAAATAAAAAGCAATGCCCCTCCAAACTAAACCATTCCCTTCTCTTCCATATACTTATCAATTAACCTCTTAAACGCCACCAAACTTGGCGCATCTACAACAGCTGCAGGCAGGGCATTCCACTCCCTAATCACTCTGAGTAAAGAACCTACCTCTGATATCCGTCCTATAACTCATACCACTTAATTTAAAGCTGTGTCCCCTCGTGCTAGCTTTCTCCATCCTAGGAAAAAGGCTATCACTGTCCACCCTATCTAAACCTCTAATCATCTTATATGCTTCAATAAGATCCCCTCTTAGCCGCCTCCTTTCTAACGAAAACAACCTCAAATCCTTCAACCTCTCTTCATAGGACCTGCCCTCCATACCAGGCAACATCCTGGTAAACCTCCTCTGTACCCTCTCCAATGCCTCCACATCTTTCTTATAATGTGGCGACCAGAACTGCACACAATACTCCAAGTGCGGCCGCACTAGAGTTTTGTACAGCTGCAACATGATGCTGCGGCTCCTAAATTCAATCCCCCTACCAATAAAAGCTAAGACTCCATATGCCTTCTTAACAACTTTATCCACTTGACTGCCTACTTTCAGGGATCTAGTGACACATACACCAAGATCCTTCTGTTCCTCAACACTATTAAGAGCCCTACCATTAGCCCTATACTCTACACATTTATTGTTCCTGCCAAAGTGCATTACCTCACACTTTTCCACATTAAACTCCATTTGCCACCTCTCGGCCCAGCTCTGCAACTTGTCCAAGTCACTGTGTAAACTATAACACCCCTCTTCACTATCTACCACTCCACCGACTTTAGTGTCATCGGCAAATTTACTGATCCATCCCTCAATACCCTCATCCAGATCATTTATAAAAATTACAAACAGCAGAAAGAAAACTTACAGAAAACTTACAGAAAGAAAGCAGAAAAATTACAAACAGCAGAAGAAAACTTGATTGAGTTTTCTTCAAGGAAGTGAGAAAAATGAATGATGGGGTTAGGGCAGTGGATGTTGTCAACATGGACTTCAACAAGGCTTTTGACAAGATTCCTCATGGCAGACTGGTACAGAGGGTGAGGTTGCACAGGATTAGAGGTGAGCTGACAAAATAAATACAGAACTGGTTTGGTCATAGGAGACAACGGATAGCAATGGAAGAGTGCATTTCTGAATGGATAGCTGTGATTAATGGCATTCCTCAGGGATCAATGTGGACCTTTGCTGTAGTAACATATATGAATGATTTGGAGGGAAATGTAGCTGGTTTGATTAGTAAGTTTGCAGACGACACAAAAGTTGATGGATTTGCAGATAGTGAGGAGACAGCAAGATATAGATCAGTTGGATTCTTGGCCAGAGAGGTGGCAGATGGAGTTTAATCCAGACAAAGATGAAATAATCCCTTTTTATTAGACCTTCCAAAATGCATTATTTCACCTTTGTCCGAATTAATAGAGATGGGAAGCTCACATAAATGGCAGAATCTTAACAGTATTGATAGGCAGAAGGATCGGAGTGTACAGGAACACAGGTCACTGAAAATGGCAATGCAAATGGAGAAGGTAGTCAAGAAGGCATACAGCATGCTTGCCTTCATGCTTGCTGAGAATTAAGTTTCAAAATTGCCAAGTCATGTTGCAATTTAATAGAACTTTGGTTGGAACATAGTGTTCAATTCTGGTTGCCACACTACCACAGGATGTGGAGACTTTGGAGAGGGTACAGAAAAGATTTACTAGGATGTTGCCTGGTATGGAGGGCATTATCTATGAGGAGAGGTTGGAGAAACTTGGCTTGTTCTTACTGGAATGACAGAGTTTGAGGGGTGATCTGATAGAAGTCTACAAGTTTCTGAGGGGTATGGACAGAGTGGATAGTCAGAAGTTATTTCCCAGGATGGAAGAGTCAACTACGAGGGGCACAGGTTTAAAGGAGATGTATAAGGCAAGTGTTTTAACGAGGGTGGTGAGTGCCTAGAACCCATTGCTAGGGAGCTAGAGGGAGCAGATACAATGGTGACTTTTAAGGGGATCTTGACAAGTACGTGAATAGGATGGGAATAGAGAGATAAGGCCCTTCAAAGTTTTAGTTGCTGACAGTATGGTTGGTGAAGGCTTGGAAGGGCGATGGGCCTGTTCCTGTCTGTAATTTTCTTTGTTCTTTCTTCAGCACCATTTGCAATTTCTCCTAGCAAGGTGTGTACCATCTAATATAAACAATCTTCCCTGCATAGTCCCCACTGCTTTGGACCTTCCTCCACATCTCTGCGTTGTTGTTGTCAAATCCTGGTATGTTATGTCCAGGATATCTAGTCTCCTGAGATACCTGATCTGCCATTATTAACTCTGACCATGTCAGGGCTATTGGCTGTAAAGTTATTCCTCCACCCACATGGATGGGAATATGTGAACAAACACAATGCTTTGACTGGTAAGTCATCTTTGTATATGTGTGTGCCATATATAGGGAAGTGTTCACATGTACCTCTCCAGAAGGATGATGAAATATCCCAGTTATTGGTTTCACTTCAGCCAATGTCTGTATATTCAACCAAGAGGTTCAACAGTGGCAATAGAGACTGGCTTGTTGTTCCAAGTAAAGGGCTGCAAATTGTGACCTTTTCAAGGATGGGGGTGGCACAAAAAAGACTTCATTCAAATTCTAATCAATAAAGGAATAGCAGACAATAAAATGGCTGAACGTAATGTAAAAGTGTCAGGTTATAACTACAACATAGAACATTACAGCATAGTACACACCATTTGGCCCTCGATGTTGCGCCGATCAGTGGAACCAATCTAATGACCCTCAACTATTCCAATGTTATCCATATGCCTATCCACTGACCATTTGAACACCCTTAAAGTTGGCGAGCCCACAATTACTGTGGTGTGCCACAGGGCTTGGTACTGGGAGCTCTTCTATTTGTAATATATATAAATGACTTGGAAGAGGGAGTAAGTGGAGTGATCAGCAAGTTTGCAGACAATACAAAGATGGCTGGACTTGCGGATAGTGAGGAGTATTGTCAGGCGATACAGCAGAACATAGATAGGCTGGTAGCTTGGGCAGATAGATGGCAGATGGAATTTAATCCTGATAAATGTGAGGTGATGCATTTTGGGAGAAAAAATGTAGGGGGGAGGTATATGATAAAGTGTAGACCTATTAAGAGTACAGAAACGCAGAGGGACCTGAGGGTGCAGGTGAACAAGTCTCTGAAGGTGGCAGAGCAAGTGGAGAAGGTTGTGAAGAAAGCATATAGTATGTTAGCCTTTATAGGAAGGGGTATAGAGTACAAGAGCTGGCCTTTAATGTTGCAGTTGTATAAAACGTTGGTTAGACCTCATTTGGAATACTGCTTCCAGTTCTGGTCGCCTTACTACCGGAAGGATGTGGAGACTCTGGAGAGAGTGCAGAGGAGGTTTACCAGGATGCTGCCTGGTACGGAAGGTCTGAGTTACAAGGAGAGGTTAGGCAAATTGGGACTGTTTTCCGTAGAAAGACGTAGACTTAGAGGAGATCTAATAGAGGTGTACAAGATTATGAGGGGTATAGATAGAGTAAACAGGGTTAAGCTTTTCCCTAGGATGGACTCAAATAGCACGAAGGGTCACGGGCTTAGGGTGAGGGGGGTAAGGTATAATTTGGATGCTAGAGGGAGTTTTTTCACACAGAGGGTGGTGGGGGTATGGAAGGCGCTGCCAAGTAAAGTGGTGGAGGCAGGTACTCTGGAGCTATTTAAGAAATACTTAGATGGGCACATGAACAGAATGGGAATGGAGGGGTATAGAAAACTGATTTAAAATAGGGATCATGAGCTTGGGAGTCCCTGGGAAGTGTGTAAATAGATGATGATATTGATGTACTTGTTTTTATCCTACAGGTGCTTTGGTCCACCTTGTTGTCTAACAAAGGGCATACACGCGATGGGTCGTGAGAGGGTTGCTCTTTGGATTTTTTCGAGAGTATCCTAGTGCTTCATGTCGTTAGTGTACGCTTGACTTGGACCATTTGATGGGCAACACGACAGCTCAGTGACTATCGCTGTGCTGTGCAGATACATGGATTTGGGCCTGTGTCTGTGGGAGTTTGTGCATTCTCCCCATGCTTGCACGGGTTTTCTCCGGGTGCTCCGGTTTCCTCCCACATCCCAAAAATGTGCTCTTAGGCTAACTGGCAAAAGAAATTCTCCCTAAATTGTCTCAAATTTGGTTTTTAGACCTTAGATCTGTAAGCATAGACAGGGATCACTGGTAGAGGTGGGAACATTGGGGTTGCGGTGCGGACTCGTTGGGCCAAAGAGCCTGTTTCCCATGCTGTTTTGTTCTTTGTTCCATACCTTATCCCCCCTCACCCTAAGCCCGTGACCCCTTGTGCTATTTGAGTCCATCCTAGGAAAAAGCTTAATCCAGTTTACTCTATCTATACCCCTCATAATCTTGTACACCTCTATTAGATCTCCTCTAAGTCTATGTCTTTCTAAAGAGAACAGCCCCAATTTGCCTAACCTCTCCTCGTAACTCACACCTTCCATACCAGGCAGCATTCTGGTAAACCTCCTCTGCATTCTCTCCAGAGTCTCCACATCCTTCCGGCAGTAAGGCGACCAGAACTGTACGCAGTATTCCAAATGAGGTCTAACCAACATTTTATACAACTGCAACATTAAAGGCCAGCTCTTGTACCCTATACCCCTTCCTATAAAGGCTAACATACTATATGCTTTCTTCACAACCTTCTCCACTTGCTTTGCCATCTTCAGAGACTTGTTCACCTGCACCCCCAGGTCCCTCTGCGTTTCTATACTCTTAATAGGTCTACCCTTTATCATATACCTCCCCTCTACATTCTTTCTCCCGAAATGCATCACCTCGCATTTATCAGGATTGAATTCCATCTGCCATCTATCTGCCCGAGCTACCAGCCTATCTATGTCCTGCTGTATCGCCTGACAATACTCCTCACTATCCGCAAGTCCAGCCATCTTTGTATTGTCTGCAAACTTGCTGATCACTCCACTTACTCCCTCTTTCCAAGTCATTTATATATATTACAAATAGAAGAGGTCCCAATACCGAGCCCTGCGGCACACCACTAGTGATCCACCTCCAGTTAGAAAAACACCCTTCCACTATTACTCTCTGTCTCCTATTACTAAGCCAATTACTTAGAACATTACAGCACAGTACAGGCCCTTCGGCCCTCGATGTTGCGCCGGCCAGTGGACCCTCTAACCTAAACTATTCCAATATCATCCATATGCCTATCCACCGAACATTTGAATACCCTCAAAATATGGAGGGCTGTTCCCCTCCAAAACAAATTTTCTGTCTTGGAGGCTACAGTTGAGGAAGAATCAACTGGTGATGACCAAAGGGAGCAGGTCTCTGGGGGTGAGCCTGCTGAGAATGCTCAGGTGGGTAAGGGGAATAGGAGATTGGGCCTAGTGATTGGGGACTCCATAGTTAGAGGGACAGATAGGAGAGTAAATAGTAATAAAAGTGAATCAGGGCTGGTGTGTTGCCTCCCAGGGGCTGGGGTCCAGGATGTCGCAGATCGGGTTTTTAAGATTCTTAAGGGTGAGGGGAGTCAACCCCAGGTCATAGTTCATGTGGGGACACATGATATAGGAGGGACGAGGGAAGGGGATATTAAGCAGAAATTTATGGAGTTGGGGTGGAAGCTTAAGGCAAAAACTGGCAGAGTGGTTATCTCTGGACCCTTGCCTGTGCCAAGGGATAGTTTAGGGAAGAACAGAGAGAGGGAATGTTTGAACTCGTGGCTGAGGGGATGGTGCAGGAGGGAGGGGTTCAGGTTCCTGAACAATTGGGACTCATTCTGGGATAGGTGGGACCTCTACAAGAGAGATGGTTTACACCTGAACCAGAGGGGAACTAATATCTTGGGGGGAAAATTTGCTAAGGCTATGCAGGGGGCTTTAAACTGATTCGGGGGGGGGGGGTGGGATCCTAAGTAGTTGGGGTGCTAAGAGGGATGAGAGTAAGGGGGTCATAGAGGAAAGCTGTAAAACACAGCAGCATACGGGTGGGGTAGGGCATGGTTTGAAATGCGTTTACTTTAATGCAAGGAGGATTCGCAATAAGGGGGAGGAACTTGCAGCTTGGACCAGTACCTGGAACTTCGATGTTGTGGCCATTTCAGAGACTTGGGTAGAGCAGGGACAAGAATGGATGTTGCAGGTTCCGGGGTTCAAATGCTTCAGTCGGAGTAGAGAAGGAGGTAGAAGGGGGGGAGGAGTAGCATTATTAGTCAAAGACTGTATCACAGTGACAGAAAAGAAGTTTGATGAGGACTTGTCTGTTGAGGTAGTATGGGCTGAGATTAGAAACAGGAAAGGATAGGTCACCCTGTTGGGAGTCTTTTATAGACCTCCTAAAAGTTCTAGAGAGGTTGAGGAAAGGATTGCAAAGTCAATTCTGGTCAGGAGTGAAAGTAATAGGGTAATTGTTATGGGGGACTTTAACTTTACTAATATTGATTGGAATGGCTATAGCTCTAGCACGTTAGAGGGGTCAGTTTTCGTACAAAGTGTGCAGGAAGGTTTTTTGACTCAGTATGTAGATAGGCCAACTAGAGGTGAGGCTACATTGGATTTGGTGCTGGGCAATGATCCAGACCAGGTGTTAGGCTTGGAAGTTGGTGAACATTTTGGTGATAGTGACCACAATTCGGTTACGTTCACCTTAGTGATGGATAGGGATAGGCACGAAGCTGGGGGCAGTAGTTATAGCTGGGGGAAGGGTAATTATGAGGCCATCAGGAGAGAATTAGGGTGCATAGATTGGACTAGGAAACTACAGGACTGGGAACATCTGGAATGTGGAGCTTATTCAAGGAGCAGCTGCTGCGGGTCCTTGATAAGTATGTCCCTGTCAGGCGAGGAGGAAATGGTCGAGTAAGAGAACCTTGGTGTACGAAAAAAGTTGATTTGCTGGTTAAGAAGAAAAAGGAGGCTTATGTCAGATGAGGCTTGAAGGCTCAGATAGTGCAATGGATAGCCATAGATTAGCCAGGAAGGAGGTAAAAAGTGAATTGAGGAGAGCTAAGAGGGGACACGAGAAGATGTTGGCTGATAGGATTAAGGAGAATTCTAAAGCTTTCTTTCGATATGTTAAGAATAGAAGATTGGTTAGGGCAAAATTAGGGCCAGTCATAGACAGCAGTGGGAAGTTGTGCGTGGAGCCTGAAGAGATTGGAGAGGCACTGAATAAATATTTCTCTTCGGTATTCACGCAAGGTGATGTAAATGTAGTTATGGAGAACACTGAGGTACAGGGTTGCAAACTGGCAAGTATTGAAGTAGATAGGGAGGATGTGCTAGATATTCTCGAGGGTTTGAAGTTGGATAAGTCCCCTGGGCCGGACGGGATTTACTCTAGGATTCTCTGGAGGCAAGAGAGGCGATTGCAGAGCCTCTGGCTCTGATCTTCAGGTCGTCATTGGTTACGGGTGTGGTTCCGGAGGACTGGAGGATAGCGAATGTGGTCCCATTGTTCAAGAAGGGAAAGAGAGACCTTCCAGGGAATTATAGGCCAGTGAGTCTTACTTCTGTTGTGGGCAAAGTATTGGAGAGAATTATTAGGGATAGGATTTATAGTTATTTAGAGAGAAATGAACTGATTGGGGATAGTCAGCATGGTTTTGTGAAGGGTAGGTCGTGCCTTACTAACCTCATTGAGTTTTTTGAAAAAGTGACTAAGGAGGTGGATGGGGGTAAGGCGGTTGATGTGGTATATATGGATTTTAGTAAGGCGTTTGATAAGGTGGCCCATGGAAGACTTCTGCAGAAAATGCAGATCTATGGGATAGAAGGTGATTTAGCTAATTGGGTTAGGAATTGGCTAGCAGACAGAAGACAGAGGGTGGTGGTTGATGGGAGATATTCATCGTGGAGTTCGGTTACTAGTGGTGTACCTCAGGGATCTGTTTTGGGGCCCCTGCTGTTTGTAATTTTTATAAATGATCTGGATGAGGATATTGAAGGATGGATTAGTAAATTTGCAGATGACACTAAAGTCGGTGGAGTGGTAGATAGTGAAGAGGGGTGTATAGTTTGCAGAGGGACTTGGACAAGTTGCAGAGCTGGGCCGAGAGGTGGCAAATGGAGTTTAATGTGGAAAAGTGGGAGGTAATGCACTATGGCAGAAATAATAAATGTGTAGAGTATAGGGCAAATGGTAGGATTCTTAGTAGTCTTGATGAACAGAGGGATCTTGGTGTGTATGTGCATAGATCCCTGAAAGTAGGCAGTCAAGTCGAGAAAGTTGTTAAGAAGGCATATGGAGTCTTAGCTTTTATTGGTAGGGGGATTGAATTTCGGAGCCGCAACGTCAGGTTGCAACTGTACAAAACTCTAGTGCGGCCGCACTTGGAGTATTGTGTGCAGTTCTGGCCCCCACATTATAAGAAAGATGTGGAGGCATTGGAGAGGGTACAGAGGAGGTTTACCAGGATGTTGCCTGGTATGGAGGGCAGGTTTTATGAAGAGAGGCTGAGGGATTTGAGGTTATTTTCATTAGAAAGGAGGCGGCTAAGAGGGGACCCTAACGAAACATATAAGATGATTAGAGGTTTAGATAGGGTGGACAGTGATAGCCTTTTTCCTAGGATGGAGAAAGCTAGCACGAGGGGCCACAGCTTTAAATTAAGGGGTGATAGTTATAGGACGGATATCAGAGGTAGTTCTTTACCCAAAGGGTGGTTCGGGAGTGGAATGCCCTGCCTGCAGCAGTTGTAGATGCGCCAAGTTTGGTGGCGTTTAAGAGTTAGTTGATAAGTATATGGAAGAGAAGGGAATGGTTTAGTTTGGAGGGGATTGCTTTTTATATTGGTCGGCGCAACATCGAAGGCCGAAGGGCCTGTTCTGTGCTGTAGTGTTCTATGTTCTATGTTCTTAAAGTAGGCGAGTCCACAACTGCTGCAGGCAGGGCATTCCACGCCCTCACCACCCTCTGTGTGAAGAACCTGCCTCTGACATCCGTCCTATAACTACCACCTCTTAATTTAAAGTTATGTCCCCTCGTGTTGGTCATCACCATCCGAGGAAAAAGGCTCTCACTATCCACCCTATCAGGCTCACCGGTCTATAATTTCCAGGATGGTCCCTACTCCCCTTTTTGAACAAAGGGACAACATTTGCCATCCTCCAGTCTTCCGGCACTATACCTGTAGCTAACGACGACATGAAGTTCAAAGCCAAAGCAATCTCCTCTCTAGCCTCCCAGAGAATCCTGGGGTAAATCCCATCTGGCCCAGGGGACTTATCAACTTATCCATCTAGCTACCTGTACTTGTATCCCATGACCCTCGACCTTTTCAACTAACCTCCCATGAGGGACTTTGTCAAACGCCTTACTGAAATCTATATAGATGACATCAACTGCTCGCCCTTCGTCGACCGTTTTCGTCACCTCCTCAAAAAATTCTACCAGATTTGTATGGCACGACCTCCCCTTAAGAAGACAAATGCTCTGTTGAACACAAATGGTCTCTTCCTGCACTGTAGGGGTTCCAGAATCTGTAAGTCACTGAACAAAAAACAAAGAAAATTACAGCACAGAACAGGCCCTTCGGTTCTCCAAGCCTGCACCGAACATGCAGTCCAACTTAACTTAAACCTCCTATCCTTCCAGGGACCATATAAAGAACATAGCAGGTTCAAAGTTTGCAAACATAATATTCTTATTCAAAAGTGAGAAAATAGTGAATGAGTTAATCTGACATCACTTATTGGGAAAGTGTTAGAATCTATGATTAAAGAAGTCTTCCCTCAATGTGCTTTGAAAATCATAGCATGATCAAAGTCAACATGGTTTTGCAAAAGAACAATTGTATTTCATAAATTTAAGTATTTGCAGATGAAAATAGCAGTATAAATAAAGGGACACCATCCCTGGCACTGTGGGGCAGTGGTGCAGAGCACTGTGCTATATTTAACACTCCACTGAAATTCAGTCAGCATGATTCAACTCTGGGTGAAGAAATATTACGATCTGAAGACACTATTGTCTGATTTCCACTGAGGAATAATTCCCAGGCCTGATCACAAGAACTTTTCAGGCAGGTTTTTTGTTTTTTTTGCTGAACTGCTTTTTTGGTTACTCATCTTGAATGGTATAATTCCTGGAAACAGAATAATTTAAAAATCTATTGCAAGTGTTAAACAATCCCATGGCCAATGCAGAATGGCTAACACATTATACTGTCCCCACCAAACACTCCCAGGGCAAGTACAGCATGGGATTAGATACAGAGTAAAGGTCTCTCTACACTGTCCCCACCAAACACTCCCAGGGCAAGTACAGCATGGGGTTAGATACAGAGTAAAGGTCTCTCTACACTGTCCCCACCAAACACTCCCAGGACAGGTACAGCATGGGGTTAGATACAGAGTAAAGCTCCCTCTATACTGTCGCCACCAAACACTCCCAGGGCAAGTACACCATGGGTTAGATAGAGTAAAGCTCCCTCTACACTGTCTCCGCTAAACACTCTCAAGACAGATACAGCACAGGGTTAGATAATAAAGCAGCTCTAACTGCTTTGCCTCCTCATTGTTCTCTGGGACAGAGTGTTTGGAAGTGCTGGTGGCTGAGTGTGAATTTTTCAATTTGCTTTTTTCCTCTCTTTTTTTGAGTGCTTTTTGCTGCTGTAGTTAGACCTGGGGCTAGTTGGGAAGGGAGTGGGAAGTATAAATCAGCAACTCACCTGTGAATCCACCTCATTGTTCTTTGGAACAGAGTGTTTGGAAGTGCTGGTGGCTGAGCGTGAATTTTTCAATTTGCTTTTTTTTCTCTCTTTTTGAATGTTTTTTGCTGCTGTAGTTAAGGCCTGGGGCTAGCTGGGAAGGGAACCAGGGAGTATAAAAAGAAAGTGGCAATAGATAGCGGGCAGTGTCAGTGACTAGGGAAGCAGAGTGAGAGATATAAGGGCTTTGGCTCGCGGGGCTTGGGCAAGGGCAGGCTTAGACAGAGTGTGCTATTGGTTTTCCATTGGAATTCACACCTCCAAAGGTGTTCATGACAATGGCAGGGATTAAGGGAAGATGCCTCACCTGTGTACGGTGTTATATGTGGGAGTTCCTGGAGGCTGACCTCTCCCAAAAGCCCACGTATGCGTCAAGTGTTTGGAGCTGCAGCGCCTGAGGGCTCGGGTCAAGCAACTAGAGCGGCAATTGGAAAATGCATTTTTAGTCAGGGAGAACGAGGCAATCATGGAAGGGAGGCAGAATAAGGTGGCGGACTCGGAGCCTAAGCAGGGGAAACCTGACCCTTACATGTGGATTACTGTCAGGAAGGGGAAAAAGGAGAGGGGAGACAGTCCAAAGACTTCCCCAGTGGCAGCCCCCCAAAATATCGAGGGCGGAGGGATAAAAAAGGCAAGGCACGATGACCAGTGTACCTCAAAGGGGAGGAAAGGGGCTAGAAGGGAGATAGTGGTGGGGGATGGGAGGGTTAAAGGAATTGATAGGTGCTTCTGTGGTCCAAGGCGGGACTCCAGGATGGTAGTTTGTCTCCCTGGAGCAGGGGTGCAAGATGTGTCTGACAGGGTAGAGGGCATTTTGAAGGGTGAGGGGACCCAGGCGGATGTGATTATTCACGTAGGGGAGAAGGATGTAGGAAGGAAGTGCAGGGAGGCTATACGAAGGCAGTTCAGGGAGTTGGGGGGTAGGCTGAAGAGCAGGGCCTCCAGCGTGGCGATTTCAGGGCTGCTTCCAGGGCCGGGTAATAGCGGAGCCAGGAGAAATGAGACTCTACAGCTGAATGTGTGGCTGAAGGACTGGTGTAGAGCAGAGGGTTTCGTATTTGTGATCACTGGGAAGTCTTTGTGAAAGAAGAGCACCTGTATAGAAGGGACGGGGAACACTTGAATGGGAAGGGCGTGAATGTCTTAGCTGGGAGGTTAGCTGGAGTGTTTTGGCAGGATTTAAACTAATATTGAGGGGGGAAGGGGCTGAGACCGATAGCTCGGTAGAGAGCAAGATGGGAGCTAGACTAAACTTGGATGAGGAGAAATACACCAGGGAGAAGGAGGTTCCGAGTGGGCTTGGAGGTCTGGAGTGTGTCTGTTTCAATGAGAGGAGCATAACGGAAAAAAAGGGATGTACTTAGGGGCCTTATTATTTGCGAGGAACTTGGATGTAGTTGTGGTGACGGAGACATGGTTAAAGGAAGCGGAGCAGTGGCAACTGAACATTCCTGGGTCTAAGTGTTTCAGGCGTGACAGAGGAGGGTCCAGAAGAGGTGGAGGTGTGGCGTTGTTAGTTAAGGAGAGCATCATGGCGGTGCAGAGGGAGGACAATACAGAGGAGTTAGGAGTGGAGTCGCTGTGAGTGGAGTTGAGGAATAGAAAGGGGGCGATTACTATGCTAGGGGTGTATTATAGGCCAACAGCCAACAGCCCGCGGATAGTTGAAGAAGGCATATGTAAAGACATTTTGGATAGGTGCAGAAAGAACAGAGTTGTTATAGTGGGAGATTTTAATCTCCCTAGGGTGGATTGGAAAGTACCTAAAGCTGGGGGTTTGGACAAGCAAGAATTTTGTAAAATGTGTACTTGAAGGATCGTTGGAGCAGTATGTGGCTAGCCCAACTAGAGAAGGGGCTATATTGGATTAGTTCTGAGTAATGAGCTAGGGCAGGTGGTTGATGTTGTAGTAGGGGAACATGTGGCTAACAGTGACCACAATTCTGTCTATTTTAGGATACAGATGGAAAAGGATGCTTGTTGCCCTAGGGGCAGTGTGCTGAATTGGGGGAAGGCTAACTATGGTCAGATTAGGCAGGAACTTATGGAAACTGATTGGGAACGGTTGTTCGAGGGTAACTCCATGCCAGGCATGTGGGACTCTTTCAAGGGAATACTGGAAACGTTGCAAGGTAAATATGTGCCGGCCAAGAGGAAAGATGGGAAAGGTAGGATGAGAGAGCCGTGGATTACTAGGGATATTGAGGACTTGGTTAGGAAGAAAAGAGAGGCGTACGATAGGTCAAAGCAGCTGGGAACGGAGAAAGCGTTGGAGGAATATACAGAGAGTAGGAGGGAGCTCAAACAGGGAGTTAGAAGGGCAAAAAGGGGGCATGAAATGATTTTGGCGGATAGGATTAAGGAAAATCCAAAGGCTTTTTAACTCCTATGTTAGGAATAAAAGGATGGTTAGAGGAAAAATCGGACCTCTTAGGGACAAAGGGGAACTGTGCTTAGAGCCCGAGGGAATGGCGGAGATCCTGAATGAATATTTGCGTCAGTATTCACGAAGGAGAGGGGCTTGTTGACAGCTCCTATCTCTGAGGGAGCTGTGGACTTGTTGAGGGAAATATCCATACCGAGGGAGGGAGTGTTAGAGCTTCTAGGTAGCATTAAAACTGATAAATCTCCAGGATCTGATAGCATTTATCCTAGGCTGCTTAGCGAGGTGAAATTGCTGGGCATCTGACGCAAATCTTTGTCTCTTCCTTGGACACAGGTGAGGTCCCAGAGGACTGGAGAATACCTAATGTTGTACCGTTGTTTAAAAAGGGTAGTTGGGATAACCCTGGAAATTATAGGCCAGTGAGTTTGACTTCAGCGGTAGGGAAGCCGTTGGAGGGGATTCTTAGAGATAGGATGTATCGGCACTTAGAGCGTTGCAAACTGATTAGGATACACAGCATGGATTTGTTAAGGGGAGGTCGTGCCTTAGAAATCTGATAAAATTTTTTTCAGGAGGTGACGAAAACGGTGGACAAAGGGCGAACCGTTGATGTCGACTATATGGATTTTAGTAAGGCGTTTGACAAAGTTCCTCATGGAAGGTTAGTGGAGAAGGTCAAGGCTAATGAAATACAAGGACAGGTAGCTAGATGGATAAGTAACTGGCTTGGTAATAGGAGACAGAGAGTAATAGTGGAAGGGTGTTTTTCTAGCTGGAGGTCGGTCACTAGTGGTGTGCCGCAGGGCTCTGTACTGGGACCTCTTCTATTTGTAATATATATAAATGACTTGGAAGAGGGAGTAAGTGGAGTGATCAGCAAGTTTGCAGATGATACAAAGATGGCTGGACTTACGGATAGTGAGGAGCATTGTCAGGCGATGCAGCAGGACATAGATAGGCTTAGGCAGACAGATGGCAGATGGAATTCAATCCTGATAAAAGCGAGGTGATGCATTTCGGGAGAAATAATGTAGGAGGGAGGTATACAATAAAGGATAGACCTATTAAGTCTAAGACATTGAGTATGTAGATATTAAGGAAGCGGATGTGTTAGAACTTTTAAATGCTATCAAGATAGACAAGTCTCCGGGACCAGATGGGATGTACCCCAGGTTATTATGGGAGGTGAGGGATGTCATTGCAGAGCCCCTGGCGATGATCTTTGCGTCGTCGATGGAGACGGGAGAGGTTCCGGAGGATTGGAGGATTGCGGATGTGGTTCCTATTTTCAAGAAAGGGAACAGGGATAGTCCTGGAAATTACCGACTGGTGAGTCTGACCTCAGGGGTTGGTAAGCTGATGGAGAGGCTTCTGAGGGACAAGATTTACGAGCATTTGGAGAAGTTTAGGTTGATTAGAAATAGTCAACATTGTTTTGTAAAAGGCAGGTCGTGCCTTACGAGCTTAATTGAGTTCTTCGAAAATGTGACTGAACACATTGACGAAGGAAGAGCAGTGGACGTGGTGTACATGGACTTCATCAAGGCATTTGACAAGGTCCCACATGCAAGACTTCTTGAGAAGGTGAGAGGCCATGGGATCCAAGGGGCTTTGGCCTTGTGGATCTAGAACTGGCTTGACTGCAGAAGGCAGAGGGTGGTTGTGGATGGATCTTTTTCTGCATGGAGGTCGGTCACCAATGGAGTGCCCCAGGGATCTGTTCTAGGACCTTTGCTGTTTGTCATTTTCATAAATGACCTGGATGAGGAAGTGGAGGGATGGGTGAGTAAGTTCGCCGATGACACGAAGGTCAGTGGTGTTGTGGATGGTCTGGAGGGATGTCAAAAGTTGCAGCATGACATCGACAGGATGCAAGACTGGGCGGAGAAGTGGCAGATGGACTTCAACGCGGATAAATGTGTTGTGGTCCATTTTGGCAGATCCAACGGGATGAATGAGTACACTATCAAAGGTAGGAGTCTTAGCTGTGTGGAAGAGCAGAGGGATCTTGGGGTCCGGGTCCATAAGACTCTCAAATCAGCCTCCCAGGTGGAGGATGTGGTTAAGAAAGCTTACGGTGTACTGGCCTTCATTCATCGAGGGATTGAGTTCAGGAGTCAGGAGGTAATGCTGCAGCTTTATAGGACCCTTGTCAGACCACACTTGGAGTACTGTGCGCAGTTCTGGTCGCCTCACTATAGGAAGGATGTGGAAGCTATTGAAAGGGTGCAGAGGAGATTTACAAGGATGTTGCCTGGATTGGGAGGCATGCCTTATGAAGACAGGTTGAGGGAGCTGGGACTGTTCTCCCTGGAGAGACGAAGGTTGAGAGGCGACCTGATAGAGGTTTACAAGATGTTGAGAGGAATAGATAGGGTGGACTCTCAGAGACTATTTCCCAGGGCTGAAATGGTCGCGACGAGAGGGCACAGATTTAAGGTGCAGGGAAGCAAGTACAGAGGGGATGCTAGGGGAAAGTTTTTCACTCAGAGGGTGGTGAGTGAATGGAATCGGCTGCCGTCGGTGGTGGTCGAGGCGAACTCGCTGGGGTCTTTTAAAAGACTTCTGGATGAGTATATGGGATCCAATGGGATTGGGGGTTATAGATAGGTCTATGGCTGAGTAGGTTTTGATGTGTTCGGCACAACTTGTGGGACGAAGGGCCTGTTTGTGCTGTAGTGTTCTATGTTCTATTAAGAGTATAGAAATGCAGAGGGACCTGGGGGTGCAGGTGAACAAGTCTCTGAAGGTAGCAGAGCAAGTGGAGAAGGTTGTGAAGAAAGCATATAGTATGTTAGCCTTTATAGGAAGGGGTGTAGAGTATAAGAGCTGGCCTTTAATGTTGCAGTTGTATAAAACGTTGGTTAGACCTCGTTTGAAATATTGCGTCCAGATCTGGTTGTCCTACTACCGGAAAGACGTGGAGACTCTGGAGAGAGTGCAGAGGAGGTTTACCAGGATGCTGCCTGGTATGGAAGGTCTGAGTTATGAGGAGAGGTTAGGCAATTTGGGACTGTTTTCCATAGAAAGACAAAGAATTAGAGGGGATCTCATAGAGGTGTACAAGATTATGAGGGGTATACATAGAGTAAACAGGGTTAAGCTTTTTCCTAGGATGGACTCGAATAGCACGAGGGGTCACGGGCTTAGGGTGAGGGGGGTAAGGTATAATTTGGATGCTAGGGGGAGATTTTTCACATAGAGGATGGTGGGGGTATGGAATGCGCTGCCAAGTAAAGTGGTGGAGGCAGGTACTCTGGAGTTATTTAAGAAATACTTAGATGGGCACATGAACAGAATGGGAATGGAGGGGTATAGAAAACTGATTTAAAAATAGGGATCATGAGCCTTGGGAGTCCCTGGGAAGTGTGTAAATAGATGATGATATTGATGTACTTGTTTTTATCCTACAGGTGCTTTGGTCCACCTTGTTGTCTAACGAGGGGCATACACGCGATGCGTGACAGGGCTGCTCTTGGATTTTTTTTCGAGAGTATCCTAGTGCTTCACGTCGTTAGTGTACGCTTGACTTGGACCATTTGATGGGCAACACGACAGCTCAGTGACTATCGCTGTGTTGTGCAGATACATGGATTTGGGCCTGTGTCTGCGGCATTTGTACATTCTGCCTGTGCTTGCGTGGGTTTTCTCTGGGTGCTCCGGTTTCCTCCCACATCCCAAAGATGTGCTCTTAGGCTAATTGGCAAAACAAATTCTCCCTAAATTGTCTCAAATTTGGTTTTTAATCCATAGATCTATAAACATGCACAGGGATCGCGGGTAGAGGTGGGAACATCGGGGTGGCGGCGCGGGCTCGTTGGGCCGAAGGGCCTGTTTCCCGTGTTCTTTGTAAACAGTCTTAAAACACCATCCTGTATAAAAAAAATGGAAGACCATAAGACCAAAAGTAAAAAACAATGGAAGATTGGTCAGGTTGGGGTGCTAAACTGGAGCCAATTTTGGGGGCATTTGGTAATATCTAGCAGAGGTAGCTTAGGTAGTCTGTCTGAAGGGAAAGGAATGACTGGCAAATGGAAGGCTTTTAAAATATTAAGAGTATAGGACCAGTATTTTTCTATTAAGATGAAGGGAAATCTTATATTATTTAAGAAGGATAGAAAAGACAAGCCAAGGAATTACAGGCCGATGAGCCTAATATCAGTGGTGGGAAGTTACTGAAGGGGAATCTGAGGGGCAGCAGCTACCAACATTTGGATAGTCATAGTCTGATTAGGGATAGTCAGCACAGCTTTGTGCGTGACAGGTCATGTCTGACCAATCTTTTAGAGTTTTTCAATGAGATAACCAAAAGAATGGATGAGGGTAGGGCAATAGATGTTGTCCATTTGAGTTTTGACAAGGTCTTGCTTGGCAGGCTAGTCTGGGAGGTAGGTCATGAGATCCAGGGAGAGCTAGTTAATTGGATTCAATATTGGCTCAATTGTAAGAAGCAGAGGGTGATGGTCGAACGTTGTTTGTTGGACTGGAAGCCTGTGGATGGTGGTGTGTCTTAGGGGTTAGTACTGGGACCCTTTTATTTATTATTTATATAAATGATTTGGATGTGAATGTACAAGACATGGTTAGTAAGTTTGCAGATGATACTAAATTAGGAGGTAATTTTGATAGCAAAGAAGGTTATCAAAAATTACAGGGGGATCTTAATCACTTAGGGAGGGAAGTTGGCCAAGGATTGACAATTAGATTTCAATACAGATAAGTGTGAGGTATTGCATTTTGGAAAGTCAAACCAGGGTAAGACTTATACAGTGAATGATAGGCCCCTAGGGAGTTAGAACATAGAACGCTACAACACAAACAGGCCCTTCGGCCCTTTCGCTGATCATATCCATACCTCCCAGGCCATAAAACTATCTATAATTCCCAATTCCGTTAAATACCATGTGCTCATCCAGAAGTCTCTTAAAAGATCCCAGTGAGATCGCTTCTACCCACCGATGGCAGAAGGTTCCACTCACTCACCACCCTCTGAGTGAAAAACGTATCCCTGACATCTCCACTGTACCTGCTCCCCAGCACCTTAAACCTGTGTCCATTTCATGGCGACCATTTCAGCCCTGGGAAATAGTTTCCGAGAATCCACCTGATCAATATCTCTCAACATTTTATAAATCTCTTATCAGGTTGCCTCTCAACCTTCGTCTCTCCAGGGAGAAGAGACCGAGCTCCCTCAACCTATCTTCATAGGGCATGCCTCCCAATCCAGGCAACATCCTTGTAAACCTCCTCTGCACCCTCTCAATAGCTTCCACATCCTTCCTGTAGTGAGGCGACCAGAACTGTGCACAGTACTCCATCTGAAGTCTGACAAGAGTCTTATAAAGTTGCGGCATTACCTCCCAACTGCTAAACTCAATCCCTTAATTAATGAAGACTAGTGCACCATACACCTTCTAAACCACATCCTCCACCTATGGACCCGGACCCCAAGATCCTTCTGCTCCTCAACACTGCTAAGATTCCTACCCTTGATATTGTACTCCTTCATCCCATTGGTCCTGCCAAAATGAACCACTACACACTTATCTGGGTTGAAGTCCATCTGCCACTTCTCTGCCCAATCTTCCATCCTATCTATGTCATGCTGCAACTTCTGACATCCCTCCAGACTGTCCACAACATCACCAAACTTTGAACTAACCCATCCCTCCACTTTCTCATCCACGTCATTTATGAAAATGACAAACAGCAAGGGTCCTAGAACAGATCCCTGGGGCACTTCACTGGTGACTGACCTTCATGCAGAAAAACACCCATCCACAACCACTCTCTGCGTTCTGTAGGCAAGCCAGTTCTGGCTCCACAAGGCCAAAGCCCCTTGGATCCCATGCCCTCTCACCTTCTCAAGAAGTCTTGCCTGGGGGATCTTAATAAACACCTTGCTGAAGTTGTGTAAACCACATTCACTGCTCTTCCTTCATCAATGTATTCAGTCACATTTTCAAAGAACTCATCTAGGCTCGTAAAGCACAACCTGCTCTTGACAAAGCTGTGCTATTTCTGATCATACTAAACTTCTCTAAATGCTCATAAATCCTATCTGTCAGAATCCTCTCCATCAACTTACCAACCACTGAGGTCAGACACACCGGTTGGTAATTTCCCAGGGTATCCCTGTTCCCTTTCTTGAAAATGGGAAACCAATCCTCCAGAACCTCTCCCGCCTCCATTGACGAGGCAAAGATCATCGCCAGGGGCTCTGCAATGTATTCTCTCACCTCCCACAGTAACCTGGGATACATCCTGGCAACTTGTCTATCTTGATAGAATTTAAAAGTTCCAACATATCCTCTTTCTTAACGTCCACATACTCAATATTTTCAGTCCACTGCAAATCTGCAGTACAACCTCCCAGATCATTTTACACCGTGACTATCGAGGCAATGTGTTCATTAAGCATCTCTGTTATTTCTTCCGGTTCCACACAGATTTTTCCCCCTTCACCTTTCATAGGTCCAATCCCTTCACTTCTCATTCTTTTACTCTTCACATATTTGTAGAGTTCGAAGGAATAGAAAGACCTAGAACTGCAAGGACATAATTCGTTGAAAATGTTGTCACAGGTAGACAGGGTGATGAAGAAGGTGTTTAGCACACTAGTCTTCGTCAGTCAAGGCACTGAGTATAGGAATTTGGGCATTATGTCACAGTTGTATAAGTCGTTAGTGAGACTGCGCTTGGGAATGTTGTGCAAACTTTTGGTCACCCTTTATAGGAAAGACATTGATAAACTGGAGGCAATGCAAAGAAGATTTATGAGGGTGTTGCCAGGACCAGTGCCCTTAGTTATAGGGAGAGATTGGCCAGGCTAGGATGTTATTCCTCGGAACATAGGGGAATGATGACCTCACTGTGGTGTATAAAATCATGAGGGACATAGATAGGATGAACAGACGTAGTATTTTTCCCAGGGCAATTGAAAACTAGAGGACATAGAGTTAAGGTGAGAGGGAAAAGGGGCCTGAGGGGAAACTTCTTCAGGCACAGGGTGATGTGTATCCGGAATGAGCTGATGTAGAGATGCCGGCGTTGGACAAGGGTAAACACAATAAGAAATCTGACAACACGAGGTTTAAATCCAACCGATTTATTTGATAGTAAACTCGGTCGATGTCGAAAGCTAATGAGTTTACTATCAAATAAATCTGGAATGAGCTGCCAGAGAAAGTGGTTGAGGCAGGTTCAATACTAACATTTAAAAAGCATTTGAATGAGTACACGGATGGGAAAGGGTTAGAGGGATATGGGCCAAACATGGGCAATGGGCTAGGAGGGCACACCACGGTTGTCATGGAGCTGTTTTGCCGAAGGGCTATGCTATATATTGCTCTATGACACTAATATTGATTTACTTGAGGTTATTCGATGAGGTGTCTGACAGAAGCTGCCACTTACCGCGGGTGAAGACGACCCAGCTCGCGCTGCCGCTTCATGTCCGGCGCCAAGGGGCACGTGCTGGGGAGGGGGAGGGGGAGGGGAGCAGGCGCAGTGCGGGCGGGCGCCGCGCATGCTCGGTGTTGGAGAGGCTGCGGGGAGCAGGCGCAGTGCGGGCTCCGGTCAGCGGTGGAGCTGCGGCGGTAAGGAGTGCTGAGGGAGGGAGACGGTTGCCCGTGGTGTTCGCTTGCTAGTCAGCCCCAGCCACCTCGGGCCGCGCGCCTCACTCCGGCGCGAGAGACAGCCGGTGGGCCGTTGGTCTTGTGTGCTGGCTCTGAGTGGCAGAGCGGGCGGGGGATGTGGGGAGCCGGGCGGTCAGTCAGTCAGGCGAGCTGGCGGCCGGTTATTGTTTGCTAACGGTGGGCAGTTTGCAGAACGGTGGCGAGGCTGTGGTCATCGCTGACCTTGTGTGTCCCAGAGAGGCTGCAGGAATCCGGGCTGCACTGATAATAATGCGGGCAGGATGGCGGGTTCCTCTGTCTGGGGCCTGGGGACTTCTTCCCAACATGAAGTCCTGTCCCCTCAGCCACTGTGTGCTCTCCATTATTTCTACTCTCTTCACTCATTGATAATTGGGAAGGAAGTAAATGTTGCATCCCAGCAAGATCCAGTTTAATTTCTTTTGTGTAGTTCAGTTGAAGTCAACTTTGATGTCTGAAATCGTGCATCATTCTTGATTTAAAATTTTGTTTGAAGATAAAGTTTACTTTGCTCCTGTTACTTAATGTGTTCAGTGATAACTGGAATGATGTAAACTTGACTTTGTGATCGGAAAGGAGCACTCAGCAATTTGAATGGGAAAATTAGTCTGAAACACTTTGATCTGGTGTTAATTTACTTATTATTGCTGTGAACTTTTATTTCTGGAGTTGTGCATGGCTTTTGGTAAACCAAAAAGAGAATTTATTGAATCTGTTAAATATGTTACAGCAGTGATGGTTTATGATTGAGTTAAACTTGTTTGATATTTTTTAAAAAAGTATAAAATATGTTTGAGCTTCAGTGTTCTTTTGTGCTGGATCCCTTTCCAAAAAACATGAGCATGAATCTCCAGGCCAAATGTTCTGTTTTTCATTACAATATCATTAGGGTCTCATTTCTGTGACACAGTCAGATTTAGTTTTGTTTACAGGGTGTCTGATTATGTAATCAAAATTTGAGGAATCAACTACCACAGTTCCACTCAGTTTACTATGAAAAAAATAAATGACTTGCTAATCACTATAAGATGTTATCATGATTATAAAAGTAATTCTTGGTGCTATGTGATATTTTACAGTGTAACTTTTGCTTTGAGGCTCACTTCAAATATGCAGTTTATGGGACCTTTGTAATTGACAGTGAATATTCCTGTGATTTTCAGTTTTGAATATATGGCTTGGATTATACAGTATAAGGAAAAATTTGACATTTGTACCTTAATTAGTATAGTGACTCAGTTAAAAAAGAGTGGGTCAAGAGAGAATGAAGATAAGTGGCTCATGGCGACTTTGAGGAAAAATAAAAAGAGTACATCTGACCACCTGTTGTCTAATGTATTAAAAGGTACAGTGGTATTGAATTGCTTTACCTTCAGCTCATTTCAGATCACCTCTGGAAAATGCCATTTCACAAATGCGATTTCGTTTCTGTCTATCCATTGTCTTTGCTGTAGACAATGGCAATTGACTGGAAAGAGGCAGGGGATTTGTGACTATGGCTTGATTTGACCCACGTCACCATCAAGACCCCAGTAGGGTAGCCAGGAGTATTTGCAAAACAAGTGGGGTAATATTGCGTCAATGCACCAGGAACATATAATGCAAGGAAAGCAACAATGACTCTCTTATCCTCTGGAACTTCCAGATTCCTGGGATATTTTGGGCCAGAGGCATTGAAGGGTGTTATGATAAAGAACGAAGAATGGCTGATGACCTGTCAGAGATGCTAAGATGGAATCTGTTATAATGAATGTCACATACCAGCACGTGCATCATTTCTTTGCTAAAGATGAGATTTAGTTCTCTTGATAGATCAAATCTGTGCTTCACAACCTAGTGCTGCAGAGAGGTGATCCCCTTTCTGAGGAATCCTTGTAGAAGACAGATTATTTTTCTGATAATCAGCCTACTCTTTTTCAGAGTTATCAGCCTGATGTGCATGCAGCTCTCAGGGAGTGTGGTGATGGCTCTGAGGCACAAGAGGTTTTTATCATGGAACCATTCCGTTGATAAGTCTCCCCAGTGTTTCATTCTTCATGCTCCTCCTATAGTTTGTAAACTATAAAAGTAGTTTGTTATTTTGAGTAATTTTAGTTACACTTTGTAATTTAGATGCATATAATTACAGGGTGTCATCCCTGCTTTCCCGAGAGGATGTGGCTCAATGTTCTCATCCCTCTCTGTTCCTGGTTCAGGGCCCCAGCAGTCAGAATGCATAACAACTATTACAATAGCAGTTTACTGGGGTTGGGCCTCCAGTCTGTCAATGGATGAAACCATGCATCCTATTGAGTTATTTAAGAAATACTTAGATGGGCACGTGAACAGAATGGGAATGGAGCGGTATAGAAAACTGACTTAAAATAGGGATCATGAGCCTTGGGAGTCCCTGAGAAGTGTGTAAATAGATGATGATATTGATGTACTTGTTTTTATCCTACAGGTGCTTTGGTCTGCCTCATTGTCTAACAAGGGGCATACACGCGATGGGTCGTGAGAGGGCTGCTCTTGGATTTTTTTTTCGAGAGTATCCTAGTGCTTCACATTGTTGGTGTATGCTTGACCTGGACCATTTGATGGGCAACACGACAGCTCAGTGACTATCACTGTGCTGTGCAGATACATGGATTTGGGGCCTGTGTCTGTGGGAGTTTGCACATTCTCCCCGTGCTTGTGTGGGTTTTCTCCGGGTGCTCCGGTTTCCTCCCACATCCCAAAGATGTGCTCTTAGGCTAATTGGCAAAACAAATTCTCCCTAAATTGTCTCAAATTTGTTTTTTAATCCATAGATCTATAAACATAGACAGGGATCATGGGTAGCGGTGGGAACATCGGGGTGGCGCCGCGGGCTTGTTGGGCCAAAGGGCCTGTTTCCCGTGCTGTTTTGTTCTTTGAGTGGGCGCTCATGACCAGATAGACTCTGCCAGTGTCAGAACATACAATCCCTCTAGAATCTCCACCATTTCTCTATGTACCTTGTGCTGTTCGATCAGCATCTGCTGCTCTTGGATGATTCTAGAATCTTGTTACTCAACTAGGATTCAGCATGCTGGTCACCCCAGGACCCCTCTGAGTGCCAGAAGCCTGCACCATCTCAGCCTCCTGCAGTGGTATGTACAAGTGTGATATGCCTTCATCAGTTTATTTTCCTTATCTCTGAGGCATGCATATCCACTGAGGTGCAAGGTTCTGGTGTTGTGTACAGAGCAAGTTTATGATACTATACCCTCTGAGGATTTCGCTTCCTCCTCGGAGGTCAATGTGGGACACTCCTTGGACGGCAATATAGGAAGTTCCTGTCTAGTTGCAGCGGTGGCTGATGACATTGCACTTGTGTAGGAAATAAATGTGTGTTATGGACATCTTCAGCCTTTTGAGTGTATTGAGACAAGCTATGGTCACCGCAAGTACAGGAACCATTGGGAAATGTTTTTCCATGTTTACATTTTGAACCATCCGACATCTAGAAGTACATTCTTCCCTGATGTATGACAGCCATCAAAGTCACAAACCATCATTGTCTCATTCCTAACAACTTACCAGCCATCGTGCATCTTCCCCTCAGCAGCCCTCTTAATACATTTGCAGATGCCTCCTTGCAATTTTCACCACCCTGGGTCTTATCTTGACCAATGGCTTGGCTTCACTCATTGGCAGCAAACAGCAGCATCTCCTCCTCGATGGGAGATTTGGCATGCTGTCTCCGGCTCTGCTTCTCTCCATGGCATTCTGCTCCAACTTCTCTTGTAGTTGAAAAGTGACATTGTAATGATTATGATTCTCTTGCATGATATTCCTTTGCATATATGTCCAACATGAATGTCATCAACAGCATTTACAGAACACCCTCCCCTCACACACAAACACAACCTTCCATGTATACCCACTTTATGATGTTAGAGATTTAAAAATACTCTTATTCCCTGTAGCTCTGTGTGACTGAGTTGTCTATAGAGGCCCTTTTATTGCTCCTTCTGTGGTTTAGATGGGGTTTTATGACCCTGCATTGTTAGAAAGAAGGTCGTGTATTCTAGACAATTTTTTTGCTAGTGAATTTAAGGTTTCATTTTCTGTTTGGCTGCAGAGTTAGTTTTAGAAGGGACATAAGCTTCTTCTGGGAAACTCTTCTTGGGGAATCCAGAGGGCTGCTAGAATTTACAGGCTGAGAAGTCACGATTTTCAATTCTCCAACCAAAGGACTCAATTCCAGTATCATGTGAGCATTAGTCTTTGCTGGGTTAAACCTGTGGAAGAGTTGTGTGTGTGGGTTTGTTTGATTGGAACATTTTAGATACACAAAGAACAATACGGCACAGGAACAGGCCTTTCGGCACTCCAAACCTGCATCGATCATGTGCCCAACTAGACCATCCATTTGTGTCCCTCTATTCCCAGCCTGTTCATGTGGCTATCTAGATAAGTCTTAAACAATCCTAGCGTGTCTGCCTCAACCACCTTGCTTGACAGTGCATTCCAGCTCCACCACCCTCTGTGTAAAATACATCCTTCTGATATCTGTGTTGAATCTTTACCTCCTCACCTTGAACCTGTGACTCCTTGTGTTTGTCACTTCTGACCTGGGAAAAAGCTTCCCACTGTTCATCCTATGTCCTTCATAGTTTTATTCACCTCTATTAGGTCAACGCTCATCCTCCATCTTTCCAGGGAGAACAACCCCAGTTTGCCCAATCTCTTCTCATAACTAAGACCCTCCATATCAGGCAACATCCTGGTAACCCTTTCTGTACTCTTTCCAAAGCCTTCATATCCTTCTGATAGTGTGGCAACCAGAACTGGACACAGTATTCCAAATGTAGCCTAACCAATGTTCTATATAACTGCAACATTATATGCCAACTTTTATATTCTATGTCCCGTCCAATAAAGGCACGCATGCCAAATGCCTTCTTCACCACTCTCTCTCTACCTGTGTTGCCACCTTTAGGGATCTGTGGACTTGCACCCCAGATCCCTCTGTGTGTCTATACTCCTGATGGTTCTGCCATTTATTGTATAGCTCCCCCTTACATTAGATGTGCTGAAATGCGTCAGTTCACATTTATATGATTTAAATTCTTTCTGCCATTTTCTCTGCCAATTTTCCAGTCTATCTATATCCTGCTGTATTCTCTGACAATTTCTTCACTATCCACAAGTTCAGCACTCTTTGTGTCATCTGCAAACTTACTAATCACACCAGCTATATCTTCTTCATTTATTTATATCACAAACAGCAGAGGTCCCAGTATATAACCCTGCGGAACACCACTAGTCACAGACCTCCAGCTGGAAAAAGACCCCTCCACTGCTACCCTTTGTCTTCTATGGCCAAGCCAGTTCTCCACCCATCTAGCTGGCTCTCCTTTTTATCCCATCAGATTTTATCTTTTGCACTAGCCTGCCATGAGGGACCTTGTCAAACACTTTACTAAAATCCATATAGACATCCATGGCCCTTCCCTTGTCAATCGTTTTTGTCACCTCAAAAAACTCAGCCAAGTTTGTGAGGCATGATCTCCCTTGTACAAAACCATGCTGTCTACCGCTAGTGAGATTATTCAGTTCTAAAGTACATATATCCTATCTCTAAGAATCTTCTCTAACAATTTCCCTACCACGGATGTCAAGCTCACTGGCCTATAATTACCCCGGTTATCCTTGCTACCCTTCTTAAATAATGAAACATTTGTTATCCTCCAATCGTCTGGGATCTCACCTGTGTCCAGTGAAGAGACAAAGATTTCTGTTAGAGGTCCAGCAATTTAATCTCTTGCCTCCGTGAACAGTCTAGGATAGTTGTCATCAGGCCCTGGGAATTTGTCTGTCAAATTAATTGAGGGTTATACATTATTGTTTTTCTGTTTGTAATTGATAACAGTTAATTGTTAATATTAGGGATGATTCAGGCTGGGATATTCCAGCGCCAACCAATGTGCAAGATCCACGTTGTGTGTCCTGGCCTGCTACTGTTTCCCAGAGCTGGATTTCCAGGGGCGTCAAACCCGAGGCAGTACATATATATGATAATGAACATTACCATCATCTTTTACATCCTATTAACGGGCCTGGGACTGAAGTCTGTAAGCCCACTAGCCTCTTCCACACTGCAGGAGTATTTCACTCCAGTGGGGTTTACAGTTGCTTCTCATTTTCAGGAAGCACCTCCTCCCCTTTAATCTGTATATGTTCCATGACCTCCCTACTTGTTTGCCTTATTTCCGTAGACTCTGTGCCAGTTTCCCTTAGTAAATACGGATGCAAAAAACCCATTTAATATTTCCCCCGTATCTTTTGATTCCATACATAACCGACCACTCTGATCTTCAGGAGGACCAATTTTATCCCTTACTATCCTTTTGCTGTTAATATACCTGTAGAAGCTTCGGATTATCCTTCACCTTGACTGCCAAAGCAACTTCATGTCATCTTTTAGTCCTCCTGATTACTTTAAGTAGTTTCTTGCACTTCTTATACTCGTCAGGCATCTTACTTGTTTCCTATTGTCGATACGTGTCATACGTCTCTCTCTCCCTGGAACTCCCTGTCGATGATATTGATGTATTTGTTTTTATCCTACAGGTGCTTCGGTCCACCTTGTCTAATAAGGGGCGTACACGCGATGGGTCTTGAGAGGGCTGCTCTTGGATTTTTTTTTTGAGAATATCCTAGTGCTTCACATCGTTAGTGTACGCTTGACCTGGACCATTTGATGGGCGACACGACAGCTCAGTAACTATCGCTGTGCTGTGCAGATACATGGATTTGGGCCTGTGTCTGTGGGAGTTTGCGCATTCTTCCTGTGCTTGCGTGGGTTTTCTCCAAGTGCTCCGGTTTCCTCCCACATCCCAAAGATGTGCTCTTAGGCTGATTAGCAGAACAAATTCTCCCTAAATTGTCTCAAATTTGGTTCTAATGCACAGATCTATAAACGTAAACAGGGATGACAGGGATCATGGGTAGAAGTGGGAACATTGAGGTGGCGGCGCGGGCTCGTTGGGCTGAAGGGCCTGTTTCCCGTGCTGTTTTGTTCTTTGTTCTTATTCTTGAAAATCTTTTTCTTCATCCTTTGTGTGTTGGCCAGAATTGGGCATGCTGCTCAGGTTGAGGTTGAACAAATATTCAAAGGTTCACTGTAACTTGTAATTTGCTTTTGTATTTATAAAGCTCAGTATTCTGTATGCTTTTTAACCACACACAAACAAACTAAAATCAACATAGATCAATCATTAATGGGCAACCACTATATCAAACTAACAAAAATGGAGCTAATGCGTTCAACATATCTCTTATAAACCTTTTGACTTCATACTGTACTTCTGTCAGGTGTGCAACATTAGATGAACAAGCTACTCCTGTTTCAATCAGACTCACTTGTGCATTCAGTCAAAACTCAGTGTTCTTCAAAAGTCATTCCCCACAACCTGAGTTTTCCAGATCTGAATATTCACCAAAATCCACTTATTAATTCCTTGTCCCTTCAATTTGCAAAGGTCTGTATGTTTTGTCCTCTTTCTTTTAAGCAGGAAACCAACACTTTCAAACATCCCACATTTTAAACACAAAACAGTTCTTTCATCTTCACAATGATAGTTGCTTTGTTCCACCACACAGCTATATTTGTCGCCTTTCTCTCTTAGTTTCCAACCAGCTCACGATATCACTTGATGTTAGAATCACAGAACTCTCAAGATGCAGATTGAGGCCATTTGGCCCATCAAGCCTGTACCAACAACAATCCACCCAAGCCCTATCCTTGTAACCCTACATGTTTACCCTGCTAATCTCCGACACTAAGGGACAATTTAGAATGGCTAATCTGCCTAACCTGCCCATCTTTGGAGTGTGAGAGGAAACCGGAGCACTCCGAGGGAAATCCTTCAGAGATGGTGAGAACATGCAAACTCCACGTAGTTAGTCACCCGAGGCTGGAATAGAACCCACGTCCCTGGCACTGAGACAGCAGTACTAATTAGAGTTTGCTCATAGGTTTCGGCTCTACTTTCTCTTTTCATGGCAACCAGATTACACAGATCTGTCTCCAAGCATAGGTGTTTATTATAATTTCATCCTATCCCTTTCCATAACATTCTGTTTCACCTCAAGTTAAAGAAGAAATCTTAAAATGTGCTTTGTGAATTCTGGCATTTATAACATAAGTAATTATAAAAATTCAAATTGTTGTTTGGAGCACAGAACGATGATTATAGAAATCCACAGCTGTTAACAGTTGATCTGTCAGGTGCAGGTCTTTTTTTGTTGGCCTCAACCATGATGGTGTTTGTGTTAAAAGTGATGTCAGTAGCCTGAGTTTCAGAATACTGCCCGGTGTGTGCCCCAGGACATGCATAGATGTCGTTTAACAAACACAACATTCAACAACAGCTTTCATTTCTAAAGTATCTTCAAAGCCACTTCAGTGATGGATGTAAAGAAAAAGAATTACTTGTGACCAAACACCTGTCAAAAGAGATGGGTTGTGAGGAGATTTTTAAAAAGGAAGATGATGTAGATTTGGGACGTTCCAGAAACCAGAACTAAAGCATCCAAGACCTTGTCACCAGGGGACAATGGTGGTTAACATTGCTGCCTCACTGCGGCAGGGACCTGGGTTCGATCCCTGGCTTGGGTCACTGTGCGGAGTCTGCACGTTCTCATGAATGTGTGGATTGCTTGCTGGTGTTCCGATTTCCTCCCACAATCCGAAAGATGTGCTGGTTAGATACGTGGCCATGCTAAATTCTCCCTGAAAGTACCTGAACAGGTGCTGGGATGAGGCTATGAGGGGATTTTCACAGTGACTTCATTGCTTTCTTTAGTGTTACAAATAGACTTGTAACACCACAATGACAAAGGTGGGGTTGGGAAAAGACTGGAGCGACTTAGAGGCATTTATGATATTCAGGCCTAAGTTGTTGCGAGATGGGAGACAGTGCAGATCAATGAGGAAGGGCCTGATGGATAGTCAGAATAGCCAAGTTTGGAGTTGACATTGGGACATTCCAGATGTTAGAAAATCAAGACTCTGCAATCAACCTAATCCGAAACCCTACTCCGAAATTCCAGACGAGAAACCAAAATAAACAAAAATGCATTAATTCAGATTAAAACAAATAAATCTCTACCTAAAATCAGTCATTAGCATGCATTCTCAACATGTGCAAATTGGCAGCATGTAAAACGGAGCTAAATTTTAAACATCTCTTGCAAGAATTATAAGATAAATGTATTTCTTAAAGGCACAGTATCAACACAATTTATTGATGGGCAGGAAGCAGCAAATGGGGATAAATGGGAAATTTTCAAATTGGCTGTCTGTAATTAGTGGAGTGCCACAAGGATTAGAGTTATTCACAATCTGTATTAATGAATAAATGAAGAACAGTGCTGTATGCTGACAATACAAGGTTAAGTGGGAATGAATCCAAGCTGTGATAAGAAGACAGCTGCAAAGAGGTATAGACAGTATGGCAGATAGTTCGCAATGTCAGCGTGAGGTTATTCGATTTCATAGTAAGAATAGAACAATAGAATATTCTTAAAATAGCATAAAACTTTGAAATGTTGATCACTGGGACTTGGACATTCTTATAAAATGAATATAATGTTAGCATGCAAGTACAGAAAGAATTGGGAGCCAAATGACCTGTTGGTTTTTAATCACAAGAATAAGGAAGCCTTGCTACAGTTGTATAGGACTTTGATGAATCAGAACAGGCAGAACAAAACTGAGGAGAGCAAAGAAATCCATTGCCCACTTTTTTTTTTGCAGTAGTTTTACATAATGGGTATTTATTTATGCCTTCAGATCTCTGAAAATGATGTATGAAAGCCTCATAATCTGTCAAGCAGAATATTTTCCATGTAATTATTGCTATTGCCCCGTCAAATAAGGAGAGGTACCATTCAATACCATCACAGCCAATCTGCTAACTGAAGTCCACTTTCTCACCTGCTCCCATTTCCCTTAATTCCCTGAAAGACCAGAAACCTAAAGATCCCAGTTTTAAATATATTCAACAATGGGCCAATGAGAACTCCACCTTTTGAGTGAAGACATTTTTCACCTCAGTCTAAAATCATTGGCTAGAGACTATACCATGTCTTAGATTTCCCAGCCAGCAGAAACCACCTCTGAGTGATCACCCCAACGAGCCCCTTCAGAATTGGAATATTGTGTGTAACTTTGGTCTCTATATCTTTGGAAGAATATAAATGTAATGAAGGAAGTTCAGCAAAGGTTCACTAGACTGGTTCCTGGAGAGACTTGTTCTATGATGAGTAAATTGGGATGAATAAGTGGTGATCTTTTTGAAACATAATTCTGAAGGGGCTCGTTGGGGTGATCACTCAGAGGTGGTTTCTGCTGGCTGGGAAATCTAAGACATGGTATAGTCTCTAGCCAATGATTTTAGACTGAGGTGAAAAATGTCTTCACTCAAAAGGTGGAGTTCTCATTGGCCCATTGTTGAATATATTTAAAACTGGGATCTTTAGGTTTCTGGTCTTTCAGGGAATTAAGGGAAATGGGAGCAGGTGAGAAAGTGGACTTCAGTTAGCAGATTGGCTGTGATGGTATTGAATGGTACCTCTTCTTATGTGGCGGGGCAATAGCAATAATTACATGGAAAATATTCTGCTTGACAGATTGAGGCTTTCGTACATCGTTTTCAGAGATCTGAAGGCATAAATAAATACCCATTATGTAAAACTACTGCAAAAAAAAAGTGGGCAGTGGATTTCTTTACTCTCCTCAGTTTTGTTCTGCCTGTTCTGATTCTCAGACTGATGCTTCTTATTGAGATTTGAATGCCTGAATACAAGCTGCATGTGCTAGGTAACACAGCTGAGTGTTTTGTGAATCTTGTCAGTGACTCACAATCAGTGTGAGTCGTGGTTTTGAACCACAGAGGGCAACAGTTAAGCCAAATCCTATTTCCATGCGTGCACTTCTAGCAGAGGTCAGTGTAACGTGATCATGGACTGGTACCTTGGCTCATTTTCTCCTTCCTCTCTGGCCCAGGGTCATCTAATTGGAACATACATTAGGACTCTCTCCTATTTACTCTCGTCCGAAGCTTGAAATAATGACACTGTTGCTATTGAGGCAGTGTGTTAAAGATTGTCACCAAATGCTAGGAACCACTCAGCCTCTTGAGTCTGCTCTACCATAGCTGACCTATATATCGACTCCACTTATCACCTTTACTCAGTATCCGTTAGTAGCTTTACCCAACAGAAATCTATCGATCTCAGTCTTGAGAATTCTGGCCCAGCATCAACGCCTTTTGGATTGGATTGGATCTGTAACACTGGACCAGGAGGCTGCTCCTGACACAAATCTATAACCACATGACTTCCTTGTTGTTTTAACTGGAATCATATGAGAAGAATGAGAAGCCAATCAAATTAACACCTTCAATAATCAGAGAACGAAAGGATTCTGCTATTTAATAATTGCATAGAAAGATATCGAATGAATCTTGAGTCATATTAACTATAAGTTGTGATGTTAATATTGGTGATAAAGGTAAATCCTTAAAATCCTTTTCTATTTTTAACTAAGCTTAAAAAAACTTAAGAATTCTCAACTGCCTATATACTGCTCATTATTTCCCCCCTGGGGGGGTCAGGTGGCGCAGTGGTTTGCCTCTGAACCAAAGCTCTAAATTCAAGTCCCAGTACAGGATCTGCTGGTCAAACAGTTTGAGTATCAATCTGCAAATCCTTCAAACTGTGCCAGGCCTAAGAGTGGGGGAGATTTCTGATCAGTGTATATACTCTGCATAGTCACAGGAACTTGTAATATCACCACCCGAAACTCTGGTCACTGAAATCATTTAACCTTTCAATTCAGAGGGAGGGACGTACTGGAAAAGATAGTTGTGGGATAGCTCAGACACCTGGTCCACAGAACTTGCATCCCGTTTACTAAAGAAAGTGGGGATGGAGATAATGGAAGGGATCTTCCAATTCTCCCTAGATATGGGGGAGGTGCCAGAGGATTGGCAACAAGCAAATGTGATACTCTCGTACAAGAAAGGACAGTTCTCGCAACCACAGGCCAGCTGGTTTAACAAAGAACAAAACAGCACGAGAAACAGGCCCTTCGGCCCAACGAGCCCGCACCACCACCCCGATGTTCCCACCTCTACCCGTGATCCCTGTCTATGTTTATAGATCTATGGATTAAAAACCAAATTTGAGACAATTTAGGGAGAATTTGTTTTGCCAATTAGCCTAAGAGCACATCTTGGGATGTGGGAGGAAACCGGAGCTCCCGGAGAAAACCCACACAAGCACGGGGAGAATGCGCAAACTCCCACAGACACAGGCCCAAATCCATGTATCTGCACAGCACAGCAATAGTCACTGAACTGTCGTGTTGCCCATCAGATGGTCCAGGTCAAGCGTACACTAACAACGTGAAGCACTAGGATACTCTCGAAAAAAATCCAAGAGCAGCCCTCTCACGACCCATCGCGTGTATGCCCCTCGTTAGACAACAAGGTGGACCAAAGCACCTGTAGAATAAAAACAAGTACATCAATATCATCTATTTACACACTTCCCAGGGACTCCAAAGGCTCATGATCCCTAGTTTAAATCAGTTTTCTATACCCTTCCATTCCCATTCTGTTCATGTGCCCATCTAAGTATTTCTTAAATAACTCGAGTACCTGCCTCCACCACTTTACTTGGCAGCACATTCCATACCCCCACCACCCTCTGTGTGAAAAAACTCCCTCTAGCATCCAAATTATACCTTACCCCCCCTCACCCTAAGCCATGACCCCTCGTGCTATTTGAATATCAGTGTAATATCAGTAGTGGATAACATTTTAGAAACTAATGAGGGAAAAACTCAATAAGCACTCTGAGGTTTGAGTTAATGAAGGATGGCCAGTGTGGATTTGTAAAAAGTAGAACAGACTGGAGGATGATAAACAGTGGTGTTTCCCTAGGGTCAGTGCTAGATACAATGATTTTTGCTATATATAAATGACTTGGGACTTGCAATACAGATTTCAACATTTGCCTTTGATACCAAATGTGAAGGGTGACAGGTTGATAAGAATTTTCTACCAGGTCCCAAACTGGCTCAGATGGAGCTAACCTAACAGTACACACAGTGACAGTGTACAGGAAATGGAATCCTTTTTTCCACATTGGTCCTTCAGCCATGTTACCTGCTTAGCCCAATTCTGATTTGCATATTGTTTAGGCAATAATGTAGAGATTATACATCTAGACATCTTGTCCTTTAGTTTAATTCCCAGTTTCTTGCACTCCAAACAGGACCTCTTGTTTATTCTTTCCTATGTTGCTGGTCTGAATGTGGATCCACGATTGGAACCTCCCCTTCCCCCTCCATTTTTTTAAGCCAGTTCATAATGCCTTCATAAAGGCAGATACTGGAGTCTGAAACAAAAACAGAAAATGCTGGAAAATCTCAGCAGGTTTGATAGCTTCTGTGGAGAGAGAACAGAATCAACATATCAAGCCTGGATGACAGTTATGTTGACTCAACATTGGCTTGGTTCCCTGTCATGATGCCTTCATCCTGGTAAAAGGAAGGAACATAGTAATTAGGACTCCTATTTAAAAGAATGCTTTCTGTTCCAATGAGTGACTGACTTACAACCACCTCCTCTACCTTGCACAGCCTCCTACTCCAACGTGCCATGGTTTGTGTTGTATTTGTCCTGCCACCATTCTTTATCCTTATCTTCACAGGTAGCTTGTACATTGTACTTGCTAGATAAGTTCAATTTCTATGGATCTGTCTTAGTATAGGTTTGGTGCTGAGGCCTCAACTATTTACCATTTACATGATCTGGAGGAAGGGGCAAAGTGCAGGGTGATGAAATTTGCTGATGACACGAAGATGAGTGGAAAAGCAAATTGCGTGGAAGGTGTGGAAAGCCTGCAGAGGGATCTGGAAAGGTTGAGTGAGTGGGCAAGGACCTGGCAGATGGAGTATAATGTTAGCAAGTGTGAGGTTATCCACTTTGGTAAGAATAATGGTAGGAAGGATTACTATTTAAATGGAGAAAAGCTGCAGCATGCGACGGTGCGGAGGGACTTGGGGGTCCTTGTACACGAATTGCAAAAACACAGTCTGCAGGTGCAGCAGGTGATTAAGAAGGCGAATGCAATGTTGACCTTGATAGCGAGGGGGATAGAATATAAAAGTAGGGAGGTACTGTTGCAGCTGTATAGGATGCTAGTGAGGCCGCAGCTGGAGTACTGTGTGCAGTTTTGGTTGCTGCATTCGAGGAAGGATATATTGGCCTTGGAGAGAGTACAGAGAAGGTTTACTAGGCCGACGCTGGAGATGAGGGCGTTGGATTATGAGGAGAGACTGAATAGGCTAGGTTTGTACTCCAAAGGCTGAGAGGGGATCTTGTAGAGACGTATAAGATAATGAAGGGGATGGATAGGGTAGAGGTTGAGAGACTCTTCCTGCTTAGCAAAGATAGCAGGACTAGAGGGCACAGCCTCAAGATTGGGGGGTGGAATTCAGATTGGAGTTGTAGAGGGGTTTCTTCACGCAAAGGGTGGTGAATCTTTGGAATTCTCTGTCTCATGAGGTGTTGGAGGCTTCCTCACTGAATACGTTCAAGTCAAGAGTGGATAGGTTTTTAACTGACGAGAGAATTAAGGGTTACGGGGAGAAAGCGGGCAAGTGGTACTGAACCACTACAGATCAGCCATGATATTGAATGGCGGGAGAGGCTCGAGGGGCTGTATGGCCCACCCCTCCTATTTCTTATGTTCTTATATCACCTGGGTTTCCCTTTGCACACTATTGTTCACAACTAACACAAACACATTAGCTAAAACTTAAATTTAAAATTCTTATTGCTTCCAGCTTACGTGAACCACAATAAGTACTGGAGACAAAACAAAATCTCCCCCTACATACCGAATTCCCACTCTCACTAAATACTCCGCTTCTGCTGTCTGCTCATGCTGCATTGTTTTTTTATGGCTATGATGTGACCAACTTTCTCTAAGACCAATGTTCAAAGTGCACTGTCTTGTATTCTCTTGGGACAAAAGAAATCTTACTCTTTTCACTTATCCTTATATAGTTTATCATGCTTTCTATCTCTGCACCTTATTATCTTCTGCCCCTAACCTCCATGTCCAGATTTGGTTGTATAAAATTAATAGAAGAGCAATGATTCCAAAACTGATCCTAGAAGAGGACGCTCATTCCCACTTTCCAGACTAAAAGTAAGCCATTGTCCATCTTTGTATTCTCACCATATATAGCAGACCATGCAGTCACATTCTCCATAATTTTTATACTAATCTTTCAATTAAGCAACTTATCAGTCACCTTTGGAATCCATAGTTCAGACAATACTCATTGCATTTTATAAGAATTTCTTTATTTTCTTGAAGGACTATATTAAATTTGTCAGACTTGTATACGAACATACAAATTAGGAGCAGGAGTCGGTCACTTGGGTCCCTTTATTCTGCCATTCAGTGAGATCATGGGTGATCAGATTGTATACTCAAATCACATTTCTACCAAATCCCCAATAATCTTCTACTCCTTTGTTGACTAAGAATCTATCTAGCTCAGCCTTAAATATTCAAAGATGCTGTTTCCAGTGCCATTTTGTCCAGTAGATCTGACATTCATCATTATGTAATGCTTCGAAAGATTAGTCATGGCACAAATCAATTCCAGCTTCCTGATTCACTACAGTTTGGCTACTGCTGCAACAGGCCCAACGCAAACACCATCTCCTTAGTCCTACACTCAACCCTGGAACACCTAGATAACAAAGACATCGGTCAGCCTCCTATTTATTGACTACAACTCAACTTTTGACACCATACGAAACTCACCTCCAAACTCCTCAGCTCCTCCATTCTCCACGATTGGATCCTGAACTTCCTAACCGAATAATCACAACCAGTAAGGATGGGCAACAACACCACCACCAGCACGATCTTCCTTCACACCGATGCCCTGCAAAGCTGTGTTCTCAGCCTCCTACTCTACTTCTTATACACCAATGACTGTGTGACCAAATTCCCCTCCAAGTTGATTTTCAAGTTTACTGATGACAGCAGTGTAGTGGGTCAGATCTCAAACAATGACAGGACAAAGTACAGGAGTGAGACCGAATGAAATATTTCTCTTTGGTATTCACGCAAGGAGATGTAAATGTAGTTGTGGAGAACACTGGGATACAGGGTTGTAAACTGGAAAGTATTGAAGTAGACAAGGAGGATGTGCTAGATATTCTTGAGGGTTTGAAGTTAGATAAGTCCCCTGGGCCGGACGGGATTTAACCTAGGATTCTCTGGGAGGTGAGAGAGGTGATTGCAGAGCCTCTGGCTCCGATCTTCAGGTCGTCGTTGGTTACAGGTATAGTGCCGGAAGACTGGAGGATAGCAAATGTGGTCCCATTGTTCAGGAAGGGGGCTAGAGACTTTCTGGGGAATTATAGACCGGTGAGTCTTACTTCTGTTGTGGGCAAAGTATTGGAAAGAATTATTAGGGACAGGATTTGTAGTTGTTTAGAGAGAAATGAATTGATTGGGGATAGTCAGCATGGTTTTGTGAAGGGTAGGTCGTGCCTTACTAACCTTATTGAGTTTTTTGAAAAAGTGACCAAAGAGGTGGATGGGGGTAAGGCAGTTGATGTGGTATATATGGACTTTAGTAAGGCGTTCAATAAGGTGCCCCATGGAAGGCTTCTGCAAAAAATGCAGATGTATGGGATTGAGGGTGATTTAGCTAATTGGATTAGGAATTGGCTAGCTGATAGAAGACAGAGGGTGGTGGTTGATAGAAATTATTCATCATGGAGTTCGGTTACAAGTGGTGTACCTCAGGGATCTGTTTTGGGGCCCATGCTGTTTGTAATTTTTATAAATGATCTGGATGAGGGTATTGAAGGATGGATTAGTAAATTTGCGGATGACACCAAAGTCGGAGGAGTGGTAGATAGTGAAGAGGGTGTTATAGTTTGCAGAGAGACTTGGACAAGTTGCAGAGCTGGGCCGAGAGGTGGCAAATGGAGTTCAATGCGGAAAAGTGTGAGGTAATTCACTTTGGCAGGAATAACAAATGTGTAGAGTATAGGGCTAATGGTAGGACTCTTAATAGTGTTGACGAACAGAGGGATCTTGGTGTATATGTGCATAGATCCCTGAAAGTTGGCAATCAAGTCGATAAGGTTGTTAAGAAGGCATATGGAGTCTTAGCTTTTATTGGTAGGGGGATTGAATTTTGGAGCCACAACGCCATGTTGCAACTGTACAAAACTCTAGTGTGGCTGCACTTGGAGTATTGTGTACAGTTCTGGTCCCCACATTATAAGAAAGATGTGGAGGCATTGGAGAGGGTGCAGAGGAGGTTTACCAGGATGTTGCCTGGCATGGAGGGCAGGTCTTATGAAGAGAAGCTGAGGGATTTGAGGTTGTTTTCGTTAGAAAGCGGCTAAGAGGATACTTTATTGAAACATATAAGATGATTAGAGGTTTAGATAGGGTGGACAGTGATAGCCTTTTTCCTAGGATGGAGAAAGCTAGCACAAGGGGACACAGCTTTAAATTAAGGGGTGGTAGTCATAGGACAGATTCAGAGGTAGGTTCTTTACCCAGAGGGTGGTAAGGGTATGGAATGCTCTGCCTGCTGCAGTAGTAGATGCGCCAAGTTTGGGGGCGTTTAAGAGGTTAGTAGATATGGATGAAAAGGGAATGGTTTAGGTTAGAGGGTCATTGCTTTTTCTTAATTGGTTGGTGCAACATCGAAGGCCGAAGGGCCTGTTCTGCGCTGTAATGTTCTATTGTTCGAGAGGATCTGGTGAACTGGTGCAACAAGAATAATCTCTTCCTCAATGTTAATAAAATAAATTGTCATTGACTTCAGGAAGTGTAGTAGAACATAGAACATTACAGCACAGAACAGGCCCTTCGGCCTTCGATGTTGCGCCGACCAATATCAAAAGCAATGCCCCTCCAAATGTAAGAAGGCATATGGAGTCTTAGCTTTTATTGGCAGGGGGATTGAATTTAGGAGCCGCAGCATCATGTTGCAACTGTACAAAACTCTAGTGCGGCCGCACTTGGAGTATTGTGTGCAGTTCTGGTCCCCACATTATCAGAAAGATGTGGAGGCATTGGAGAGGGTACAGAGGAGGTTTACCAGGATGTTGCCTGTATGGAGGGCAGGTCTTATGAAGAGAGGCTGAGGGATTTGAGGTTGTTTTCGTTAGAAAGGAGGCGGCTAAGAGGGGATCTTATTGAAGCATATAAGATGATTAGAGGTTTAGATAGGGTGGACAGTGATAGCCTTTTTTCTAGGATGGAGAAAGCTAGCACGAGGGGACACAGCTTTAAATTAAGGGGTATTAGTTATAGGACGGATATCAGAGGTAGGTTCTTTACTCAAAGAGTGATTAGGGAGTGGAATGCCCTGCCTGCAGCTGTCGTAGATGCGCCAAGTTTGGTGGCGTTTAAGAGGTTAATTGATAAGTATATGGAAGAGAAGGGAATGGTTTAGTTGGAGGGGCATTGCTTTTTATTTTGGTCGGCACAACATCGAAGGCCGAAGGGCCTGTTCTGTGCTGTAATGTTCTATGTTCTATGTTCAAACTAAACCATTCCCTTCTCTTCCATATACCTATCAACTAACCTCTTCAACGCCACCAAACTTGGCGCATCTACAACTGCTGCAGGCAGGGCATTCCACTCCCTAACCACCCTTTGGGTAAAGAACCTACCTCTGATATCCGTCCTATAACAATCACCCCTTAATTTAAAGCTGTGTCCCCTCGTGCTAGCTTTCTCCATCCTAGGAAAAAGGCTATCACTGTCCATCCTATCTAAACCTCTAATCATCTTATATGTTTCGATAAGGTCTCCTCTTAGCCGCCTCCTTTCTAACGAAAACAACCTCAAATCCCTCAGCCTCTCTTCATAAGACCTGCCCTCCATACCAGCAACATCCTGGTAAACCTCCTCTGTACCCTCTCCAATGCCTCCACATCTTTCTTATAATGTGGGGACCAGAACTGCACACAATACTCCAAGTGCGGCCACACTAGAGTTTTGTACAGTTGCCACATGACGTTGCGGCTCCGAAATTCAATCCCTCTACCAATAAAAGCCAAGACACCATATGCCTTCTTAACAACCTTCTCGACTTGACTGCCTACTTTCAGGGATCTATGCACATACGCACCAAGATCCCTCTGTTCATCTAGACTACTAAGAATCCTACCATTTGCCCTATACTCTACACATTTACCCTATACTCTACAGATTTATTATTTCTGCCATAGTGCATTATCTCACACTTTTCCACATTAAACTCCATTTGCCACCTCTCGGCCCAGCTCTGCAACTTGTCCAAGTCCCTCTGCAAACTATAACACCCCTCTCACTATCTACCACTCCACCGACTTTAGTGTCATCTGCAAATTTACTAATCCATCCTTCAATACCCTCATCCAGATCATTTATAAAAATTACAAACAGCAGGGCCCCCCAAACAGACCCCTGAGGTACACCACTTGTCACCGAACTCCACGATGAATATCTCCCATCAACCACCACCCTCTGTCTTCTACCTGCTAGCCAATTCCTAGCCCAATTAGCTAAATCACCCTCTATCCCATACATCTGCATTTTCTGCAGAAGTCTTCCATGGGCCACCTTATCAAACGCCTTACTAAAGTCCATATATACCACATCAACCGCCTTACCCCCATCCACCTCTTTGGTCACTTTTTCAAAAAACTCAATAAGGTTAGTAAGGCACGACCTACCCTTCACAAACCATGCTGACTATCCCCAATCAATTCATTTCTCTCTAAATAACTATAAATCCTATCCCTAATAATTCTCTCCAATACTTTGCCCACAACAGAAGTAAGACTCACTGGCCTATAATTCCCTGAAGGTCTCTCTTCCCCTTCTTGAACAATGGGACCACATTCGCTATCCTCCAGTCCTCCGGAACCACACCTGTAACCAATGACGACCTGAAGATCAGAGCCAGAGGCTCCGCAATCTCCTCTCTTGCCTCCCAGAGAATCCTAGGGTAAATCCCACTATCCTAGGGTAAATCCTAGGGTAGTGGCAAACATGCCCCTGTCTATATCAACAGGGATGAATTAGAAATGGTTGAGAGCTTGAACATTGTAGGTATCCACATCGCCAACACCCTGGCCTGGTCCCCCCATGCCAATACTATAGTTAAGAAAGCCCCCCAATGTGTCTACTTTCTCAGAAGACTAAGGAAATTTGGCATGCCACTACAACTCTCTCCAACTTTTATGGATACACCATAAAAAGCATTCTTTCTGGTTGTATCACAGCTTGGCATGCCTCCTGTGCTGTCCAAGACTGCAACAACTACAAAAGATCATGAATGTAGCCCAATCCATTCATGCAAACCAGCCTCCCATCCATTGACTCTGTCTACATTTCCTGAAGTCTCAAAAGCAGCCAGCATAGTCAAGGACACCCCCCGCACCCCCCACATTCTCTTTTCCATCACCTTCCGTCGGGAAAAAGACAAAAGTCTAAGGTTATGTACCAACCAACTAAGAACATCATCTTCCCTTCTGCCTCCAAACTTTTGAATAGATCAACCTTACACTAAGCAATACTTTGTCTACACCCTAGCTAAGAATGTATCACTACATTTTGTACTATTTTGTTTCCTTTTCTATAGCGTACAAGAAACAGTAGTTTTCACTATGCTAATACATGTGACAAATCAAATCAAAATATTGAGGAAGAGAATTCCAGAGATTTAAGATGATGTGAGAGAAAATATTTCTCCCCATCTGTTTTAAATGAGCCCTTATTTTTAAACACTGCCGCTATTCTACCTTCTTTGACAAGAGGAAACATTCTGTCTGGGGATATCGGCACTACTCTAATTCTGGCTTCCAGAGAATCCCCCGTTTTGATTACTCCACTGTTACTGGCTATGCTTTCAGTGGCCTAGGCCCCAAGCTCTGGAATTCCTTCCCTTTGCTTCTTTGCCTCTGTACCTTGCTTTTCACCTTTTAGGGCATTCTTTGCAAAATGCTCTTTGACCTCATCCACTTCCGCCCTGCAGGAGGGGGAATGAGAGGCTGCCTGCTGAACCAATTCTCAATCCATGCCAATAAATTGCTCCAATTGAATGTGTTTTAATTTTGCACAGTAGTCTGTTATGTGGGACTTTATCAAAACCTTTCTGAAAATTCAAATATGCCCCATCCACTGATTCACCCTTATCTATTCTACTAGTTATCTCCTCAAAAAACCGCAGCATGGTTGTTAGTTATGATTTCCCTTTAATAAATCCATGTTGACTTTGTCTAATCCTTTTGGTATTTTCTAAGTGACCTGTTATTACATCCTTCAGCACTTTCCCTATGACAGTAACTGTTAGGCTAACCAGTCTGTAATTCCCTGGTTCTCCCCTCCCCTCTTTTAAATAGTGGGACTGTATTTCCCACTCTGCAATTTGTCAGGACTTCTGAATCTACAGAATTTGGAAGGTGACAAGTAACGCATTCACTATTTCTATGGCCATCTCCTTCAGTAACCTGGGATGTAGATTATCAGGTGCTGGGAATTTATCAGATTTTTTCAACACTATTTTTTTGTTAATACTAATTTCTTCAATGCCTCATTCTCACTAGACCAGTGATGCCTGCTGCACAGTTCGTTTTAGTGTTTTTTGGCGGATAAAGAATTGAGTAGACTTCTTGCTAGTACATTAATGTTTATTCACACACAATTATTAATCATGCACCTAATCAATACGAAGTTATCTTAGAAAATACTAAAATTCAAGTCCAATACTAGACCTTGACTTAACTTTTGCGTGACTGGCAAGCACCCAGGCAGATATTGACTTTATCTGCGTGTTGATCTCCGTACTCTGGTCTGATACTCTGGCTCTGGTCTTTCTTTCTTCATTTGGTGTGATGGCCCTCATCGTGATGGTCGCCGTTGTTGTAATTCGTTTATTGGGGAGAGAGGGCGATTCTTCTGTTGTGCAGCACTTTTTATGCCTTGTTGTTTTGTGCCTTCTCTTGGCCATTGCCAATCAGTTGATCAGGGCTTGATCACCCTGATTGGATCAATCAGGTACTGTCACACTGATCTCTGGGCGAGTACCCAACGGCCATTCCTGTAGGTGCTGGAGGCATGTAGGTCACATGCCTCCCTCCTAAATAAAGAGTTAAGGCTTCCCTTTGTCTAGTAAAGAACCTGATTTGACCAGAAAGTGCCATTGTCTTTGGGCTGGCCTATTTCCTGTGTATTCAGTTGTCTGAGCTGCAGCCTGTCTGTTTCTGTACTTGGCCAGTTATCCCAGTGTGCTTTACAAATTGCCATCATAGATGGCCTGTTTGACCATCGATCCTTTGTTCCTTAGCATTTCTGGGAAGTTATTTGTGTCTTCCTCCCTGAAGACAGGGCTGAAGTAGTTGTTTAATTGATCTGCCATTTCCTTGTTTCCCCACTGTCAGTTTTCCTGTTTTGGACTGATGGATCTACACTAATCTTTTTCTTTTTACAGACTTTCTGTATATCACACACAGTAACATGGCGTATGAATTTCAGTGCCAGTCTGACGCCAGATATGTAGGCCATACATCCTAAAGACTGGTGGCTCATTTCAAACAGTATTTTGTTTGCTGTTTACAACAGGCAAGACACAGAGAGTATCCAACCAACCTGTGCTTGCAAAACTCAACACAGTGTCCAACCTTGGATGTGATCCCATGATTGGATGACATTTGTTAATAATCCTCAGTGCACTAAGCATTACACTGGCAACCAATTTAAGTTTCAGGCTTACAGTATGGTGCATTTGTGTGATCTAGAATCAACGTTAATACACAGGGCCCTGTTCTTTGCAGACAGAGAAAACATGTACACGCATTGCAGTTGTTGCAACAAAACAGAACAAATGACAGCCGTTTGGCTCATTGCTGAGGAAATGCTTTGACCAATCGGAGTCAAGTTGCCTAGTTTATCTTTCAAACAATGCTTGGCAGTTCACTGTTAGTCACCATCAACTGGTGCATTCCACATGGCAGTGCCTCGACCAATCATGGTTCACTTGCTAACTAATCAGTACTCATCTCGTACTGTATAAATTTATTGTTTTCCTTGCATCGGTATTTTTATGAATTGTCCTAATATGTGCAAGACAAAACACTTTGACAAAGTGTTTTTTCAGCAATACACAATCATTATAATTAAATTGATAGATATGTTAGTGCCTGAATTTTGTGATTTGAAATAGTTCTTGGAATCACTTGCTAATGTCAAACGGGCTTCTATCGTTGTTTAATGCTCCATTGGAATTGGGCAAATTGAACATGGATTTCTCACCATATGAATGGCATTTGGGATTGTATGGATTTAAGTGGAATAAGAATTCAGTTTGTGAAAGTTAAGAATGACAAGTTCCCCCTCTGGCTGCTGTAATTTTTATGTCCCAGTGCTCAAGGGGAAAATTTGGATCAGTTGATAGAAACTATTTTTTCTAGTGTGGAATCAAGAACAGAGGGCTGTAATTTTCAAATTAGAATGAGGCCATTTAGGTGGGAAATCAGGAAGCATTTTTATACCAAGGTAGTGGAAATTTGGAACTCTGTCCCACCAAAAGATTTTGGATGTTGGAAGAGTGACTAGATTTTCAAGACTTGAATTGATAGCTTTTTATTAGTTAAGGATATCAAGGTATCTGAAGCAATTGATGTTCAGACTACTTATGTACTATTATTATTTATTACTTCTGCTTATGTGGTAAAACAGATTTGATGAGCTGAATGGCCTACTGTTCCCTCGAGCCTGGGAATTGCAACACTAATGTCTAGTGCCATGGGTTGAGAGTTCATTGGTTGGATTCCTTGGTTCTGGATCAGAAGGAAGGAATCGATGATGTCTGGGACTAGTTTGTCCACCAGCCTCCTGTAGCAGAATCACGAGTCTAGGATAAGTTCAATGATGATTAGCTTACCTTGGAAATAAAATGATCCTCCAGGGGTTTAAAATGTATTTCAAAATTTTAAACAATCATCATTTTGTGCTGAAAGGAATGTCTGGAAAGGAATATTTGAAATCCAGTGAAAAAGGCCTCAAAGCATAAACAGAAATGGTGCAAGATATTTGTATAATTCTGTTAATTAGCTTAGCTGAGAGTGAGGAGATCGCTAAATAGAAGAGAAGTCAAGAAATATTAAATCTCAGCTAATTGTCTGTCTTTTGTATTAAAAATATTCTGTAAACTGATTTTGTGTGAAAGGCAAAGAGCCAGCCTGTAATTTCAAAAGATTTCCTCCCCAGTAAAAGCAACTGGGGCCCCTGACAAAGGGAGCTGTTTTATTTGGAATGTTGGTTTAGGATTTCACTTTTTTTGTGAACTCCCTGTAGAGTTGACTCTTTTGCCAGATATTTTCAATAGCATGAAAGAAAAATACTGTAGATGCTGGAAATCTGAAATAAAATGAAAACTCAACAGGTCTAGCAGCATCTACAAAAAAGAGAAAGTGAGTTAATGTTTTGAATCCTATGTAACACATTGAAACATAAAAATAGGAGCAGAAGTAGGCCAGTCGGCCCTGCTTTCCCATTCAGAATGATCATGGTTAATTACCCAAATCGGTCACCTGTTCCCATCTCCTCTCCCCATATGTTTTGACCCCTTTAGCCCCAAAAGCTATATCTAACTCCTTGAAAACAATGTTTCGGCTTCAAATGCTTCTGTGGTAGAGAATTCCTCATGTTCACCACTCGCTGGGTGAAGAAATTCTCTTCATCTCAGTCCTAAATGGTCCACCCCATATTCTCATACTCTGGTTCTGGATTCTCTTGCCATTGGGAACATCCTTCCTGCATCTACCTGCTCTAGTCCTTATTCCCCTGATAAATATAATCCTAACCGACTCAATCTCCTCATATCAATCTCGCTATCTCAGGAATCAGTCTAGTAAACCTTTGTTACTCTCCCTCCAGAGAAAAATCATTCTTCTTCAGATAAGAAGACAAAAACTGCGCATAGCATTTGGGTGTGGTGTCATTAAGATCCTGTATAATTGTAGGAAGACTTCCCTGTTCCTGTACTCAAATCCTCTTAGCATGAAGGGCAGCATACCATTTGCCTACTACACCTGCATGCTTACCTTCAGTGACTGACACATTAGGATACCTAAGTCTCGTTGCACATTCCCCTCTCTTAACCTAAAGCCATTCAAAAAATAATCTGCTTTCCTGTTTTTTGCTACCAAAGTGGATAAATGTGTTTAGAAGATTTATCCACATTATGCTGCATCTGTCATTCATTTGCCCATTCACACAACTTGTTCAAATCACATGCTACATCCATTTTTGGAACTCTTTCTTTGGGACTTTCAGAATTTCTTTTTGGAATTTTTAATAATGTCTTTTATTTTTCTCTCTCTCTTCTCTCATAGAATCATAGAGATTTACAGCATGGAAGCAGGCCCTTTATTCCAACTTGTTTGTGCCGCCTTTCTTTTTAAAACCCCAAGTAATCCCAGTTGCCTGCATTTGGCCCACATCCATTTATGCCTACTGAATCCATGTAACTATCAAAATGCTCTTTGAGACAAAATTGTACCTGCCTCTACTACTACCTCTGGCAGCTTGTTCTAGACACACCGCCCTCTGTGAAAAAATTGCCCCTTTGGACTGCCCCTCTCTCCTGAAGAAAACAAGTTTAGTTTCTAAGTGTTAATATGCAGCACATGGTGTTGATGCTCTGTCAGTAACAGCACACTTTCTTTCGATTCACCAGTTTATATGTTGAAGTACCAGATAAGGGCTTGGACAGTACCATTTATCCCTGATGCCCCAATGTTGTAAGTATTGAAAGTAGACAATCTCCTCTCTCAGATTAGGAATGTTGAACGTTGGTGACCGTTTAACTTTTATCTGATAGTGTAGCTGACATAGGCTGTGATTTGAAGCAAGTCTTGCCAAATGTGGAGTTTCAGACTGCAGTGCCAGCTTTTTATGGAGATTATTTCTAGCCCTGAAAGAAATGGGAGCAGTTAAAACAGCGCAGACATATCTCCTGGGCTTTTTAAGTTTCCATTACCTGATTGTTGTGCTGCAGTTAAGTACATCTAGACTGTATCCTAAGCTAGTATGTGTGCAGGAAAGATTGAATGTGCTTTAGATTTGAAAGCGCATCACTGAGGAAAAGAGCGAGTGTTTTATTTTTCAAACTTTTTTGAAGTAAAGTTTGGGAATATTATGAGGGAGTTCAACTTTTATTGGATCAAACACTGACTTAGATTGCTGATTGTTCTAATTTTGAAGGTTCAGGTTGGTAAACAAGAAATACTTTCAGGTTACTTTCAGTTTTTATATTTTGCAATTTTAAGTAAACATTGATACACGTCTAAATTATGAAATGTGCTATGGTCTAAAGCAATTAAATTCCTGAGAGTGATTTCAATTCCTGTTTAGAATGCACTAACTTCAGTTTGTAGATGCTACTCGGGTTTGATATCAATGACACAAATGTATTTCTTTGGACGGTCTTCAATGTTATTGGCTCCAGGTTCTTTTGCGCATATCCTAGGGTAAGTTGAACAGTGTGTTTTTCATAGTGTTTGTCTTTACCTTGGCTGAAGCTGGCTATATTTCCCGGTTCTTCCTTCTGTAAATGTTGGTTCAGTGCCATATGGGGCCATTTTGGCAAGAGGAAATTCTGTTTGGTGCTACAGCAGCACAGATTTTGGGTGTTTTTGTCACCTCTGAGTGCTGTTAGAAACTTTCTGATAAACAAATGATCTTCATCCTGTAGTACGTGCACTGAGGAATGCTAAATTAATTTAGCCGAGTTGAGTTGCTGGCCTTATTTGCTCTAATGGCTTTTCTGAAGAGCAAACATCTTTTCAGTGGAATCTTCTGATAGTGACATGGGAGGAATTATTTGCATTGAAAACAGCATCATGCAACATGACCACAGTGCCTGTGCCAATTTTTTGATAGAGCTATCCAATTAGTCCCACACTCCCTGCTCCTTCCTGACAGAAGTTTCCTAGCCAAGCTACAGATTTTTACTCCCATTTCCTTTACCTAATGTTCAGTAACTGGTGTCTGCAAGATGTTAGGCAAAGTTAACTCAGCTGCAAAGAGCCTGAAAGATGTTTCATTTGACGACATTGCTGTTGCAAAGTGCTCCTGTAGCTCAGTGAGCAATTGTTACCTAGTATCTGAAGGGTGTTGGATTACAACGTGACAGTGATATCATACTTGAACAGAATTGGGAATAATAGTCAATTAGTCTCCAGACTCCTCATATTCACGGTAGATTTCTTTCTTGTTCTCTTGGCTTTATTCTTACGAGACTAGCCAGCCTCCCTTCCTGGCCCCATGTTAAATTATGATGTAAGTGATTTTGTCTGCCCTTATCTCCTGAAACATTTAAATTTATTATCACCAGTATCCTTAAAAAAAAAACACCTTTTACACCTTATAAACCTCAGCTCCCTTTGGAGCTGACCAAAGGGAGCAGGTCTCTCGGGGTGAGCCTGCTGAGAATGCTCAGGTGGGTGGGGGGAATAAGAGATTAGGCCTAGTTATAGGAGACTCCATAGTTAGGGGGACAGATAGGAGGGTAAATAGTAATAAACGGGACTCAGGGCTGGTGTGTTGCCTCCCAGGGGCTGGGGTCCAGGATGTCGCAGATCGGGTTTTTAAGATTCTTAAGGGAGAGGGGAGTCAGCCCCAAGTCATAGTTCATGTGGGGACACATAATGTAGGTAGGACAAGGGAAGGGGATATTAAACAGAAATTTATGGAGTTAGGGTGGAAGCTTAGGTCCATAACAGGCAGAGTGGTTATCTCTGGACTCTTGCCTGTGTCAAGGGATAGTTTAGAGATGAACAGAGAAAGGGATAGTTTGAACTCATGGCTGCGTGGATGGTGCAGGAGGGAGGGGTTCAGGTTCCTTAACAATTGGGACTCATTCTGGGATAGGTGGGAACTCTTCAAGAGAGATGGTCTACACCTGAACCAGAGGGGGACTAATATCTTGGGGGGAAAATTTGCTAAGGCTATGATGGGGGCTTTAAACTGATTCGGGGGGGGGGTGGGATCCTAAGTAGTTGGGGTGCTGAGAGGGATGAGGGTAAGGGGGTTATAGAGGAGAGTTGTAAAACACAGCGGCGTACGGGTGGGGTGGAGCATGGTTTGAGATGCGTATACTTTAATGCAAGGAGTATTCGCAATAAGGGGGAGGAACTTGCAGCTTGGACCAGTACCTGGAACTTCGATGTTGGGGCCATTTCAGAGACTTGGGTAGAGCAGGGACAGGAATGGATGTTGCAGGTTCCGGGGTACAAATGCTTTAGTCGGAGTAGAGAAGGAGGTAGAAGGGGGGGAGGAGTGGCATTATTAGTCAAAGACTGTATCACAGTGACAGAGAAGAAGTTTGATGAGGACTTGTCTGTTGAGGGAGTATGGGCTGAGATTAGAAACAGGAGAGGAGAGGTCACCCTGTTGGGAGTCTTTTACAGACCTCCTAATAGTTCTAGAGAGGTTGAGGAAAGGATTGCGAAGTCAATTCTGATTAGGAGTGAAAGTAGTAGGGTAATTGTGATGGGGGACTTTGACTTTGCTAATATTGATTGGAATAGCTATAGCTCTAGCTCGTTAGAGGGGTCAGTTTTCGTACAGAGTGTGCAGGAAGGTTTTTTGACTCAGTATGTAGATAGGCCAACTAGAGGTGAGGCTACATTGGATTTGGTGCTGGGCAATGAGCCAGACCAGGTGTTAGGCTTGGAAGTTAGTGAACATTTTGGTGATAGTGACCACAATTCGGTTACGTTCACCTTAGTGATGGACAGGGATAGGCATGAAGCTGGGGGCAGTAGTTATAGCTGGGGGAAGGGTAATTATGAGGCCATCAGGAGAGAATTAGGGTGCATAGATTGGACTAGGAAACTACAGGGACTGGGAACATCTGGAATGTGGTGCTTATTCAAGGAGCAGCTGCTGCGAGTCCTTGATAAGTATGTCCCTGTCAGGCAGGGAGGAAATGGTCGAGTAAGAGAGCCTTGGTGTACGAAAAAAGTTGATTTGCTGGTTAAGAAGAAAAAGGAGGCTTATGTCAGGATGAGGCTTGAAGGCTCAGTTAGTGCAATGGATAGCTATAGATTAGCCAGGAAGGAGGTAAAAAGTGAATTGAGGAGAGCTAAGAGGGGACACGAGAAGATGTTGGCTGATAGGATTAAGGAGAATCCTAAAGCTTTCTTTCGATATGTTAAGAATAGAAGATTGGTTAGGGCAAGATTAGGGCCAGTCATAGACAGCAGTGGGAAGTTGTGCGTGGAGCCTGAAGAGATTGGTGAGGCACTGAATAAATATTTCTCTTCGGTATTCACGCAGAGTGCTGGAAATGTAGCTATGGAGAGCACTGAGGTACAGGGTTGCAAATTGGGGAGTATTGTAGTAGATAGGGAGGATGTGTTAGAAATTCTCGAGGGTTTGAAGTTGGATAAGTCCCCTGGGCCGGACGGGATTTACCCTAGGATTCTCTGGGAGGCAAGAGAGGAGATTGCAGAGCCTCTGGCTCTGATCTTCAGTCCTCGTTGGTTACGGGTGTGGTTCCGGAGGACTGGAGGATAGCGAATGTGGTCCCATTGTTTAAGAAGGGGAAGAGAGACCTTCCAGGGAATTATAGGCCAGTGAGTCTTACTTCTGTTGTGGGCAAAGTATTGGAGAGAATTATTAGGGATAGGATTTATAGTTATTTAGAGAGAAATGAATTGATTGGGGATAGTCAGCATGGTTTCGTGAAGGGTAGGTCATGCCTTACTAACCTCATTGAGTTTTTTGAGAAAGTGACCAGAGAGGTGGATGGGGGTAAGGCGGTTGATGTAGTATATATGGACTTTAGTAAGGCGTTTGATAAGGTGGCCCATGGAAGACTTCTACAGAAAATGCAGATGTGTGGAATAGAGGGTGATTTAGCTAATTGGATTAGGAATTGGCTGGCAGATAGAAGACAGAGGGTGGTGGTTGATGGGAGATATTCATCGTGGAGTTCGGTGACGAGTGGTGTGCCTCAGGGGTCTGTTTTGGGGCCCCTGCTGTTTGTAATTTTTATAAATGATCTGGATGAGGGTATTGAGGGATGGATCAGTAAATTTGCAGATGACACTAAAGTTGGTGGAGTGGTAGATAGTGAAGAGGGGTGTTATAGTTTACAGAGTGACTTGGACAAGTTGCAGAGCTGGGCCGAGAGGTGGCAAATGGAGTTTAATGTGGAAAAGTGTGAGGTAATGCACTTTGGCAGGAACAATAAATGTGTAGAGTATAGGGCTAATGGTAGGGCTCTTAATAGTGTTGAGGAACAGAAGGATCTTGGTGTATGTGTCAATAGATCCCTGAAAGTAGGCAGTCAAGTGGATAAAGTTGTTAAGAAGGCATATGGAGTCTTAGCTTTTATTGGTAGGGGGATTGAATTTAGGAGCCGCAGCATCATGTTGCAACTGTACAAAACTCTAGTGCGGCCGCACTTGGAGTATTGTGTGCAGTTCTGGTCCCCACATTATAAGAAAGATGTGGAGGCATTGGAGAGGGTACAGAGGAGGTTACCAGGATGTTGCCTGGTATGGAGGGCAGGTCTTATGAAGAGAGGCTGAGGGATTTGAGGTTGTTTTCGTTAGAAAGGAGGCGGCTAAGAGGGGACCTTATTGAAACATATAAGATGATTAGAGGTTTAGATAGGGTGGACAGTGATAGCCTTTTTCCTAGGATGGAGAAAGCTAGCACGAGGGGACACAGCTTTAAATTAAGGGGTATGAGTTATAGGACGGATATCAGAGGTAGGTTCTTTACTCAAAGAGTGATTAGGGAGTGGAATGCCCTGCCTGCAGCTGTTGTAGATGCGCCAAGTTTGGTGGCGTTTAAGAGGTTAATTGATAAGTATATGGAAGAGAAGGGAATGGTTTAGTTTGGAGGGGCATTGCTTTTTATTTTGGTCGGCACAACATCGAAGGCCGAAGGGCCTGTTCTGTGCTGTAATGTTCTATGTTCTAAACCTCAAACCTCCCTTCTCACCACATCCCATGTTTCCTGTGACTCAGTGTTTGAATCTCTCCAATCAAATTTCTGCTCCTTTGAGCCTTGAAATGGCCCTTCTCAAAGTTACAAATTACGTGCTTCATCACATGTAACCATGGTGCACTATCCATCCTTCATTCCTTGAACAGATTTTGACCTAGTTAACTATCACCTCCCTCTAGTGCTCACCTCTATTTCAAGAAAGATGGGACTGCCATTGTCTGCTTTTGTTATTGTTAAGGACTAGATCAGAAACTGGAAGATATTTTGAGGTGAGCCTAGATCCTAAATTTTACAGTTGATTTTGGCATTAGAGTGAGCAAAAGGTGCTTCACTTCTAGTATATTCCAAGTGGCCTACTTGGAATATTTTATCAAAATCAACTTTAAAAACACAGTTGGAATATAACAAAAAGAATTACGTAACTTTTTACCAATTAAAAGATTTAAACATGACAATGCATAATTCTTAACAGCTAGCTATCTCTCTCATTCCAATTTAGCAATGTTCCCACATAGACATAAATCTCTCCTTTAGAACTAGTTAGCACAGAAAACCAAATATGCTTACGTGGCTACTAGATTTCTGGCCTTTCAACACCTGTGGAGAGTGATCAAGACAGCCACTTGTCTTCTAATTCTCATGCAGCAACTTCCAGAGAGCTCCACTCAATATCAGAATCTCAAAAAGAGGCTAATTTGGCAGATTCCAGTCTCCCCTTCAGATAGTGAGAGAGATGCAGAGAAAGTGAGCTCTTTTGAGAGATCCCAAAAGGCAAACTGCTTTGAGCTCTTTGTGAAAACCTAGCCCTATCTTGCCATAAGACCTTACCTGTCAATCAACTTAATCAAGCCCTACTGTGCAATAACACAAAACAACAGAACCTTGCATTAGTTCAGATTAAAACAAACATTGAAGCAATTAAGATCAATTATACTGTTGCAGTAATAATACAATGCTGTTGGTCCAGACAAAATGACATGAGTGCATAGAACAGATCCTTCGCAAGAAACATGACTAAAATACATTGCTTTAATGTGCTCTATGATTACATTGTCTACATATTTGTAGCCAGAATATCACTTGTAACAAATTTGTGCCCCGATTCCTTTATGTCTCGGGTTTCTCAAAGGTCCATTGTTGGTCCTTTCCTATTTCTGATATACGCTGTCTCCATTTTAAATTCAAGTCCCCCATAATTTCTCATCTCCCTACCTCTATGTTCCTTCGTGCCACAATTTCTTTATTTCTGGTTTTCTGTGTGTCCCTGATTTTTCTGTTGCACTTCTATGACTGTGCTTCCCTTGATCAGATTCTGTAAATGTCTCCCTAAACTTCCCTGCCTCTTTTGTCCCTTTTAAGTTCTTCCTCAAAACCTCCAGCCATCTGTGCTCGTTTGGTTTGATAATTGGTCCTGTGAAACATGATGTTTTACTACATTTAAACATGCTACACCATTGCAAGCTGTTGTTCATGGAGATGTAATCAGAGATGTAGACACCAAGCCAAAGGAGGAGATAAAATAAGCCAAAGGAGATAGGCCTTTTTCCTAGGATGGAGAAAGCTAGCACGAGGGGACACAGCTTTAAATTAAGGGGTATGAGTTATAGGACGGATATCAGAGGTAGGTTCTTTACTCAAAGAGTGATTAGGGAGTGGAATGCCCTGCCTGCAGCTGTTGTAGATGCGCCAAGTTTGGTGGCGTTTAAGAGGTTAATTGATAAGTATATGGAAGAGAAGGGAATGGTTTAGTTTGGAGGGGCATTGCTTTTTATTTTGGTTGGCACAACATCGAAGGCCGAAGGGCCTGTTCTGTACTGTAATGTTCTATGTTCTATGTTCTAAAAGTGCGGGTGAACAGATGTTTGTCCAAAGAGGAGATTTTAAGCAGGGCCTTGAAAAAGGGAGGAAATCCCAGAGCAAAGGCAGTTGGAAACACATGGCAAAGAAGGGCTGATTGGGTGACATACATATGAGCACTGAGTTTAAGAGGGGAGAAGCTTCCAAGTCTGAAGGAGTTTGAGATGGTCGTTTGGTAATATTGAACTTCAATGTTGTTGAAAAAGAAATTTTTGTCAAAGTTTTTAGTCTTGCAATCATCAGGACATTTTGCAAGGAAACAAACCAAATGGACTCTAATAATCCTCAGTGTGCTAGGAATTCCGTTGATCAATTTAAAGCTTGTTAATTGAACTTGCATTATGGTGCATTTTATGTGAATTAGAAGCTACACATAATACACGGAGCTCTGCACAGAAAGAACATGTACACGTATTGTGCCTCTTTCAACTAAATAAAACGAGTGACAGCCAGAGTGCCGATTAATTAGTAAGTGGACTATGATTGATAGAGGCATGCAGAATGCACCAGCTAATGGGACTTGCAATTAACTGCCAAATATTGTTTCAAATTTAAAGTAGCCAGCTTGACTCTATTTGCCCTGAGGAATGAACCAACAAGTGCCTTCTCATTCAGTATAAATTTGCTGTCTTCCTTGGATTTGTGTTCTTGTGAAATGTCCTAATGAGTGCAAGATAAAAAGCTATGAAAAAATGTTTTCTTTTTCCAGCAATATTGAGGTTAGAACTGGTGATGGTATTAAGGGATTTTAACAAGAGGATGTGAGGTTTAGCAGCATATGGAGGTGGAAAAGAGGGTACGTTGCTCTCCAATATAGTCCAAGTGGAGAGAAAATGAATCAGAAGCTCACCTTTGCATTAGACTCAATCTGATTGAATCGTGCATGATGGCTGTGGAATGGAATGGAGTTAGTACAATGCTTGTGGCAGGGGCTAAAGACAATTATTTCAGTTTTTCCACTGCTTAACTCAAGGCAATTGTGCATCATTTCAGACGAGCAATATCCAACACTCTTGTTGAAAAGGTAGTAGAGAGGTAGAGCTTGTTTTCATAAGTATATTTGTGGACCCTGACCACACGTGCATCTGGATGTCCTGATGGGGCAGCATGTACATGAAAAAGTGGACAGGAACGAGAATGGATCATTGGAGGACTCTGTTGGTAATGATGCTGGAATAGGAACAAAGAATGAGGAACAATATAGCACAGAAACAGGCCCTTTGGCCATCCAAGTCTGCATCAATCATGTGTTCCTAATTAGACCATCGTTTGTATCCCTCTATTCACAGTCTGTTCATGTGGCTATCTAGATAAGTCTTAAATGATCCTAACGTATCTGCCTAAACCACCTTGCTTGGTAGCACATTCCAGGCCCTCACCACCCTCTGTGTAAAATACGTCCCCCGCATATCTGTATTGAACCTTGCTCCCATTATCTTAAACTTGTGACCCCTTGTGTTTGTCATTTCTGACTTGGGAAAAAGCTTCCAACTGTTCACTTTATCTACGCACTTCATAATCTTATAAATCTCTATCAGGTTGCCTCTCAGCATCCATCTTTCCAGGGAGAACAACCCTAGTTTACTCAATCTCATCTCATAGCTGTTCCCTCCAGGCAACATTTTGGTAAACCTTTTCTGCACTCTGTCTAAAGCTTTCACTCCCTTCTTGTAGTGTGGCAGTGAAAACTGGATACAGTATTCCAAATGTGGCCTAATCAACATTCTATATAACTGCAAAAACATATGCCAACTTTTTTACTCTGTGCCTGTCCAATAAAGGCAAGCATGCCATATGCCTTTTTCATCACCTTTTTCCAACTGTGCTGCCACCTTTTTAAGGATCAGTGGACTTGCATACCACCCCAGATCCCTCTGTGTCTATACTCCTGATAGTTCTGCCATTTATTGTATAGCTCCTCTGCATTAGATCTATCAAAATACATCACTTCACATTTATCTGGATTAAATTCCATTTGCCACTTCTCTGCCTAATTTTCCAACCTACCTATATCCTGATGATGTTCATCACTATTTGCAAGTCCATTAATCTTTGTGTTGTCTGCAGATTTAATAAACAGACCAGCTGCATCTTCTTCCAAATCATTTATAAATATCACAAACATCAGAGGTTCGAGTACAGAACTCTATATACCACTGGTCGCAGACCTCCAATCATAAAAAGATTCCTCCACTGCTCCCCTCTGTCTTCCTTGGCCAAGCCAGTTCTCCACCCATCTAGCTAGTTCACCTTTGATCCCGTAAGATATAACCTTTTGCACCAGCCTGCCATAAGGGACCTTGTCAAATGCTTTAGTAAAATCCATGTAGACGACATCCATGTCCCTTCGCTCGTCAATCATTTTGTCACTACCTCAAAAAAGTCAACCAAATTTGTGAGGCATGACCTCCCCTGTACAAAACCATGTTGTCTAAAGCTGATGAGACTATTCAGTTCTAAATGTGTATAGGGAACATAGAACACTACAGCACAAACAGGCCCTTCGGCACACAAGTTGTGCCGATCACATCAGTACCTACCAGGCCATAGAACTATCTGTAACTCCCAATCCCACTAAATCCCATGTACTCATCCAGAAGTCTCTTAAAATGCCCCAGCGTGTTCATCTCTACCACCACTGAAGGCAGCCAATTCCATTCACTCACCACCCTCTGAGTGAAAAACTTACCTCTAACATCTCCTCTGTACTTGCCCCCCAGCACCTTAAACCTGTGTCCTCTCATAGCGACCATTTCAGCCCTGGGAAATAACCTCCGAAAATCCACTTTATCTATTCCTCTCAACATCTTATAAACCTCTATCAGGTTGCCTCTCAACCTTTGTCTCTCCAGGGAGAAGAGACCTAGCTCTCTCAACCTATCTTCATAAGGTATGCCCACAATCCAGGCAACAACCTTGTAAATCTCCTGTGCACCCTTTCAATAGCTTCCACATCCTTCCTATAGTGAGGCGACCAGAACTGCACACAGTACTCCAAGTGGGATCTGACAAGGGTCTTATAAAGTTGCAGCATTTCCTCCCGACTCCTAAGCTCAATCCCTCTATTAATGAAGGCCAGTACACCATATGTCTTCTTGACCACATCCTCCACTTGCGAGGCAGATTTAAGAGTCCTGTGGACCCGGTCCCCAAGATCCTTTTGCTCCTCAACACTGCCAAGATCCCTACCCTTGATATTATACTGCTTTATCCCATTGGTCCTGTCAAAATGGACCACCACCCATTTATCTGCGTTGAAGTCCATCTGCCACTTCGCCCAGTCTTGCACCCTATCTATGTCTCGCTGCAACTTCAGACATCCCTCCAGACTATCCACAACACAATCAACCTTCATATCGTCGGCAAACTTACTAACCCATCCCTCCACTTTCTCATCCAGGTCATTTATGAGAATGACAAACAGCAAGGGTCCCAGAACAGATCACTGGGGCACTCCATTGGTGACCGACTTCCATGCAGAAAAAGACCCATCCACAATCACTGTCTGCCTTCTGTAGGCAAGCCAATTTTGGATCCACAAGACCAAAGCCCCTTGGATCCCATGTTCTCTCACCTTCTCAAGAAGTCTTGCATGGGGGACCTTATGAAATGCCTTGCTGAAATCCGTGTAAACCACGTCCACTGCTCTTCCTTCGTCAATGTGTTCAGTCACATTTTCGAAGAACTCGACTAGGCTCGTAAGACACGATCTGCCCTTAACAAAGCCATGTTGACTCTTTCTGATCATATTGAACTTCTCTAAATGCTCATAAATCATATCCCAGAATCCTCTCCATCAACTGAGGTCAGACTCACTGGTCGGTAATTGCCCGGGCTATCCCTATTCCCCTTTTTGAAAATAGGCACCACATCCGCAATCCTCCAATCTTCCGGAACCTCTCCGTCTCCATCGACGATGCAAAGATCATTGCCAGAGGCTCTGCAATCACTTCCCTCACCTCCCACAGCAACCTGGGGTACATCCCATCCGGATCCAGCGACTTATCTACCTTGATGGAATTTAACAGTTCCAACACATCCTCTTTCTTAATGTCCACATACTCAATCTTTTCAGTTTGCCGCAGTCCTGTAGTACAACCCCCCAGATCACTTTCTACTGTGAATACTGAGGCAAAGTACTTATTAAGCACCTCTGCCATTTCTTCTGGTTCCACACAGACTTTTCCCCCTTCACCTTTTATAGGTCCTATCCCTTCTCTTCTCATCCTTTTACTCTTCATATATTTATAGAATGCCTTGGGATTCTCCTTAATCCTACCCGCCAAAGCCTTCTCGTGACCCCTTCTGGCTCATCTAATTTCCTTTTTAAGCTCCCTTCTACAAGTCTTATATGCCTCAAGATCTTTAACATCCCCTAGCTCCCTGAACCTATTGTATAACTTTCTTTTCTTCCTGACTAGGTTCATCACAACCTTTGTGCACCACGGTTCTCTCGACCTACCAAAACCTCCTTGTCTCACCGGAACGTTGTCGTGCAGAGCTCCAGACAAACATTCCTTGAAAATCTGCCACCTTCCTTCAGTGCTTTTCTCCAAGAATACCTCTTTCCAGCTTACTCTTCCAATTTCCTGCCTAATGATTTCATATTTCCCCCTACTCCAGATAAACACCTTCCTATCCTGCCTGATCCTATCTCTTTCCAATGCTATTGTGAAGTGAAGCCATTGCTGATTAAGCTCTGACTATGATAGAGTGGAACCAAGTAAGAGCTGAGCTTTGAGCTATAGAAACTTTGGAGGTGGGTAGCATAGTCAATCTAGTGTCAAATTCTGCAGAGAATGCATGATCAAAACAAGGATGTCATGTATCACTTTAATCAGGTGCCATGGAAGGAAGCATTAATAGACAGATTCAAACCAGAAAGATGGCATGGATTTAGGAACATAGAACATTATAGCGCAGTACAGGCCCTTCGGCTCTTGATGTTGCACCGATCAATGTAACCAATTTTATGACCCTCTATCCTAAACTATTCCAATGTTATCCATATGCCTATCCACTGCCCATTTGAACGCCCTTAAACTTGACAAGTCCACAACTGCTGAAGGCAGGGCATTCCACGCCCTTACTACCCTCTGAATAAAGAACCCACCTCTAGCATCTGTCCTATAACTACCACCGCTTAATTTAAAGCTATGTCCCCTGTGCTATAATGTTCTATGTTCCTAAATCCATGCCCATCTTTCTGGTTTGAATCTGTCTATTAATGCTTCCTTCCATGGCACCTGATTAAAGTGATACATGACATCCTTGTTTTGATCACGCATTCTCTGCAGAATTTGACACCAGATGACCATGCTACCCTCCTCCAAAGTTTCTATAGCTCAAAGCTCAGCTCTTAGTCGGTTCCACTCTATCTAGGAAGTAGAATTGCATTTAAATATTGGAGAGCAATGGCTGGTTGGAGATTGGGTGATTGTCCACTCCTTGAAAACTATGACAACAGTTTTGACAAGGAGGGCATAACTAAAAACAGAGAGCCATTTACAATTTCCATGAATATGAGGGTCAGGGAGGGAAGCTAGATGGCCCGCATTTCAGGAGCAGGAATTGGTGACATGGATGAGATGAGTTTGGCAAAGGCATGCAACTAGATAGGAGAGAAAATGTAGGAAGTTGCAGGTTTGGGCCTAAGGCAGGGGAGGCTTGGGAAAATTAGTAGCAGGAGGCTTGGTGCAGAATGATGGGAAAACAACCAAATGAGCTGAACAGATGATCACAATGTTAGTAACAACAACATTTATGAGCTCCTGGTACATGTTTTTAGAGGGACCGAGAAAGGGATTGAATGAGATAATTGATTAGGGAAAAGAAACAAGCTATTTATACTCTCTTGGATGATCTGGGAGTGATGGATGATTTTGGTGAAGAATGAGGCCCTGTAGGTTTGAATATGTTCCAACTCTACCTGGTGATGGATGGCAGAGATCAGAAGAAATGTCCTGTCCTGTGCTGTAAACAGAGGGCTTTCTCGTTGCCTCTTAGACAGACCTCTTGGGTTTGTATGGAAGGTGCTATATGCAGTTGAAAGCTTATTTTCTACTGAGAAAATTGAAACAACATAGCAACTCAAATTAGAGTTTTTTTCTGATGCTCAGTTGATAGTTTTAACAAATATTTTTGGCTACTAGCCTCAGAGAAAGCTGGTGAGTGCTGTTCTCAGTTTGTATCAGTTGTTATGCATTAGGCTCACACAGCTCACAGTCACTGTTGTGGAACAGGATGTGATGAATCTCGTGTTCAGGCATACTGGTTAATAATAGACTTGTCCAAATCAGTAGCTGAAACCTGCTGTACAACAAACTTTTCAATAGGTCTTTTTAAGCAAAGCACATGATAGAATACTCCCTCTTTCCACTTCATCCATGAGTGAAAAATATATTTGCATATCTGTTCTATTTATTATGGAAGTTGAAAGTTAACTTTTTCTTTGCTATTCAGAGTTGTGAATGATGTTATTTAAACAGATGAGGGTGACCAAGACAGTTTCTGCAATTGGTTCCATATTGGCAAAATTAAAGGTTTTGCTTTGTCTTCTAATAGTCATGTAAATAGTTGTTTCAGTTTATTTTATGTGATCCTCTTGCTTTTTGCCATTTATCTTCACTTACCTCATTGAGGGTTTGCAGTTTCTATGGGGTGCCGAGTGATTAGATCAACATACCATTATCATGAAAACTGGTTTATTCCTTAGCAGGATTGCAAGGAAAGTAAGATATTTAGCAGAAGTGAAGAAATTAACACTGTTTTCAGATGAAATGCTAGTTTATTTAAAGAAAGATTCTTGCTCAGTATTGAGTGACGATTGTAATCAGTCAGAAAGGTTGGCAGAGATTTTTTCCTATGGTTCAAGTTTAGAAGTTGGGTTTGTTGATCTAAATTGCAGCCATTTTATTGACCACCAGTTTTTCCAGGTTTGACTTGTTTCAGCAGAATGTTATTTTTAGAGTTTCTCCACTGTAGAGATAAGTTGGGATTTTGGATTGCTTCTTCCGTAAAATGATGAAATCTTGGCACTGTACCAAAGCCATGAGGATATTGCTTTATTTTTATAAACAAGCTGCTGACCAACCACACAGAAAAACAAAGTGTTGAGACTAAAACAGGATGAATGGACATTCACAGAATTATTACAGTGTAGAAGGCAGCCATTTGGTCCATTGTGTTGCACTGCTCTCCAAACATCATGACTTCGTGCCATTTTTCTGCCTTTTCCCCATTCCACCTCCATGTTGTTTCTATTCAAGTAATTACCCCTCTTGAATGCCTCACCTTTCTTAGTTTGTCTTTTGTTTTTGTCCTAAAAACAAACAAAAAGGTCATCTTTGCAATTCTGTGGCTAGGTAGTGGTTTCAGTCAAATTCAGTCTCTTTTGCACTCATGCAAGAAGGCTCTGAAAACTTTGGAATTTTAATTGTTTTTCTCAGTTCATGACTATGAGGGTACATCTGGCCTGTTATTTTTGCACAACTGCCTAGACTCTGGAGAGCTGACTGGAGAAGAAGCCAGAAGTCGCGCCTACCAAAGTACATTGCTGCTTGAAATCTGAAGCTATTATGAACAATTTTGTTTGTGATTATCAGCAGTGCCAAATGCTAATGTATTTGTATGAACTGTGGAGTGATGTAGCTGGTAATTCCAAAGTTTATGTCTGAGTCAGAGAGAAGGGATCAGTTAGGGGATTTGGACACTTTGTGGCACAGAGCAGATTAGAAGCCTGAGGAGGAAGAGGAACTTTAGGATTGTTCTCATACACAGCCAGAAGATCCCTGGCTTCCAGCAGCAGAGTGCCATTCTGAGGCCTGGGCATGGGGGCAAATAGGAAAGAAAGTCAGAAAAAGGAGAATCCCCCTAGTTATGTCCTACCTCCACTCTAGTGGAGGCCAGTGTGGAACCAGATGATATTACTGAGCTTTTCAAAGTAGATTGTGTGTAGCAGTAATGTTACTGGATTTGTACTTTAGAGACCCAGGCTAATACTCTGGGGACACGAGTTCAAATCCACCCTAGAAGCTGGTGAAATTTAAATACAATTGATTAAATCTGGAATTGAAAGTTAGGTTTTTACGATAATAGTGAGACTATCAGGTTAATGAAGAACCTTTAGGGAATTATATCTCCCATCCTCACCTCATTTGGTCCACATGTCACATCAGAGGCCCTTCAGGACAATTAGAGATGGACAAAAAAATTCTGACCTTGACAGCGATACCCAATCCCAAGAAAGGATGAAATAAAGACTTGTAAAGATCCTCGACTTGAGGGAGATCTCTGTCTTTCAAATTGACATGATGTAGAGATGCCAGCATTGGAATGGGGTAAACACCAGTTTTAAATCCAACCTATTTATTTGATAGTAAACTCGTAAGCTTTTGGCTCTATGGCCTTCGTCAGGCGAATGAGGTGTTCTGGTCTCCAATAGCACACGCATCAGCACAGACAGTTTACAGATTGCTGATTAGAATGCGAATCTTTACACCTAACCTGCTATTCAAGTCTTAAAGTGTGAATGGAAGGAGCACTGAGCACAGGTTAGAGAGATGCGTATTGTCTCCAGACAGCACAGTAAGTGAGGTTTTTTGCCAACCCAGGCAAGTCATGGGGGTAACCCTGACTAACATGGGGAATGATTGATGCAATTGCAGTTTATAAATTGATGCTTGACATTAGTTGGGACTAGCCCATTGTATGATGAAACCAGCTTGGATCAACAATTCTGAATCTGATGTAGACAATACAGGTTTGGCCTTTTGTTGGTTTCTCGTTCTTCTTTAAGTGCCTCTTTGTAACAGCACTGTTCTACATATCTTCTTAATTTGAAGACAGATTTCATAAATTGTCTTGTTGCTTGTGGGTCATTGGTAGTGCAAGTTAATCCGTAGAATCACAAAATCCCTACAGTGTAGAAAGAGGCCATTCGGCCCATTGAGTCCACACTGATTCTCCAAAAGAACATCCCACCTATGCTCTCCCCACTGCCCTTTCCCTGTAGCCCTGCATTTCACCATGGCTAAGCCATCTAACTTGGGACTGTTTACACCCTGGGAGGAAACCCATGCAGACATGGGGAAAGTGTGCAAAAATTGACCGCCCTGTTTCTTGCATTACAGGAGGGATTCCATTTAAAGTACACCAGTGGCTGTCATGTGCTTTGCAAAGTTAAATTGTAAAAATATCCATCAATAAGGATACTGTTCTGATCTTTGTGGGACAACTGGATATTAAAATAACCAGATTTACTAAGTGGCTCCCAAATGGAAAAAAATGCCAACAAGATTTCACATTTTGTAACTTTTAAGAGGAATCGAAACCATTGCTAATTAAACATGAATTAACAGGCAAGTGATACTTCAAATAAAAAGTTAACTTTAAATAGTTGATGCACAAGATGCATTTTTGTTGTAACCCCTGCACTCGTATCATTGCCTTCCCCTCCTCCTCTTAAATAAGAACGTAGAACATTACAGCGCAGTACAAGCCCTCCGGCCCTCGATGGTTCCACTGGCCGGTGCAACAATCTCATGACCCTCTAACCTACACTATTCTAAAGCTATCCATATGCCTATCTACTGAACATATGAACACCCTTAAACTTGGCGAGTCCACAACTGCTGCAGGCAGGGCATTCCACGCTGTTACTACCCTCTGAGTAAAGAACCCACCTCTAACATCCGTCCTACAACTACAGTCCCTTAATTTAAAGCTACGTCCCCTCATGTTGGCCATCTCCATCCGAGGAAAAAGGCTCTCACTGTCCACCCTATCTAACCCTCTGATCATCATATATGTCTCAATTAGGTCACCTCTTAGCCTCCTTCTCTCTAATGAAAATAACCTCTTTCCTCATAAGATCTACCCACCATACCAGGCAACATTCTGGTAAACCACTCTGCACCCTTTCCAATGCCTCCACATCTTTCTTACAATGTGGCGACCAAAACTGTACACAATACTCCAAGTGCAGCCGCACCAGAGTTTTGTACAGTTGGGTCATTACAGTCCTGATGATATTGCTTTTCACAGTTCCTTTTCAACTGAACAACCAATAATGCTCCCATTAATGGTCTGGACCCTTCTTATAAAAAGCCCAACTCTTTAGCATCACAAGTATTCAAACAGCCTTCCAGATTTTAGTCTTTCTTAACCAGCTTGTACATCATCCCCAAGAGCTTCCATCTCTCACGTGTAGATAAGGTAGTCAAGAAGGCAAATGACATGTTTGCCTTCATTGGTCAGAATATTGAGTATAAAAACTGGCAGGTCATGCTGCAGCTGTACAGAACTGTAGTTAAGGCTTATTTGGAATATAGTGTTCAATTTTGCTTGCCACACTGGCAGAAGAACATGGATGCTTTGGAAAAGGTACAGAAGAAGTTTACCAGGATGTTGCCTAGTCCGGGGAATGGGCAGTATTAGCTATGAGGAGAAGTTGGATAAACTCGGTTTGTTCTCACTGGAATAATGGAAAGTTGAGGGGTGACCTGACAGAGGTTTACAAGATTGAGTGACATGGACAGAGTGGATAGTCAGGTGTTCTTTCCTAAGGTAGAAAAGTCAAGTACTGGAGGCATAGGTTTAAGCTGCATGGGGAAAACTTTAGGGAAGATGTGCGAGGTAAGTTTTTTATACAGAAGGTGGTGAATGCCTGGAAGGTGCTGCCTGGGGAGTTGGTGAGAGCAGATACAGTAGCAGCATTTAAGGGGCAAAGAGACGAATATATGAATAGGATGGGAATGGAAAGGTATGGACTCTGTAATGCATATGATTTTAGTTTAGGCAGACATCATCATCAACAGATATAGTTTCTTGGTGTGAAATCCCATGATATCCAAGAACACTTACTAGTTATCTGCTGTATCTTGTCATTTCCAAATTATTTTATTTTATTATATCTCTCTTTCCCTAAAATAATGCACTATTTCCAATCAAAAGCATGGCTGAGTGATGTGGCAAGAGATTTGTAAAATTCAATTTACACTTGCCTGTTTAAAAAAAAACACTTTTGTAGCAAGAACTTTGTCTCGGAGAAGCAGATGGTGCAGTTGCAACAGATTAGGGATAGTTTATTCATCAACAGCAGTATTGATTTGATTTATTATTGTCACATGTATTAGCCTACAGTGAAAATTATTGTTTCTTGTGCACTATATAGATAAAGCATACTGTTCATAGAGAAGGAAAGGAGAGAGTGCTACAGTCATAGCTAGAGAAAGATCAACTTAATGTGAAGCAGTCCATTTAAAAGTCTGATGACGACAGGGAAGAAACTGTTCTTGAGTCAATTGGTATGTGTCCTCAGACTTTTGTGTCTTTTTCCTGATGGAAGAAGGTGCAAGAGAGAATGTCTGGGATATGTGGAGTTCTTAATTATGCTGGCTGCTTTTCTGAGGCAGCGGGAAGTGTAGATAGAGTTAATGGATGGGAGGCTGGTTCGTGTGAAGGATTGGCCTTTGTTCATAACTTTTTGTAGTTGTTTGCAGTCTTGGATAGAGTAGGAATGGTACCAAGCTGTGATACAACCAGAACTAATGCTTTCTACATTGCATCTGTAAAACTTGGTGAGAGTCATAGTGGCTTTGTTAAAATTTCCTTAGTTTTCTGAAAAAGTAGAAGCGTTGGTGGGCATTCTGGTTATGATGCTATCCAGACAGTAAGCCTGAAAACACTTATTTAGCTGAAATTTCAAAGATTAAAATGACTACCAATCATAGAATCCTACAGTGCAGAAAGAGACCATTCAGCCCGTCAAGACTGCACCAACCACAATTCCAGCCAGGCTGTATGCCCGTAATCTTATGTATTTACCCTGCTAATCCCCCTGACACTAAGGGGCAATTTGGGACGGCCAATCCACCTAACCCACACGTAAAGAACAAAGAAAATTATAGCACAGGAACAGGCTTTTCAGCCTTCCAAGCCTGCACTGACCATCCTGCCTGACTGAACTAAAACCCCCACTCTTCTGGGGACCATATCCCTCTATTCCCATTCTATTCATGTATTTGTCAAGATGCCGCTTAGAAGTCACTACCGTATCTGCTTTCACTACCTTCCCTGGCAATGAGTTCCAGGCACCCACTCCCCTCTCTTTAAAAAAAAATCTGCCTCGTATCTCTTTTAAACTTTGTCCCCTAGTAATTGACTCTTCCACCCTGGGAAAAAGTTTCTGACTATCCACTTTGTCCATGTCTCTCGTATTCTTGTAGACTTGTGTATAGTAGATTTAATGAATATAGATTCTGAAATTTGCATTTTGTCATCAAGCCTCATCTTTGAAATGTTTTATTTCTTTTAATGTATTTTTCAGATTCAATTGTAAATGTATCGTAAGCTGTGAGCACAGAATGAAGAAGGCAAGCAGGTCGGCTCCTGCACCATCCAAAGTACAGGGTAAAATGCAGACCGTTGAAAAAATTAAATCGGATAACTGCCCTTCAGTAACTACAGTTACCAAGGCTTCAAAAACAACAGGATCAACAACTGCATTAACAAAGGTAATTAATTTTGTAGGTTGTAAAGAGCCTTAAATGTTAAAAGTTATAGTCCATGGTTTTTTAAAAAAAATTGCTATCATAAACTGTTGCATCCTATTTATTTTGTGTCCATTGTATCGTATGTTGGTGTTCAGACATCTTCCACCTCCCACATGAGCTCAACCTGAATGTAATGAAGGAAAACATGTCTTATCTTGGGTACTGATGATTAAAAACTTTTTTTTAGCTGACCTTGAGGTTTTTTTTTTGCAGAACTATATTAGGGAGACCTAGTTAGCTGAGGACGCTATGCCTGAAATCAGTTTTGTTTTGTCTGATGAAAATATATCTGACCTATTTCATTAGGATCCTGAACCTTGGATCTACTGTCAACAAAAAAGCTAATTGCCGGGACCTTGATATCACACTGATATTGTAATCATATACTTTGTAATTCTAGAATGAAAGAATTTTTCAGCATAGAAGCAGACCATGTAGCCCATTGAATACTATCGCTTTGGCCCCCTATAAATACTACCATTTATGGGGCTGGCACATTGGCCTCACAGTGCCAGGATCAAACCCAGGATCTGGGTTTGATCCTGGTCATGGATGATTGTGCAGAATCTACATTCTCTGTGCGGATTTCCTCTAAGTGCTCTGGTTCCCTCCTACAATCCAAAGATGTGCAGGTTAGGTAGATTGACCACACTAAATTGCTCCTTAGTATCTCAAGATGTGTATGTTAGAGGGATTAGTGCGATAAATAAGTGGGGTTATGGGGATAGAGTCTGGGTGCGATGCTGCTTTGGCGAGTTGGTGCAGACTTGATGGGCCAAATGGCCTGCTTCTCCTACTGTACTCCTTGTACACCTATGACTGTGTGGCCAAATTCCCCTCCAACTTGATTTTCAAGTTTTCTGACACCACAGTAGTGGGTTGGATCTTGAACAATGATGGGACAGAGTACAGGAATGAGATAGGGAATCTGGTGAGCTGGTGGAGCAACAATAATCTCTCCCTCAGTGTCAACAAAATGGAGATTGTCATTGACTTCAGGAAGCTTAAAGGAGAACATGCCTATCTACATCAACAGGGACGAAGTAGAAAGCGTTGAGAGCTTCAAGTTTTTACGTGTCCGGATCACCAATAAACTGTCCTGGTCCCCCCCATGCTGACACTGTAGTTAAGAAAGCCCACCAACTTCTTTCTCAGAAGATTGAGGAAATTTGGCATGTTAGCTACAACTTTCACCAACTTTTACAGGTGTATCATAGAAAGCATTCTTTTTGATTGTCTCACACCTTGGTATAGCTTCTGCTGTGCCCAGGACTAAGACGAAAGATGGTGAATGTAGCCCAAACCATCCAAACCAGCCTCCAGTCCATTGATTCTGTCTACACTTTCCGCTGCCTTGACAAAGCAGCCACCATAATTAAGGAACCCGTGCACCTCGGACATTCTGTTTTCCATCATCTTCCTTCAGGAAAAATATACAGAAGTCTGAGGTCATGTACCAAGTGACTCAAGTACAGCTTCTTCCCTGCTGCTGTCAGACTTTTGAATGAGCCTTGCATTTAAGTTGATCTTCTCTAGTTATGACTGTAATACTACACTCTTGCTTCCTTCCCTATGAACGGTATGTTTTGTCTGCGTAGTGCAAGAAACAATACTTTTCACTGTATATTACTATGTGACAATAATATATCAAATCAAACCATAGGAGTTCTATATTAGCATTGAAGCTTCTTTTCGTATGTTCATGGCTTTCTTTACACTCTCTGTTGAGAACTGCTGGGGATGTTAATATGTTCAGTGATTATCTGAATAAATTTGTATCTTTGGTGTTAACTTAGCGTAAAAATCATAGTAACCCTACAGTGCAGAAGGAGATCATTTGGCCCATTGAGTCTGCAACGACAACAATCTCACCTCCGGTTCTATCCCCTCACATTTACCCCACTAATCCCTCTAACCTATCATCCTGGGCACTAAAGGACAATTTTGCATGGCCAGTCAATCTAATCTGCACATCTTTGGAGTGTGGAGAGAAACCGGTGCAAACTCCACACAGTGATCCAAGCCGGGAATCAAAGACAGGTCCCTGAAGCTGTGAGGCAGCAATGCTAACCAATGTAACCCCTATGTTTATGTGATCGGTTTCATCCTGAGCTGAGCGTTTTGTTGGTATTCTGAAATCCATCCTTCAACACGAATGAATCTAGACCGAAACCAGATCCAGCCTTGATAGGCTCCTGCTTGAAGTCATACTTGACTGAAAGATGCAGTAGATCTTGCAGATTGTTACTTGTGTTTTTGTTTGAAAAGAATATGACCTTTTTCAAAAAATTTATTCATGGAATATGAGTATTGCTAGCTGGGCCAGCATTTATTACCCATCCCTGAAGGCATTTAAGAGTCAATCACATTGCTGTGGGTCTGGAGTCACATATAGTTCAACCAGGTAAGGACAATAAACTTTCTTCCCTAAAGGAAATTAGTAAATTAGATGGGTTTTTACAACATCAGCAATGGTAGCAGCTTGGTGGCATAGTGATTAGCGCTGCTGCCTCAGTGTTAAGGACCTGGGTTCAAATCCAGCCTTGGGTGAATGTTTGTGCGGAGCTTGCACATTCTCCAAGTGTCTGCGTGGTTTTGCTCTGGTTTCCTCCCACACTGCAAAGGTGTGCGGGTTAGGTGGATTGGCTGTGCTAAATTGACCCTTAGTGTCAGGGTGACGAGCAAGGTGAATACATGGGGTTTCATGCGGGAGAGATAAGGCTTGGGTGTGAGTGTTGTCAATGCAGGCTTGATGAGCTGAATGGTGTCCACCTGCTTTGAATGATTCTACAATCAGACTTCTAATTCCAGGTTTTTTTCTATTGAATTCAGTTTCCACCATCTGCCATGGTGGCATTCGAACCCATGTCCCCAGAGCATTACCCTGGGTCTCTGGATTACTATTCCAGTGACAATATTGCTCCACTAGTATCTTCCCTTGAAGATAAGATAAAGTCAGAAACTTGTTGGAACACACTTATCATCTTTTTTAATTCAAACCAATTTTACTGAACAGATTTGCTTGAAGCAAATAACGCTAGCTGTGCAGATTTAAGATGTGTATGATGAGCAACCCAGTCTTGGGTGATACTTGGAAGCTGCAATATGGAACAGCTAATAGGATAACATGTATTTGTTTAGGTGCTGAGCCTTTGAATATTTTGCAGTAGTTCAGTCACTGACAGCTATTGTTGACTGACTCTGGTTTTCAGAAAGGAATTGCACTGATCCTTGCTCCAGCCAGAGATGATGGTTTGAGCACAGAGGAGAAGTAAATGTCCCTGGAAGTCTCTGCTGGATTCACTTTCTCAGTTTTGTTTTCTTGAACTTGTTCTTTGTTTGGCTCTACTTCTAAAGTTTAGATGGTTAAATCATGTTATAAAATTGCTGATAGCCCTAGTTCAATATGGAAAACGGACTTTGATCGTGAATTGGATGATTGCATTTGAGTATCCTGACACAACTTTGGAATTTCACTGGCTAATAGTTTGCAATGGCTACGAGCACAACTTGAGGTGGTATTATGGTGACACAGTGGTTAGCACTGCTGCCTCACAATGCTCAAGTAACTCTCTCCCTGTATCTGTATGGGTTTCCTCCAGGTGCTCCGGTTTCCTCCCTCAGACCAAAGATGTTTGGGTTAGGTGAATTGGCCATGCTAAATTGTCTGTTAGTGTCAGGGCAAATACATGGGGTATGGGAATAAGGCCTGGGTGGGATTGCTGAAGATTCAGACTCAATGAGCCGAAAGGCTTCCCCTACACTGTAGGGATTCTATGAACTCTCATTCACATTATTATACTGTCACTATTTAGCTATTATGAGTAGTCATTGTTCGCTATTGAGCCACAATATTGTTGTGGTTTATTTACTGAACAGAAGGTGGTGAATGTGTGGTCAGTAAGTTAACTGTGGTTTCATACATTTCCTGTATATTTTGCTGCTTCGACTAATAGAAACTAAACTTTTTTTGCAGCTTTTGATATTGTGATTTAACTACTTTTGTGGTGCTGTTACCATTTAAACTTGTTAGTGTGAATATGTGAAATTGACAATTACAAAAGCTGCTAATTCTACTTTTAATGTCATAATGTTGAGAATTGTAAGAGTGAGTCCCAATATTGGGAGAAACCTAACAGAAGTTTTCAAAATTTGATAAGTTTTTTGACTAGGGGAAATGTTGAAAAATTATTTTCACTGGTTGGCAAATTGGAACATTTAAGTAAGAGCTAGTATTTATAAAGAAAGCTTAGAAATACCCAGAGCTCCTCATAATCATGAAGCACTTTAGGGGTTTGTTCAGTGTTGTAGTGTAGAAAGAAAGCAGCTAATTTGTGTACTGCAATGTCCTAGAAACCTGAGGAATAACAGTTCATCTAGACACCAGAAAATCTACTCTGCTGTTCTTTGACTAACGCTGTGGGAACTTTTATATCCACCTGAAAGAACAGAAATGGCATTGATTTAACTCCTCATCTGAAACCTGACACCTCTTACATTACAGTAGTTTCCCAATTCATTGATATATTAGCCTTGTAATACTTCCTCTGAGTGCCATGAAAGTGCAACCTAAACTTGACCTTTCTTTGGAAGATTCCCTTTGACAAGCAAGTGTCAGTCATTTGATTTGCATGACCAGCTCAACTCAGTTATGTCTGGCTCTACATACTGTGATTGCTTGGCGTATGAGCTTGACTGAACACCGGGAAGTCTGATATTTTGATCTATCATCTTGTCTTCAGAAGCTTCTAGAGGCAGCTCAAATGAAAATAGCTGCATTTCTTGGTGTGACACAGTTGAAGTCCTTTGTGTACACAACAGAGTGGATAGGACTATTACTGTAAAGACTTCCAGGAGGAGCAAGCTCCACATATATCCCCATCCTCAATGATGGAGTGTTTGCTAAGAATGCAACAACAAAGATGAAAATTGTTGTGCATGTTGCTGAGGCCTGTACAGTAGGCTGCTGAGAACACAGGCCTAGTAAACCAACATCTTAATCCTCCGAGTCAGCAAGATGTTTTTCTGTGCACATTCCATTTGATGACACCACTAGTAACAGTTTCAGGCTGAGAAAGTGTCCCGCCCTCCCCATTTTAATTGGAATTTTCTTCTCCGTATTCTAACCTTTGTCTTCCATGTAGAAACATATTCAATCAGACAGCAAGCTCTACAATCTGTCCAGATTGAAAGTGGAGACAAAAATATAGCATGTCCTGATCAAAGAGCTCTTCTAAAATGATGTTGCACAGTTGCTCACATAAAAAATTAGCTACAAGAATGTATGTAATGTCTCTCCCATACTGGTAACTTGTTCTTCCTGACTGTAAGTGTCAAGAAAAACTGAGATTATGGGACAGGGTGTCACATCTCCACTCTTGATCATGCAAAACACTGGAAATGCTGAGCAAATTTTACTCCCTTGGTTCTGTGATAGATAACCAGTCTCTTGATGCAGAACTCAATTTGCAGATAGGGAAGGAAATGACCTAGTGATATTATTGCTAGATTATTAATCCAGATAATGTTCTGGGACCTGGGTTTGAATCCCACCATGCAAAACCCGAAGTGAAATTTAAATTCAATAAAAATAATGCTGAATTAAGAATCTACTAATGACTATGAAACCATTGTCAATTGTTGGGAAAACCTATCTGGTTCACTAATGTCCTTTAGGGAAAGAAATCTGCTGTCTTTATCTGGTCTGGATGTGGATGCTTTGGAGAGGGTTCAGAAAAGATTTACCAGGCTGTTGCCTGCTAAGGAGAGTTATGCTATATTAGTTATGAGGAGAGTTTGGAGAAACTTGGTTTGTTCCCACTGGAGTGATGGGATGTTGAGGGGAGATCTGATAGAAGTTTACAAGATTGAGAGGCATGGACAGAGTGGATAGTCAGGAGCTTTTTCCCAACAATCAATTACAAGACATTAGTTTAAGGGGCAAGGTTTAAAGGAGATATACGAGGCAGATTTTTTTACATAGAGAGTAGTGGGTTCCTGAAACCCATTGCCAGGGAAGGTAACGGAAGTGGACATAGAACATTACAGTGCAGAACAGGCCCTTCGGCCTTCAATGTTGCGCCGACCAATTAGGAACAAGCAGTGACCCTCTAACCTAAACCATTCCCCTTTCATCCTTAAACTTATCTACTAACCTCTTAAATGCCACCAAACGTGGCGCATCTACAACTGACGCAGGCAAGGCATTCCATACCCTTACCACCCTCTGGGTAAAGAACCTACCTCTGACATCTGTCCTATAACCACCACCCCTTAATTTAAAGCTATGTCCCCTCGTGCTAGCTTTCTCCATCCTAGGAAAAAGGCTATCACTGTCCACCCTAGTAATTTTTAAGGAGCGTCTTGACAAGGATATGATTAGGATGGGAATAGAGGGATATGGTCCCCGGAAAGATAGAGGCTTTTAGTGAAGTGGCAATGGGATGTTGAGGGGAGATCTGATAGAAGTTTACAAGATTGAGAGGCATGGACAGAGTGGATAGTCAGGAGCTTTTTCCCCACAATCAATTACAAGGCATCAGTTTAAGGGGCAAGGTTTAAAGGAGATATACGAGGCAGATTTTTTTATATAGAGAGTAGTGGGTTCCTGAAACCTATTGCCAGGGAAGGTAACGGAAGTGGATATGGTAGTAATTTTTAAGGAGCATCTTGACAAGGATATGATTAGGATGGGAATAGAGGGATATGGTCCCCGGAAAGATAGAGGCTTTTAGTGAAGTGGGGCAGCATGGTTGGTGCAGCCTTGGAGGGCCGAAGGGCCTGTTGCTATGCTTTTTCTTTGTGGTGTGTCTGGAGTAACGTGTAGAACAAAGAAAAATGTGGTTGAGTCTCAACTGCCATCGGGAAACTAGACATCTTCAGTAAATCTTAGCCAGCCAGTGATGCCCATGTCCCACAAATAAATGAAAAAAAACAGAAGACATCTACTGTTGATAGATAGTAAACCTTAAAGAACAAAGAACAAAGAGCAACACAGCACGAGAAACAGGCCCTTCGGCCCAACGAGCCCACGCCGCCGTCCTAACGTCTTAATGACATATCCTTGACTTTAGGCTATGCCTATTGTTGAAGATTCCCATATAGGGACCAATATAGGGACAATTTGTTACCCAATCAGCCTAAGAGCGCATTTTTGCGATGTGGGAGGAAACCGGAGCACCCGGAGGAAACCCACGCAACCACGGGGAGAACGAGCAAACTCCCGCAGACACAGGGTGTTCTCCTCAAATGATGCAGTCTTATAGTTTAACCACACTTTGTGTCCAGTTGTGTTCATCAGTTCACTAACATTTAAGTAGCAGCCCTGGAGATTGTGGAGGAGTGCCATGAGATGAATTGTTATGTGTGAAGACTTCATTATAAGGAAACAAAACCTGAAAACGTCATTTTTTTTCAAAAAAAGAGATTAAAAAAGAGATATTATTTCAAAATAATGTTTGGAAATTCCTTTTCATGCAACGAGCAACATGGTGTGAACTTCTGGAACTTCTTTGAATCATCAAGAAGAATTTGCATGCCACGGCTGGACCTGTAAGATTTTTCTGTATGTTGTTGTTCGGATCTTGAAGATATACTGATGATTAAGTGTGCAGCACTTCCCTGAAAAAATGAGTCAATTATATAGAAGCATGAGGAAAATTGTATGCATTTGGAGTAATAGATTTGATGGTTTTCACTTTACCACAGTGACACTGCACCTGTACACGTAAAACTGAGGTCTTGCCACACGAGTAATCAAGTGTGAAATACACACATAAAATACTTCTTATTCCACGATCCTTTCATCTTCTGTATTTATCAAAACCTGAAGAACCTGACAGATGCTATTTGAGTCAGTGATTAAAATGGTGCCCAGGAGCAATAACTTTCCTCTGTTTTAATTTATTTATAAAAGGTCTTTTGAATCATGCTGACAGTGCAAGTGAATTTGTACTTAGCAACATGATAACCAATCCTTTGTTTATATAGCAGTTTGGCCTTTGTCCAGACAGGTTTCTTGTTGCTTTCAGATAAATGGGCGTTCATTCAAATTGGAAGTGTGCAATCCTGTTGTGAGATTAATGCTGTACAGCAACCAAATGGTGTCTCCCCCACCTTGATCATACCTCCCCTCTGGAAGAAATCCTTAGATTGGTTTCAGCAGATTTTCTGCCTGGAACACCATAAAAAGTTTAACTTGAGCTAATTCTTGCATCTTTTCAAAAAGATTTGTGTAAGAAGTTAGAACTTTAATTTAATTGTGCTTAACTCACAAGTGTGACACTTCACTGTTAATTTGTATTTCTGTTTTTTTGCATTCGCCACTGATAGTCAGCAGCAGTTTCATGGTTTCCAGTCTTTCACAAATAAATAATAGAACTTGACCCAGGCACAGCACCTTCAAGCTTAGGACAATTCCTATGTGATCCATAATCCAGCTTAAATCAAATTGATTGAGAAATGATCAGAAGTAAGAAAGAGTTTTGTTTTGAAATGAGGCATTGGGATCCTACAGAATGCATGAGCTCTCTTCAAATACCACCTGTAAAGCATGTTTGATCCTCCCATGAAATAGTCACTGCCATCTGACACTCATTACACAGGTGGATAAAGCAGCTGACTTTGTACTTGTTTCAGGATGTTTGCAGAACAGACCAACAATAACAACTTTTTTTTCAGCCCACAGAAGTTCCCAGTGACACTTCTCTAAATTTTGGGACATGCTAATAGTTGAAAATTTGCATTTTCACATTTCAAAGAGCAAAGAAAATTACAGCACAGGAACAGGCCCTTCGGCCCTTCAAGCCCGCACCAACCACGCTGTCCGACTTAACTAAAACCCCCTACCCTTCTGGGGACTATATCCCTCTATTCCCATCCTAGTCATGTATTTGTCAAGATGCCCCTTAAAAGCTGCTACTATATTTGCTTCCACTATCTCCCCTGACAGTGAGTTCCAGGCACCTACCACTCTGTGTAAAACATCTGCCCCATACATTTCCTTTAAACCTTCTCTTTCGCACCTTAAACCTGTGCCCCCTAGCAATTGACTCTTCTATCCTGAGGATAAACTATCCACTCTGTCAATGCCCTCATAATCGTATAGACTTCTGCTAGGTCACCCCTCAACCTCTGTCGTTCTAGTGAGAACAAACCACGTTTCTCAAACCTCTCTCCATAGCTAATGACCTCCATACCAGGCAACATCCTGCTAAATCTCCAAGGCCTTTTTCCTCGGATGGAGATGGATAATACGAGGGGACATAGCTTTAAATTAAGGGGTGGTAGTTAAAGGACGGATGTTAGAGGTGCGTTCTTTACTCAGAGGGTAGTAAGGGTGTGGAATGTCCTGCCTGCAGCAGTTGTGGACTCGCCAAATTTAAGGGCATTCAGATGGTCAGTGAATAGGTATATGGATAGCATTGGAATAGTTTAGGTTAGAGGATCATAAAATTGGTTCCATTGGTCGGTGCAACATCGAGGGCCAAAGGGCCTGCACTGCGCTGTAATGTTCTATATTCTATGTTCCACATCTTTCTGGCAATGTGGCAACCAGAATTGAACATTATATTCCAAGTGTCGCCTAACTAAGGTTCTATAAATGGTTAATTGCTGCTCCTTAAGGATTTTAACCTGGGATTTAAGGGTATTTTCACAGTAACTTCGTTACAGAGTTAATGTAAACCTACCTGTAAACTTCAAAAGCTTGGTCCATTCAGGACGTTGTGAAAAGTCTTGCTTCATATTGAACTGAACTGGGATTGTTGCGAGTCAATACAGTAAGAGTCTGTAAATCTCATTGATTTGGGGTAAGGGTAAGATTTGGGGAAAGATTTTCACTCAGAAGGTGGTGAGTGAATGGAATCGGCTGCCGTCGGAGGTGGTTGAGGCAAACTCGCTGGGGTCTTTTAAAAGACTTCTGGGTGAGTATATGGGAACTAATGGGATAGGGGGTTTATAGATAGGTCTGTGGATTGGTAGATATAGATGTGATCGGCGCAACTCGTGGGCTGAAGGGCCTGTTTGTGCTGTATTGTTCTATGTTCTATTCCTTTAGACCTCTGCTAGTGCAGCTCCTTCTACTTATTGTGGGTACATAGAAAATTACTGTTATTGCTAAACTAATGGGGGAAATCTTTAACTTTCAAAATAATTAGAACTGTTAGAAGAACAGTGGGGAAAGGCATTTACTCCTTTATTTATTAGTTTCCAATTATATGAATTTAACTACTTAAAGGGGAGCAATAGTAAAACCAGTAGCTGTTGGAGCAGGTTAAAGGTAGCGTTCTGTATGACAAGTAGATCACTTCCTGACTCATCATAATCTCTCGCTTATTGACAAAGCAGTTAACGTAGAACATAGAACACTACAGCACAAACAGGCCCTTCGGCCCACAAGTTGTGCCGAACACATCAAAACCTACCCAGCCATAGACCTATCTATAACCCCCAATCCCATTGGATCCCATATACTCATCCAGAAGTCTTTTAAAGACCCCAGCGAGTTCGCCTCGACCACCACCGACGGCAGCCGATTCCATTCACTCACCACCCTCTGAGTGAAAAACTTTCCCCCAGCATCCCCTCTGTACTTGCTTCCCTGCACCTTAAATCTGTGCCCTCTCGTCGCGACCATTTCAGCCCTGGGAAATAGTCTCTGAGAGTCCACCCTATCTATTCCTCTCAACATCTTGTAAACCTCTATCAGGTCGCCTCTCAACCTTCGTCTCTCCAGGGAGAACAGTCCCAGCTCCCTCAACCTGTCTTCATAAGGCATGCCTCCCAATCCAGGCAACATCCTTGTAAATCTCCTCTGCACCCTTTCAATAGCTTCCACGTCCTTCCTATAGTGAGGCGACCAGAACTGCGCACAGTACTCCAAGTGTGGTCTGACAAGGGTGCTATAAAGCTGCAGCATTACTTCCTGACTCCTGAACTCAATCCCTCGATGAATGAAGGCCAGTACACCGTAAGCTTTCTTAACCACATCCTCCACCTGGGAGGCCGATTTGAGAGTCTTATGGACCCGGACCCCAAGATCCCTCTGCTCTTCCACACAGCTAAGACTGCTACCTTTGATAGTGTACTCATTCATCCCGTTGGATCTGCCAAAATGGACCACAACACATTTATCCGCGTTGCTAGAGTGTAACTGAATACTCGCCGTTTGTTCGAATGACTGTCTTATGAGGAACGATTAGATAGACTGGGGTTGTTTTCCCTTGAAAGACGTCGGCTTAGAGGGGATCTCATAGAGGTGTATAAGATTATAAGGGGTATAGATAGAGTAAATGGAGGTAAACTTTTTCCACCTTTAGAAATGGATAGGACGAGGGGTCATGGCCATAGGGTGAGGGGGGCTATGTATAGGACGAATATTAGAGGGCAGTTTTTCACACAAAGGGTAGTGGGGGTGTGGAATGCACTGCCGAGTAAGGTGGTGGGAGCAGGCACGCTGGGGCTGTTTAAGGGTCTCTTGGACAGCCACATGAGCGGTATGCAGGTAGAGGGATATATTAGGACTGTTTAACTACGGCTTTTTTCCACAGGTAATTCGGTCCATACTTTGAGCATGCATTCGGCAGGTGGTGCGGGTACAGCTCTTGGATGTTGATTCATGGGTTGCCTGGTACCTCATGTCGTAAATGAGTGCTTTATGTGGACCATCTGAAGGGCACCATGACAGCTCAGAGACTATCGATGTGGCTGTGCAGATACTTGGAATTGGGCCGGTGTCTGCGGGAGTTTGCGCGTTCTCCCCGTGGTTGCGTGGGTTTTCTCCGGGCACTCCAGTTTCCTCCCACAACCCAAAAATTCGCTCTTAAGCTGATTGGGAAACAAATTGTCCCTATGGTGAAAATTTTCCATATTAGGAATAATATATATATTATTATATAGGAATATTAAAATAAGATAATGGATTTGCTACTATGTAGTATGATGGCGGCGCGGGCTCGTTGGGCCGAAGGGCCTGTTTCCCGTGCTGTGTTGCTTAAAAAAAAAAATGTGTATAGCTTCAACAGCACTTAATACTGAGGAAGTATTTGATCATCTCTATTTCATATGAACGTACAACAATATGAACAATATGAATTAGTCTACTTGGCTCCGTGGATCTGCTTCAATAAGGTCAAAGCTGGTCTGATTGTAACCTCGACCCACATTCCTGTTTATCCCTGATAACCTTACATCCTGTTGTTGTTCAAGAACTTTCTCTGAACTGCTCCTAACACATTTATGCCTTTAAATAAGGAGACCAGTACTGTGCACAGTACTCCAGATGTGGTCTCACCAATGCCCTGTTTAACTGAAGCACAACCTCCTGACTTTTGTAATTCATTCCCCTCACAATAAATGTTAACATTCTATGAGCTTTCCAAGTTACTTTTCATTACCTGTATACTCTGTGATTCGTGCATCAGGACTCTCAAATTCTTCTGCATCTTGGAGCTCTGCAATTTATGACTATTTAATAGTAAGTTTTTTTATTCTCCCTACAAAAGGGACAATTTTTGCTCACATTCTACTCCATTTACCAGATTTTTCAAACTCACTTAAATTATCTGTGTCTCTTTTGTAGTCTCCTTATGTCTTTGTTACAATTTCACTGGTCTCTACATTCTGCCTCCACCACTGGCTTACTGTGGCTGCAATGTGTGAGATCTGCAGGGTGTGTTGCATTCATTTGACAGTACCTCCCAAACCCTTTCTTTTGAGTAGAACAGAAACAGCAATTACCAGGAAGGTGCATAATATCCTCTCTCCATATGGTGTTACTCCTTTGCTGTTTCGGAGTTCTCTGTCCAGCACCATTGTAGAACCACTGACCTATAGTGGTTCAAGAAGGTGGGCCCACTATCGTGTTCTCAGGGCAGCTAAGGATGGGGCAATAATTATCAGCCTTTCTGGTGTTGTGGACCAGAGGGGGATTAACTTAAACTTATTTCTCCTTTCACCACTCACAGAAAACTTGAGATAAGATAAATGTCTGACTTGCTGCATGAAACTTTGTGGTTTCGGTCAATGTTAAGAACTCCCAGGACAACTCTCTCCCAACCATATGTATAACTGTGCACTACCCATGGTGGATCTGACCTGTGGCTGGGGCAGAGCATAATGAGGGCTGGCAGTGTCTGGAGCATTATTTGTAAGATATAATTCCTTGAGTGTGGCCACGAGTGTCGTGTTGAAAGCTCGCAATTTTACTATCAGATAAATCGGTTGGATTTAAAATTGGTGTTGCTAAATTCTTACTGAGTTCATTCTTTTTAGACATTGTAGAACAACTAAGTGGCTTGCTAAGCCATTTCGGAGTCAGTCAGATTGTTGTGGGTTTTGAATCACATGTAGGCCAGATGTGTAGATAAGGATGGCAGATGTCCTTCCCTAAAGAGCATACAGTGCCAGCTTTTAAAAAAATTCCAGTGATTGAATTTAGTTTCTACCAGTGGCTGTGGTGAGCTTTGGTTTTGAGAATGGGGGAATACAAAGCCAAGGGAAAATTGGAAACATAGCGGTGTATAACAACCCCCTCTGCTCTCTTGGAATGCTTTTCTGTACTGCAGCATTCTGGAAACCAGCCAAGAATAATATTACTGAGGAAATGAGTGAAACTTGATGCCAAAGTTTTTTCTGGAAGAGTGAAAGAAGGCTTGTTCATAGCTAATTACTTAGAAATGCATATTAGGGAGACACCAGTATGTAAAAAGTGCTGGTTTGCTTTAGCTGGTTTTATTTTATTTCAATTCTTGATTGTGAAAGTAACGGTGTTGACGATTTATTGGTATGAGAGTAACTCATTGCTCAGTGTCTCTGTTGTTCTTGGCTGATTCTGGAAAGACCAGAATTGGAACTGTTAATTAGTCTGTAGTTGATTTTACACAGTATGTTACAGTAACTGCTCAATGTGTACCCTAGTAAGGGAATGCTCTCGCCTAGAGTTCCACCCATTCAGGAACTCCACCCCAGTGCATCTGCCCCAACCCAAACCCATTTTTCCACTTGCACCTGGTGGAACTTTTGCTAAATATTTGATTTGATTTATTATTGTCACATATTAGCATACAGTGAAAAGTATTGTTTCTTGCACACTATATAGACAAAATATACCATTCATAGAGAATAAAAGGAGACAGTGCAGAATGTAATGCTATAGTCATAGCTAGGGTGTAGAGAAAGATCAACTTTAGTGCTAGGTAGGTCCATTCACAAGTCTGACAAGGTGGTAAGGGTATGGAATGCTCTGCCTGCTGCTGTTGTAGATGTGCCAAGTTTGGGGGTGTTTAAGAGGTCCATGGATAGGTTTATGGATGATAAGGGAATGGTTTAGGTTAGAGGGTCATTGCTTTTTCTTAATTGGTCGGCGCAACATCGAGGGCTGAAGGGCCTGTTCTGCACTGTAATGTTCTATGTAGCAGCAGAGAAGAAGCTGTGCTTGAGTCATTGGTACATGACCTCAGACTTTTGTATCTTTTTCCGAAGGAAGAAGGTAGAAGAGAGAATGTCCGGGGTGAATGGGATCCTTTAATTATGCTGGCTGCTTTTCTGAGGTAGCGGGAAGTATAGATCTGTCAGTGGATGGAAGACTGGTTTGTGTGATGGATTGGACTACATTCCTATTGTAGTTCCTTACAGTCTTGGGCAGAGCAGGAGCTGTATCAAGCAATGATACAACCAGAAAGAATAGTTTCTATGGGGGATCTGTAAAAGTTGGTAACATGCCAAATTTCCTTAGTCTTCTGAGAAATTAGAGGGATTGATGGGCTTTCTTAACTGTAGTGTCAGCATGGAGAGGGAGTGGGGGGGGGGGGTAAACCAGGACAAGTTGGTGATTGGAACACCTAAAAACTTGAAGCTCGTGACCATTAGAATCTTTGGTGATGCTGCATCCAGAACATGTAATCTTAAAGTTGTAGAAAGATGCTGACAACTAGCAGGAAGGCTAAGAACATATATCTGAGATCGCTGCAAGGCTTTGTCACCTCTCCATTGAGAAAAATATGAGAGTCTTATTGCTGTTTTTGAGTCTTTACGCCACGTTTCCGGTGATTATCCCAGAAAGTGCCTGTCACTGAGTCGGAAATGAAGGAAAGTGACAGTGTTCGCTTTCTTTAATATTCATTCTCTGTGGAGTGAACATTAGGAGCAGGAGTACACCACTCGACCTCCAGGAGCCTGCTCTGCCATTCAATATAAAGCTCATCAAATTGTTGCTTCAACCCTACATTCCTGCCTATCCTGAAAACCTTTCACCCCCTAATCAAAAATCTATCTACCTCTGCTTTCAGAATATTCAAAAAGGAAGAGTGCTCCAAAGACTCGTGACTCGAGAGAGAAAAGAAATGCTCCTCATCTGTCGTAAACTCCTCATTTTCGAACAGTGACCCCTAGTTCTGGATTTTCCACAATAGGAACAGTTTTTCCACATCCACCCTGTCAAAGCCCCTCTGGGTCTTATATTCACCTCTTACTCTCCTAAACTCCAGAAGATATAAACTAATTTTTTATCCAGGCTGACATTGACTTTCCTGTACTATAAGCTTCCATTTTAGAACATAGAACATTACAGCGCAGTACAGGCCCTTCGGCCCTCGATGTTGCGCCGGCCAGTGGACCCTGTAACCTAAACTATTCCAATATCATCCATATGCCTATCCACCGAACGTTTGAATGCCCCCAAAATAGGCGAGTCCACAACTGCTGCAGGCAGGGCATTCCACGCCCTCACCACCCTCTGTGTGAAGAACCTGCCTCTGACATCCATCCTATAACTACCACCTCTTAATTTAAAGTTATGTCCCCTCGTGTTGGTCATCACCATCCGAGGAAAAAGGCTCTCACTATCCACCCTATCCAGTCCTTTGATCATCTTATACGCCTCAATTAGGTCACCGCGTAACCTTCTTCTCTCTAATGAAAATAACCTCAGGTCCCTCAGCCTTTCCTCATAAGGCCTTCCCACCATACCAGGCAACATCCTGGTAAACCTCCTCTGCACCCTTTCCAATGCTTCCACATCTTTCTTATAATGCGGCGACCAGAACTGTACGCAATACTCCATGTGCGGCCGCACCAGAGTTTTGTACAGTTGTAACATAACCCCACGGCTCCTAAATTGAATCCCTCTACCAATAAAAGCTAACACACCGTACGCCTTCTTAACAACTTTATCAACCTGGGTGCCAACTTTCAAAGAGCTATGTACTTGTACCCCAAGATCCCTCTGCTCGACAACACTATTAAGGGTCCTTCCATTAGCCCTATATTTCATATGCCTGTTATTCCTACCAAAGTGAATCACCTCACACTTATCCGTATTGAATTCCATTTGCCACCTCACGGCCCAGCTCTGCAACCTATCTATGTCCCTCTGCAAACTGTAACATCCATCCTCGCTGTCTACAACTCCCCCCACTTTGGTATCGTCAGCAAATTTACTAATCCAACCCTCTACACCCTCATCTAGGTCATTTATAAAAATGACAAACAGCAGTGGCCCCAAAACAGATCCTTGAGGTACACCACTTGTAACTGCACTCCAGGTTGAATATTTCCCATCAACCACACCCTCTGTCTTCTATCAGCTAGCCAATTCCTAATCCAAACTGCTAAATCACCTTCAATCCCATGCATCTGCACTTTCTGCAGTAGCCTACCATGGGGAACCTTATCAAAAGCTTTGCTAAAATAATTTTGGTAGCATCTATTTTTCTTCTAAAGCCATAGTAATGATGGATGTTAAATTGACTGGCCTGTAGTCACTAGGTATACCCTTACACACTTTCTTGAATAACGGTATCAATTTTTTTGCCTCTCTTCAATTCTCTGGACCTCTGTCCCTGTCACCTTGTTCATAGAATCATAGAATTCCTACAGTGCAGGAGGCGGCTATTTGGTCCATTGAGTCTGCACCGACCACAAACCCACCCAGGCTCTCTTCCTGTACCCTGCTAGTCTCCCTGACATCAACCTAATCCGCATATCTTTGTTCTGTGAGAGGAAACTGGAGCATCCAGAGGAAACCCATGCAGACACGGAGAGAATGTGCAAACTCGACACAAACAATGACCCAAGCTGGGAATCGAACCCAGTCCCTGGCACTGAGGCAGCAGTGCTAACCATTGTGCCACCATGCCACCCTGTTCTCCAGGAAAGATTTATAACAAGTCCTCTGCAGCATATTATATTCATCTGAAGAAAGCCAGTCTTTCCAATAAAATCCTGCATCTCCATTCCCTTCCGTTCATTACTTCTGTTATCTCTACTTCTACTGACATTTTTACAGCATCCTCTTCCTAGTAAACACCAATACAAAATACTCATTGCTTTGCCCTATACCTTGTTTTGAATATTTCCCAACTTCCTTCTTATTACCTACTTGTTATTTAACACCAGTAGAAGGTCTTTTAGTTCCTTTTTATGTTAACTGCCTTTCAATTCTCATTCTCTTTTTGTCAATTTTATTTTCCTATTCACTTCACCTGTCAGTTTTAGATTTGATCTGGTTCTCACTTGAAGTATTCACTTTGAGGCTCTGACCTTGGTTCCCCTACTGAATGGCGTATGATTGAAATGTACCTGAAACGTCTCCTTCTTAAAGATCACCCATTGTTCCATTACAATCTTTCCTGTCAACTTTGATTCCATTTTACTTTGACTAGATTCTTCTCATTCCATTGAGATTAACCCTCTTCCAATTTAGAAGTTTTATTTTCAATTGTTCCTCGTCCTTCTCTGTTGTTAATCTAAATGTTATGATAGTTATCACTCTGACCCAAGTATTTCTCCACTGACAGTTGGTTCACTGATTCACTGTGTTCTCCCTGGTAACAGGCCTTTCCTAGTTGAGTTGAGAACAAATTGGTCAAGGATGATCATCTGAACACCAGAAATTTTCCCCCCTCTAACATTATCCCAGTCGATACATCAGCAATAAACAGCCCTCAGTATCATCACTCCATCTATAGTTCTTACGTGTCTGATTTCTCTGCAAATTTGCTCCATGTATCTCATTTTCTCACTTTTTTTAATGCTGATAGATTATCCTCAATAGTGTGATTTCCCCTTTTTGCTTTCAGCTCTAACCAAATGAATAATGACATTGCTCCCAAAGCATATTCCCTCTTTTCAAAACTACAAGAGCATAGGAACTAGGAGCAGGAGTAGGCAATTCAACCCTTTGAACCTGCTCTGCCATTTAATATGATCATGGCTAATCTCAACTCGACCTCAACTCCACTTTCCGGTATGTTCACCATAGCCCTTCAAACTTTTGCCCTGGCATTCACCATGATTTGGGTAATGAATTCCACAGGCACTCAACTCTTTGAGAAGTAATTTCTACTCGAGTTTTAAATCTGCCACTCCTTATCTTAAAACTAAGACTTGTACAAGATGAAACATCCTCTCCTTGTGTACTTTGTCGATTTCCCCTTATCTTATATGCCTTAATTAGATCTCCTCTCATTCTTCTAAACTCCAGGGAGTATAATCCTATCCCGGAGATCAATCTAGTGAACCCACTCTGAATCACCTCCAATGCAACTATATTTCCATAAACATAGACAAGGGCCATGGGCGGAAGTGGGAACGTTAAAATGGAAGCATGGGCTCGTTGGACCAAAGGACTTGTTTCCTGTGTTCTTTGTTCTATCCCTCCCCTCGTCAAGTTAAGATATCCCTTCGTACAGGCACAGACAGGGTGGATATTCAGGCTTTTCCCAAAGATGAAAATGTCAATTACGAGGAGGCACAGGTTCAAGGTGAGGGGGCAGGGGAAGTTTAAGGGAGATGTGTGGGGCAAGTTTTACATGCAGAGGGTGTTGGATGCTGGAATGCGCTGCCAGAGACAGTGATGGAATCAGGCACTTTAGCAACATTTAAGAGGCATCTGGATGGGTATATGAATAGGGAGGGAATAGTGCGGTATGGACCAAGTAGACAGAAGGTGTTTTTTAGGTCAGGTAGGGATCATGATTGGCTTGGAGGACCAAAGGGCCTGCTCCTGTGCTATCCTCTTCTTTGTTCTTTGCCTTTATTCTTAGCAGCAGCAGCAACACTTCACTACTTTTATATTCTAAACCTTTAGTAATAAGTGTCAAGATTCCATTTGATTTCCTTATTAATTGCTCTACCTGCATACTAGTTTTCTGTAATTCATGCGTGAGGATACCCAGATCTCTCTGCGTGGAAGCACTCTGAAGTTTTTCTCCATTTGAGTTTTATTGAGTTTTTTGAAAAATTTTTTTTTATTGAGTTTTTTGAAAAAGTGACCAAAGAGGTGGATGGGGGTAAGGCAGTTGACGTGGTATATATGGACTTTAGTAAGGCGTTCGATAAGGTGGCCCATGGAAGGCTTCTGCAGAAAATGCAGATGTATGGGATAGAGGGTGATTTAGCTAATTGGATTAGGAATTGGCTAGCAGATAGAAGACAGAGGGTGGTGGTTGATGGGAGATATTCATCTTGGAGTTCGGTGACAAGTGGTGTACCTCAGGGGTCTGTTTTGGGGCCCCTGCTGTTTGTAATTTTTATAAATGATCTGGATGAGGGTATTGAAGGATGGATTAGTAAATTTGCGGATGACACCAAAGTCGGTGGAGTGGTAGATAGTGAAGAGGGGTGTTATAGTTTGCAGAGAGACTTGGACAAGTTGCAGAGCTGGGCCGAGAGGTGGCAAATGGAGTTTAATGCGGAAAAGTGTGAGGTAATTCACTTTGGCAGGAATAACAAATGTGTAGAGTATAGGGCTAATGGTAGGACTCTTAATAGTGTTGATGAACAGAGGGATCTTGGTGTATATGTGCATAGATCCCTGAAAGTTGGCAATCAAGTCGATAAGGTTGTTAAGAAGGCATATGGAGTCTTAGCTTTTATTGGTAGGGGGATTGAATTTCGGAGCCACAACGTCATGTTGCAACTGTACAAAACTCTAGTGCGGCCGCACTTGGAGTATTGTGTACAGTTCTGGTCCCCGCATTATAAGAAAGATGTGGAGGCATTGGAGAGGGTACAGAGGATGTTTACCAGGATGTTGCCTGGTATGGAGGGCAGGTCTTATGAAGAGAGGCTGAGGGATTTGAGGTTGTTTTCGTTAGAAAGGAGGCGGCTAAGAGGAGACCTTATTGAAACATATAAGATGATTAGAGGTTTAGATAGGTGGACAGTGATAGCCTTTTTCCTAGGATGGAGAAAGCTAGCACGAGGGGACATAGCTTTAAATTAAGGGGTGGTAGTTATAGGACGGATGCCAGAGGTAAGTTCTTTACCCAGAGGGTGGTAAGGGTATGGAATACCCTGCCTGCGGCAGTTGTAGATGCACCAAGTTTGGTGGCATTTAAGAGGTTAGTAGATAGGTTTATGGACGAAAAGGGAACGGTTTAGGTTGGAGGGTCATTGCTTTTTCCTAATTGGTCGGCGCAGCATCGAAGGCCGAAGGGCCTGTTCTGCGCTGTAATGTTCTATGTTCTATTTAGATCATTTGCCTTTGTACTTGCTTACCAAAACAGAGAACCTCACATTTATCTACTTGAAATTCCATCTGCCAGATTTTACCTCAGTCAGTTCATGTATAAAATATTTGTTTGTAGATTTCGTATTTCATTATCACAACTTATTTCACCTACTTTAGTGACATCTGCAAATTTGGCTGTAGTACCAACTAATCCTGTGTGCAAGTCATTAATATAGATGGTAAATAGTTGGGATCCTATCTTCTGCTTTCTGTTGACATCTAGAGTCATCAACCATCTTTCACTTTGACTTCCTTAATTTTAAAGACTAAAAGAACAAAGAACAACACAGCACGGGAAACAGGCCCTTCGGCCCAACGAGCCCGCGCCGCCATCCTAACGTCTTAATGACATATAGAGACCAATATAGGGACAATTTGTTACCCAATCAGCCTAAGAGCACATTTTTGGGATGTGGGAGGAAACCGGAGAAAACCCACGCAACCACAGGGAGAACGCGCAAACTCCCGCAGACACAGGCCCAAATCCATGTGTCTGCACAGCAACAGCGATAGTCTCTGAGCTGTCATGTTGCCCATCTGATGGTCCAGTTTAAGCATACACTAACGACGTGAAGCACTAGGCCACTCCTGAAGTAACATCCAGGAGCAGCCCTCGCACGACCTGCCGAATGCATGCACCTTGTTGGTCAACAAGGTGGACCGAACAGCCTGTGGAAACAAATAAAGTATTTAAACAGTCCTCATATATCCCTCTATCTGCAGACTGCTCATGTGGCTGTCCAAGAGACCCTTAAACAACCCTAGCGTGCCTGCTCCCACCACCTTACTCAGTAGTGCATTCCACACCCCCACTACCCTTTGTGTGAAAAAATGCCCTCTAATATTAGTCTTATACATTGCCCCCCTCACCCTAAGGCCGTGACCCCTCGTTCTATCCGAATCTAATGGTGGAAAAAGCTTACCACCATTTACTCTATCTATACCCCTCATAATCTTATATACCTCTAATAGATCCCCTCTCAGCCGACGTCTTTCAAGGGAAAACAACCCCAGTGCGTTCAACCTTTCCTCGTAAGACAGCCCTTCCATACCAGGCAGCATCCTGGTAAATCTCCTCTGCACTCTCTCCAGGGACTCCACATCCTTCCGGTAGTACGGCGACCAGAACTGGACGCAGTACTCCAAGTGAGGCCTAACCAACGTTCTATACACTTGCAACATCAGACTCCTACTCTTGTATTCTATACCCCTTCCTATGAAGGCTAACATACCATACGCTTTCTTTATCACTTTTTCCACCTGTACTGACACCTTCAGAGACTTGTGAACCTGCACCCCCAGGTCTCTCTGCGTCTCTATACTCTGGATAGTTTTACCTTTTATCCTATAACTCCCCTCTACATTATTCCGGCCAAAATGCATCACCTCGCATTTATCCGGATTAAATTCCATTTGCCATCTATCTGCCCAGTCTACCAGCCTATCAATGTCCTGTTGTATTGCCTGGCACTGCTCCTCAGTCCCTGCCAATCCAAGTATCTTAGTGTCATCAGCAAATTTGCTGATCACACCACCTACCCCCTCTTCCAAGTAATTTATATAAATCACAAATAGAAGAGATCCTAGTACTGAGCCCTGTGGCACACCACTAGTGACTGACCTCCAGTTAGAATTTTCTGTGCAACTTTACCCTCATACCCATTATTTAGGTTAAAGCTCTCTCTTCCCTAGTTATATGGCCTGCAAGAACACTGGTCTTTGCTGAGCAGTATTTCTACAACACCTCTCTTTTTTCCTTTACTGTTTTCTCTGAATACTGTAATTGTGAATATTTAGTGTCCAGCCCTCACTATTTTAAGCCATGATTCCATAGTTGCCTCAGCATCGTATTTCCATACACCGAAGTGTGCACCAAACTTACTGTGTTTACATTCATGTCTGGAATTGTAACTGAGTTCAGCACACCGATAATGAAAGCAACTTGCCACACTAGCTTTGATGGGGTTTTCCAAAGATGCAACATCTACCATCATGAATAAGAACTGCAGAACACCACTACTGTTAACTTCCCCTCCAACTCTCACAATGACCTGACTTGGAACTATCTGGTATTCTTTCACGTCGCTAGTCAAAAACCTGGAATTCCCCACATAATAGAACTTTGGATGTACCTATACCACATGGACTTTGGTGGTTCACAAAGGTCCTTCAGCATTACTTTAAGGGCAGTTGGGAATGCTAGTTTTGCTCATATCCCAAGAAAGAATAAAATGTAAAATGTAAAATTTCAAATTTGCCGTGCATTGTTTTTCTTTCAGTTATTAGCTGGGGAAAGTCAATACTGTATCGTATAGTAATCTATATTAAGTTAGTGTAAAAAATCAGTCAGTGATTTCAGGAAGGCTGCAGTTTAAGTTGTTCACTAAGTTCCTGAGCTATTAAATATCAGTTTATCTCCCTGTTGTAAATAGGGAATTGGGACTAAGTGTAATCTTCATGTGAATTGGGTTTCGAGGATGCAGTAAGCACAGGACTGAGTACAGACAAAATTTAGTTCCTTTTTCTTTAAAGTCAAAGTGTATCCTCATTTTGTAATTTCATTTTAAAATGGCTTGTTGGCAATTATGATGGAAATTGCTTGTATAAACTTGGCATTCTACATTGTCACCACTGGTTGCTGTAATATTAACTATTTGCAATTTATTATCAGTGTAATAAATTCCAATCCCAATTCAATAATCCATTCGTAATATTACACGCCAATCCCAATTCAGTAATCTGTGTATAATATTACATGCCAATCCCAATTCTTTCCCCTGTTTCGTGGGTAATTCGTAATAGATCTTTAAAATACCATTTCTTAGCTATCATCTTGCTCTTAAGGAAAGTTCTGAACTAGTCTTGGTTAAATTTTGACCTGGTTCAGTAAATATCAACAAATGTTACAATGAGGGTGAAACTGAGGTTGGGTATCCATGGTGAATGATTGTAGAGCATTTGAGTATTGTGGAAACTGCCTCATTTGCATCGTGGGAAGTAGGAGAAACAGTCTTTAAAAAGTTCTCCAAAATGGGCAGTTTTTCAGTTAGGATTTGTAACTTTCTCTATGGGAATGCATCCTCCAGTGTTCTAAATGATCAAAACAGGCCCATGAACAAAGCATCCTACTGTCTACAGAAACTGAATACTACTTTCTCTGACTTACTGTAGAATGGGACAGTAAACATATTTCTTGATAGTTAGGCTATAATTCTGCTCTGATATCCTCAGTATTTATGATTGTTTAATAACAAAGAACAAAACAGCATGGGAAACAGGCCCTTCGGCCCAACAAGCCCGCGCCGCCACCTCGATGTTCCCACTTCTGCATGCGATCCCTGTCCATGTATATAGATCTATGGATTAAAAACCAAATTTGAGACAATTTAGAGAGAATTTGTTTTGCCAATTAGCCTAAGAGCACATCTTTGGGATGTGGGAGGAAACCGGAGCTCCCGGAGAAAACCCACGCAAGCACGGGGAGAATGCGCAAACTCCCACAGACACAGGCCCAAATCCATGTATCTTCACAGCACAGTGATTGTCACTGCGCTGTGGTGTTGCCCATCAGATGGTCCAGGTCAAGTGTATTCTAATGACATGAAGCACTAGGATACCCTCGAAAAAGATCCAAGAGCAGCCTTCTCATGACCCATCGCGTGTATGCCCCTCGTTAGACAACAAGGTGGACCAAAGCACCTGTAGGATAAAAACAAGTACATCAATATCATCATCTATTTACACACTTGCCAGGGACTCCCAAGGCTCATGATCCCTATTTTAACTCAGTTTTCTATACCCCTCCATTCCCTGCAAATTAAACAGTTGTTTCATTCTGAGTAATTATTAAAGCTCTGGATAAGTTTGGTCAGTATTTAGCTTGAGCTGTTTGTGTGACAGCTTGGCATTTTTCTTGTCTTTGAAAAGCCAGAGCATATGCAGGCTAGCCCATACAATCCGTCACGTAATTCTGTGAAAGAGTAATTGTTATGGGTATAGTACTCCTCCTCGTTGTTTGTGTTAGCATTCAGTTTTCTGATCTCATAAGCTGGGCACGATCAGCTGTGTTAGTAGTTCAGAATACTTGTGATCATCTCGCTCCATTACTGAAATGCTAAGCTCCTGCCTTCTGCCTAGTTTAGGCAGAAAGAGGCCAGCAAGTTCCAGAAGGTGGAGAAATCAGAGAGGGCATCGTAGCAGGTTGTTTCACTGCAAAGTAACCAGAAACATGAGTCTGGAGCGATATGTGCAAATATCCAACAATTCACAAGGCAGGAGGAGGGATTCCATAACCATCATCCTTTTTTGTGCTTTATTATTTGTATTTCTTTGTTATATATTTCATATTATTTAGTTATTTTTGTTTGATTTTACGCCTGTGAGCTGTAGTTGGTAGGACTGCAGCTCCACCTGGTGGTAAAAGAATAGAACATAGAACATTACAGCGCAGAACAGGCCCTTCGGCCTTCGATGTTGCGCCGACCAGTTAACAAAAAGCAATGACCCTCTAACCTAAACCATTCTCTTTTCATCCATAAACTTATCTACTAACCTCTTAAACGCCACCAAACTTGGCATATCTATAACTGCAGCAGGCAGGACATTCCATACCCTTACCACCCTCTGGGTAAAGAACCTACCTCTGACATCCGTCCTATAACTACCACCCCTTAATTTAAAGCTATGTCCCCTCGTGCTAGCTTTCTCCACCCTAGGAAAAAGGCTATCACTGTCCACCCTATCTAAACCTCTAATCATCTTATATGTTTCAATAAGGTCTCCTCTTAGCCGCCTTCTTTCTAACGAAAACAACCTCAAATCCCTCAGCCTCTCTTCATAAGACCTGCCCTACATACCAGGCAACATCCTGGTAAACCTCCTCTGTACCCTCTCCAATGCCTCCACATCTTTCTTATAATGTGGGGACCAGAACTGCACACAATACTCCAAGTGTGGCCGCACTAGAGTTTCGTACAGTTGCAACATGAACGTTGCGGCTCCGAAATTCAATCCCCCTACCAATAAAAGCTAAGACTCCGTATGCCTTCTTAACAACCTTATCGACTTGATTGCCCACTTTCAGGGATCTATGCACATATACACCAAGATCCCTCTGTTCATCAACACTATTAAGAGTTCTACCATTAGCCCTATTCTCTACACATTTGTTATTCCTGCCAAAGTGAATTACCTCACACTTTTCCACATTAAACTCCATTTTCCACCTCTCGGCCCAGCTCTGCAACTTGTCCAAGTCTCTCTGCAAACTATAACACCCCTCTTCACTATCTACCACTCCTCTGACTTTGGTATCATCCGCAAATTTACTAATCCATCCTTCAATACCCTCATCCAGATCATTTATAAAAATTACAAACAGCAGGGGCCCCAAAACAGATCCCTGAGGTACACCACCTGTAACCGAACTCCACGATGAATAACTTCCATCAACCACTACCCTCTGTCTTCTATCAGCTGGTCAATTCCTGATCCACCTAAATCACCCTCAATCCCATACATCTGCATTTTCTGCAGAAACCTTCCATGGGGAACCTTATCGTACGCCTTACTAAAGTCCATACATACCACATCAACTGCCTTACCCCCATCCACCTCTTTGGTCACTTTTTCAAAAAACTCAATAAGGTTAGTAAGGCACGACCTAACCTTCACAAAACCATGCTGACTATCCCCAATCAATTCATTTCTCTCTAAATAACTATAAATCCTATCCCTAATAATTCTCTCCAATACTTTGCCCACAACAGAAGTAAGACTCACTGGTCTATAATTCCCAGGAAAGTCTCTATTCTTTTTACAGGTATATAAATAATAAAAGATTGGTTAGGGCAAGATTAGGGCCAGTCAGAGATAGCAGTGGGAAGTTGTGCGTGGAGCCTGAGGAGATAGGAGAGACACTGAATGAGTATTTTTCGTCAGTATTCACGCAGGAGAAAGACAATGTTGTCGGGGAGAATACTGCGATACTAGGTTGTAGACTGGGCAGGATTGAGGTTCATAAGGAGGAGGTGTTAGCGAATCTTGAGGGTATGAAAATTGATAAGTCCCCTGGGCCAGATGGGATTTACCCTAGGATTCTCTGGGAGGCTAGAGAGGAGATTGCAGAGCCTTTGGCTTTGATCTTCATGTCGTCGTTGGCTACAGGTATAGTGCCGGAAGACTGGAGGATGGCAAATGTTGTCCCTTTGTTCAAAAAGGGGAGTAGGGACCATCCTGGAAATTATAGACCGGTGAGCCTGACTTCTGTTGTGGGCAAAGTCTTGGAAAGAATTATAAGAGATAGGATTTATAAGCATCTAGAGAGAAATAAATTGATTAGGGATAGTCAGCACGGTTTTGTGAAGGGTAGGTCGTGCCTCACAAACCTTATTGAGTTTTTTGAGGAGGTGACCAAAGAGGTAGATAAGGGTAAGGCAGTTGATGTAGTGTATATGGATTTTAGCAAAGCGTTTGATAAGGTTCCCCATGGTAGGCTACTGCAGAAAGTGCAGATGCATGGGATTGAAGGTGATTTAGCAGTTTGGATTAGGAATTGGCTAGCTGATAGAAGACAGAGGGTGGTGGTTGATGGGAAATATTCAACCTGGAGTGCAGTTACAAGTGGTGTACCTCAAGGATCTGTTTTAGGGCCACTGCTGTTTGTCATTTTTATAAATGACCTAGATGAGGGTGTAGAGGGTTGGATTAGTAAATTTGCTGACGATACCAAAGTGGGGGGAGTTGTAGACAGCGAGGATGGATGTTACAGTTTGCAGAGGGACATAGATAGGTTGCAGAGCTGGGCCGTGAGGTGGCAAATGGAATTCAATACGGATAAGTGTGAGGTGATTCACTTTGGTAGGAATAACAGGCATATGAAATATAGGGCTAATGGAAGGACCCTTAATAGTGTTGTCGAGCAGAGGGATCTTGGGGTACAAGTACATAGCTCTTTGAAAGTTGGCACCCAGATTGATAAAGTTGTTAAGAAGGCGTACGGTGTGTTAGCTTTTATTGGTAGAGGGATTGAATTTAGGAGCCGTGAGGTTATGTTACAACTATACAAAACTCTGGTGCGGCCGCACTTGGAGTATTGCGTACAGTTCTGGTCGCCGCATTATAAGAAAGATGTGGAAGCATTGGAAAGGGTGCAGAGGAGGTTTACCAGGATGTTGCCTGGTATGGTGGGAAGGCCTTATGAGGAAAGGCTGAGGGACCTGAGGTTATTTTCATTAGAGAGAAGAAGGTTACGCGGTGACCTAATTGAGGCGTATAAGATGATCAAGGGATTGGATAGGGTGGATAGTGAGAGCCTTTTTCCTCGGATGGTGATGACCAACACGAGGGGACATAACTTTAAATTAAGAGGTGGTAGTTATAGGACGGATGTCAGAGGCAGGTTCTTTACACAGAGGGTGGTGAGGGCATGGAATGCCCTGCCTGCAGCAGTTGTGGACTCGCCTACTTTGGGGGCATTCAAATGTTCGGTGGATAGGCATATGGATGATATTGGAATAGTTTAGGTTAGAGGGTCCACTGGCCGGCGCAACATTGAGGGCCGAAGGGCCTGTACTGCACTGTAATGTTCTATGTTCTCTTCCCCTCTTGAACAATGGGACCACATTTGCTATCCTCCAGTCTCCGGCACTATACCTGTAACCAACGACGACCTGAAGATCAGAGCCAGAGCTCTGCAATCTCCTCTCTCGCCTCCCAGAGAATCCTAGGGTAAATCCCGTCCGGCCCAGGGGACTTATCTAACTTCAAACCCTCAAGAATATCTAGCACATCCTCCTTATCTACTTCAATACTTTCCAGTTTACAACCCTGTATCCCAGTGTTCTCCACAACTACATTTACATCTCCCTGCGTGAATACCGAAGAGAAATATTTGTTCAGTGCCTCTCCAATCTCTTCAGGCTCCACACACAACTTCCCACTGCTGTCTCTGACTGGCCCTAATCTTGCCCTAACCAATCTTCTATTCTTAACATATCTAAAGAAAGCTTTAGGATTCTCCTTGATCCTATCAGCCGAATACTGTACCGTATTTTACTGTATCAGAACCTGGGGTTGCCCAAACTTTGAAAAGTCTGTTTTACTGGTCTTGGAAGTGACATTGATGTCAGACTGCACTAAATTCTAACCGAAAATAAATCAAGATAAGTAAATTATACTTTGCAAGCCCAGTGCAATTTGTAAGTTTTGTATAATTTAGTGATGCGTTGTTTATCCATGGAGAAGAGACTGATCCTTCCGAGCTGTTTGGGAACAGGAATAAGCCCATCAGCTCCTCAAGTCTGTTTCTGCCATTCAGTTCGAATATGGCTGATCTGCATGTCTTTCTCTATCTACCCCAACTTAGATCCAAAACTTGTAAGAACCTTGTTTAACAACATTTATCGGTGTTAGTTTTGAAATATTCTTTTGCTTGAACAGTTTATTGGCAAAAAAATGATATGGATCTTCTAGAAACATAGAAAATAGAAGCAGGAGTAGGCCATTTGGCCTTTTGAGCCTGCCCCGCCATTCATTTTGATCATGGCTGATCATCAAATTCAATATCCCGATCCTACACGTGTCCCCGTATCCCTTGATCCCTTTAGTCTTAAGAGCTATATTTAATTTCTTCTTGAAATTACACAATGTTTTGGCCTGAACTATTTTCTGTAATAGTAAGTTCCACCACTCTCTGGGTGAAGAAATTTCTCCTCACCTCAGTCCCAAAAGATTTACCCCTTATCCTCATACAGATCCTTTTGTGCACAGCAGTGCTTCCTGGCATTACTCTGAACAGTTTAGCTCTGATTCTAAGGTTGTTCTGAACTCTTAAACATCTCAATTATTTCACACCTTATTCTCTAAACTCAAGGAAGCAGCATCTTGCCTAGTGTGGGCATATAGCCTGTTATAGAACAAGAATGGGAATTGATCAAGTTTTTGCAAATAGCTCTTTTGTTTAGTGGGCAAATCCAGAATGTGGGACACAATTTTTCCATTCTAACTAAATTGTTTGAAAGTGAATAATACGAAAATATAGAACACACTGTGTTGGTAAAACGTGGATACAGAATTACTCACAGATAGAGATATTTAAAAAGAAGTTAGCTTCGAATTTAGTTAGCTGATAATTAGTATAAAGGGCATTGAAATTATAATACAAAGCTGCAGTGTACAAATTGGAAGAGGTTTGTGTTGAAAAACTTGCCTCTATTCATTTGTTAATGTTACGTGAATAAATGCAATATAAGCATGGTGGCACAGTGGTTAGTGCTGCTGCCTCTCAGCGCCAGGGACCCAGGTTCAGTTCCAACCTTAGGTGACTGTGTAGAGTTTGCAAGTTTGCCCCACGTCTGTGTGGGTTTCCTCCGGGTGCACCGGTTTCCTCCCACACTCCAAAGATATGCAGGTTAGGTTGATTGGCCTTGCTAAATTATCACTTAGTGTCAGGAGGATTATCAGAGTAAATATGTGGGGTTACGGGAATTGGGCCTGGGTGGGAGTGTTGGCATGATGGACCGAATGGCCTCCTGCAGTGTAAGGATTGTATGCAGTAAAAATAGTGGTTTAAAAAAGATTTTAACTTTCATATAAAGCACACTGGTGTATGTCAGAAAGATATTGAATTTGCTGAGTGCATTCAGGAGTTTCCAATGGTTCAATGCCTAGAATCAACAAGGGAACATGTTCTATTTGATTTAATCATTAGTAGTGAACCACATTTAATTGACAACTTACCAGAGCATAAACGTTTATCAGATAGAAATCTCGATGTGAAACAGAATCATAAAATCTTATGGTGCAGAAGAGACCTTTAGGCCCATCATCAAGTTCACATCTACAGATTAGAAACACCAGAATTCCCACCTAATCCCATCTGCCACAGGGATGCGCCACAGTGAAAAACCGCACCAACCTCCTCAGAAGACAAACATGGAAAACAGTGCATAGAGGACCTTTTGTCGTCTAGTATTTCCCCGGAGTGGAGAAGCTACGACATCTTCTCCGGCACCTTCAACATGTCATTGATAAAGACGACCGTCTCGTCAGGGCCATCCCCACGCCCCCACTTCTTGTCTTCAAACACCCACACAACCTCAAACAGAACATTATACGCAGCGATCTACCCAGCCTTCAGGAGAACAGTGACCACGACATCACACAACCCTCTGCAAGACGTGCCAGATTGTCGATATGGACGCCATCATCTCACATGGGAACACCATCCAGTGCGTACAAAGTACGTACTGTTGCAACTAGGTCAATGTTGTCTACCTGATACACTGTGGGAAAGGATGACCTAAGACATGGTACATTGGCAAGACCATGCGGTTACTACGACAATGGATGAATAAACATTGCTCGACAATCACCAGGCAAGACTGTTCTCTTCCTGTTGACGAACACTTCATAGTCATGGGTATTTGGCCTCTGATCTTTGGGTAAACGCTTTCCAAGGCAGCCTTCACAATGCATGACAACGCAGAATTGCCAAGCAAAAACTAATAGCCAAGTTCCACACGTGAGGATGGCCTCAACCAGGATCTTGGGTTTATGTCAAACAATCCGTAACCCCTATGACTTGCCTGGGCTTGTAAAATCTCTCTAACTCTTCTAGCTGGAGACAGTTCACATCTCTTTAACTTGTGCTTAACACGCTCTCCACTTACATTGTCTGTACCTGTAAAGACTTTTTTAATCTGTAAAGACTCACATTCCAGCCATTATCTTGTAAATTGAGTCTGTGTCTGTATAAGCCCTGTTTGTGAACACAACTCTTTGCACCTGAAAAAAGAGGAACACTCCGAAATCTTGTGCTACCAAATAAACCTATTGGACTTTAACTATGAGACTTCTTACTAATCCCATCTGCCAGCACTTGGCCCATAGCCCATAAGTGCTCATCCAGGTACTTTTTAGAAGATATGGGGCAACTCCCCTCTCTACCACCCTCCCATTTAATGCATTCCAGACCGTCATCACCCTGTGGGTAAAAATTTTTTCCTCCCCATCCCCCTGAACCTCTCACCTTGAACTTATGTCTCTCATGACTTGCATTTCAACTCAGGGGAACAGCTGCTCCTTTTCCACTCTGTGCATATCTTTCATAATCTTGTACACCTTGATTAGGTTGCCCCTCAGTCTTCTCTGCTCCAACGAAAACAACCCAACATTCTCCGGCTTCTCTTCAAAACTTAAATGTTCCATCCTAGGCAGCTTCTCGGTGAATCTCCTCTGCATCCACTCCAATGCAATCACATTCTTCCAATAATATGGTGACCAGAACTGCACACGGTTCAGCTGTGGCCTTACCAAAGTTCTATACAACACCAACAGGGTTCCCTGCTTTTGTAATCTGTATCTCGATTGAAAAAGGCAAGTGTCCTGTATGTCTTTTTCACCATCTTACGAACATGCCCTTCTGCTTTCAGAGATCTGTAGACACACACATCAAGGTCTCTTTGTTCCATGTGCTTTCTTGTCCAATTACTCATTCCAAAGTGTATCACCTCACTTTTCAGTGTGAAAGTCGATCTGTCACATTTCTGCCCATTTGACTGTTCCATCTGAACTTTCTTGTAGCCCAAGACACTCAACCACATTGTTAATCCCCCATTCAATCTTTGTGTCATCCACAAATTTACAAATCCCATTCCTCACATAGTCATCAATGTCATTTATATAAATGACAAATAATAGGGGATCCCAGCAATACATCCTAATTGCAAACAGCTAATTGTTCCTTGGGAGCACTGTGGAGAGGCAGCGATTTGCGAGTGGGGAGCTTGTGAGTGAGTAGAGCGATTTTTAAGTCTAAATTTTACTAGTTTGTTTTTAAACTTTTAAACCTGGAAGGTGTTGCAAAGCACCTTGGGTAGTGTAGTTTTTTTTTCAACCTCACTATAAATTGGAGTTTTTGTGTGAGCTGTAAGGTCCTTGGCTCACAGAGCCTAAGCAAAAAGGGGAGGCAAGGTAAGTTTTAATCTTTCTTACTTTTTTTTTCTCTGGGTTACTAAAAAGGGGCAAGCATGGGTGTGAGGCCAGCATGTTGTTGCCAGTGTAACATGTGGGAGGTCTTGGGGGCTCCTGGTCTCCCAGATGTCCATACCTGTGATCGCTGTGTGGAGCTGCAATCCCTACGGGACCAGGTAAAAGAACTGAAAATGCAGCTTGGGGACCTTCGACTCATTAGGGAGAATGAGGAGATTATTGATAGGAGCTACAGACAAGTAGTCACACCAGGGCAAAGGGGAGAAGGCACATGGGTAACTGTTAGGAAGGGGAAACCTCAGGTGATGGAAAGTACACCGGTGGATGTCCCCCTTCAAAATAAGTACTCTTGCCTGAGTACTACTGTGGGGGACAGCTCATCCAAGGGAGGCAGCGGTGGCCAGCTCCCTGGAGCTGAACAAAAACAAAAACCTAAAAAAAACAGAGCAAAAAGGCAGTGCTTATAGGGGACTCTCTAGTGAGGGGGGCGGACAGGCGTTTTTGTGGACGCAGACGGGAGTCGCGGATGGTGGTATGTCTCCCTGGAGCTGGGATTCGGGATGTCTCTGGACGCGTCCCGGACATCCTGAAA